>BMAV01023815.1:331314-372850 GCA_019973955.1 Trichonephila inaurata madagascariensis
TGGTTACCAGTTACAGCCTTGGTTGTCCCGTACTTTTCCATTTACAAAGACAGCGAGTTATTTCAAAGTGATGATACTACCTAAGAATGCTAGTATCGTTTGGAGGCTGACAACCGAACTTAATACGGAACGCTCGTTGCACAGTAATAGTAGATTATGTCTTTGCTAACTGGAGAACTCAAAACTCTTTCTGTTTACTAGTCACCATTTTTCTACTAGCGTGTTGATCGACGAGAAAAGAGAGAGAATTAGCATACGTTTCGCTCCCACGCGCACACATGCCAGCAAACAAAACTGTTTCAGTTGCTCTTTCATTCGATGTACGAATAATTCTAATATGTTATATATAATGAATACTAGAAAGCGTTAAATCTCCAATATTCTTTTAGAAACACCCGGTATTGTGCAGAGCAAAAAAACATATCCCCAAAAAGCAAAACATATGCCAAACAGCGAAAAATAATAACATATCCCCCGATAAAAAACAATTAATACTTCAAAATACCCTGGTAAATAGTTCGACTATACGAAATATTTTTACCGGGCAAAAATTTTCAGTGAATTCAAACACTGCGAATATGCGAGATTTGTCTAGTAAAAACAGCATCTTCAAAGGACCGAGCAGAATTATTTCAAGCAAGAAGGTATATGCCTTTAGTGATCATATTATAGCCTTTCTTGATCAGAGCATCAGACAATTTGTTTAGCTTAGTACTAAGCATTAGTAATGGTTTGATCATTCTTAAGGCACTCTGTTAGGAAGAATCACTACAGTACCAAAAATAGACTGCATGATTTCCTTGCAGAGACTTCCTGCAAGGTAGTTGTGTTTCTACTCCTTTTGATCTCTGAGTTTTATTTAGAACAGCGTTTCTCAAATTGTGGGGCACACTCCCCTAGAAGGGCATGGAAACCTTTCAAAGTGGGCACAGGCATATCGATAATAAAATAAATAAAACATTTAAAAAACTACAAATTTATTGTAAAAGAAGCAAATTAAAATACATTATGATAAGATAAAAATAAAATACATATTTACACTGATATAATATACTTATAAATGTATCAGTACTGGACACTGTATTTGATAATTACTCTTTCAATACTAAGTTAAAAACAAGAGTAACAATTGCTAGTAACTCTCATGTACTTATCATATACAAAATTATATACACAATATAATACTTATTTTGATAATTCGTACGATTTATGATTAAAGTCATATTGTAGCTTTAACATTGAAGTACATTATTACTGCATTCAATGCATTGTTACATTATTAAGAGAATGATGAAAATTATGATTAAAAATTGGGTCGCAAGTATAGAAAGTTCGAAAAGCATAGGCTTAGAGATACAAAATTCATCTAAAGTTATAATTTACAGAAGAAAAATTATCTTCTTCTTGTTTTAACCCCTTAAAAGTGTGCGCACGAGTTAATGCGAGTGAGGTAATCAGGGCAAACAAGGTGTACTCGAGATAATTCGAGCGGGACCGTATTTTAAGCTGTTGTAATTTTCATACTTGAATATAATTAATTGTCGTCTGCTCTCGTGAGATGACTGCGATCTGCCGTCGTGATTTTGTAAATTCAGATAAGCGTTATTGTTTCTCATATTTACAGTACAAGAAAAAAGAGGAAAACAATTTTAAAAAATACTACTTCATTTGATAGGCATCAACATTTGGAAAGCATGTGTATTAAGTAAAAATGTAGGTGAAAAAATAGATTTAAGAAGCAAATTAGTAGAAAGACATTCAGAACTATCAGTTACAAACATAAAAAATCGGGTGGACCAAAATCTTCTAGAATTCTATAATTAGCGGAAAGTATTTTCCCCAGTTTTGTGTGTTCCCCAAGCACCAAAAGAAAAAAGAAGCTCCCACAAGATATTGTGCTATGTGTTGTGCAAAATAAATAGCAGAGTAAAAGAAAAGTGAGTCGTTGTATGTGCAATAACTGCAATGTTGGATTATGTGCTGTACCTTGCTCCCAAATATATCACTCAGAAAATTTTGAATATTTTTTTTTATGTAAATACTTTTATTATTATTATTTCCGTTGAAAAAGTATAAATAGTTATTTGTATTGATGAAAAATATTTTTTTCCTTAAAACTGCAATTCGGAAAGAAAGATGTATGTGCAAGATTGTAGTATTCAGTTCTTATTCTTACATGGTGAATGAAAATTCAAAATTATATAAAACAAAAATTTTGATTAAATATAACTCAAACAATTTTTTTTTTCCGAAACAAAGTTCTAAAATGTGTATTCTTAGAAAAAAATAACATTTTTTTAGAAAAATGTATGTTTTAAGAGGTCAAAAAACTCAACACGTTTAAAGACAGATCGTAAAGTTTTGCTTCTTAATAGAGTCTGTAATTATAGAGCACCGTGTGCTGACACATTTCACATATTCAGTTTTAATAAGAATAAATTAACACACAGTAGTAACCAAGATCAGTCTCTTTTTTTTATCTTTTGTTTTATTGCTTTTTCAGTCTAATAATGCAAAACCATCAAATGTCATCACAGTTAAAACCTCATACGTAAGTATTTGTCGTCCAATACTTGGATCACTGTAAGCGACATGAGACAAGCTTGAAAATTATTTTTCCACCATACAACAGCATCGCATAATGGTATATATGGCTATCACACCTATCTTATATTAGATTTGCCGGCACTTCTTAGTAAAGAGTATTAAAAACTTTACAATATCCCTATATGATTGACAGTTTGCAATTTGTACGAAAAGACAGTATTTCTTTCATTGTCTGAACAATAGGACATGCCAGTTATTATCATAAACAAGTAATATCAATAATAGTGAAAAGATTATTGCATTTACAAAAGTCATTTTGAAAATCTGTATCGACGTGAAGCTTTATAGAGCGACTTTAATGTAACTCTTACTCTCACACTCTATCTCAAATTAGTATTTATCTCTAAGAAACCATGGTTTACTCTATTTGAAGAGGAAAGAAATCTATTTAAAATAAGCGTCTTTTGTAGTATTTCAATTGAAAAATGTGAGCATTTTCAAAGAAAATTAAAAAAAGTTCAAATGTAAATATTTTAGAATTTTTTTTCTTTCTATTATAAAATTTTAATTATAATTGTTGGATATTAAAAATATTATAAACATATTTTTTATTTGTAAAAATGTAAAATAAATAAAATGATTAAAAGTTTGAAATTTTAACAGTAAAGGCATTTTAACATTTTTCTTCATAAAATTACACACAAACCTATTAACATAGAAGATGTACCAGGGAAAATAAATAATTTTTTTTATATTTACGTGCCATTTCATTTATTGTATATGTAGAAAGCTGCAGTTGCACTTAAGTAACCATTTAAAAACATCTTTCTTTTAATTTCAGAGGAACTTTAAAAAAATGAAGGAATAAGATCCTAATTAATTCAGAAAAAGTCTCTTGAAAAACTTTTTTCACAATGAAAAGTCTTTTGAGTAAAATAGAAACTAATCTTCATTTAAAAGAAAACTTGTATTCTTTCAAAAATGCGAATCTTTAAATAAAAACAATATTTATTTTTATTTAAAATAATAATGGAAGCTAAAAAGTTTGTGCGGTGAAATCAATTTTCTTTCTGATTGATGTACGCAAAGTTTAAATTCAAATAAGAAATCAATTTTTTTTTATAGACATACGAGGTTAAATTAAATTCACTTTTTATAAGTAGTATTTTCCTTGAAAATTATAGGGAAAACAGTTTGAAGAAATAAATACCTCGCAAAATCCTGGCACTAAATTCAATACAAAAATTATTTTAACATAACTTTTCAAAAATGCGAATTAGTATTATTGAATAAATATCTAGTTATAATATTTACTGACATAAAGTATAAAATTTGCGTATTTTCAAAGAAAATACGCAAATTTTATACTTTTCAAACAAAAAGTGCAGTTGCACTTTCTGCTCTAAGACAGAAATTTCAAAATAAATAAGTAAACAAAATATAAAATTAGGGGAAGAAACATAATCTGATTTCATTTTTACATCTTATTAAGAAAAATATTTCTAATACAATAGTAATTTTTTTTGCATAACGTGTATTTTATTATGCAAGTACTTAGAAGGATGGCAATATCTTTGAGAGTTTGTAAAATGTAGAAGAAACAAACGTAACAAGTAATAAGAAATATACTTCTTCAATAATTAAAAATAGCAGGAATTAAAATAAACAATTAAACAAAATTTAACTGAAGACATGAAAATATTTTATATAGTTATGCTTGTATATCTTAATCAAGGTGAAGAGATGCTTTAATTGAATTCAAAATAGTTCTCTATCGATTTTCCAATGCACATTTGATTTTATATAATATTTAATTAATTTGGCAATCAGAATTTTAAAATAACTTTGTATGGATGAATTGAAAAATGCAACAATTAACAAAAGATTGTATTCGACAACTAAATTTGAACAAGTGTGAGTAGTTTTTTTGTTGTTATTCTTATTCTTCAAGATTTCTTAAGACTTACATAACATCATGCTATATATTGTTTTATACTAAAAAAATATACCAGATATACCAGAGTTTCAAAAGCAACAAACTTAAAACTTTTATGTTAAAATATGAAAGAAACTGAACATTTCTTTTTGATTTTAAAAACATACGTGATATTTTTCATGAAAGTTTCAGTATTCACAATGTTTTCTCTGGAAAAATATATGTTTAACAGATAAATCTGTAAGCTCTATAAATTCTCATTGTATTTATACATTTACTTGCAATTTTGTCAAATATAACTATAATTTGAATAAAAAAAATGTCTGATTCTGTTTTTTCCTTACTTTTGTATAAATAATGATTTGTGAGGAAATTTTATACACTATGTATTAACATGTATACCGGGTGGAGAAAAAGTAAATTACACATCAAGGGCAAACAAAAAAGCTTAGCATTTCGACTGGATGTTTCATGAGACGGATATTCCTGGTCACGTTTTCCTGCTTGAGTCTTTAAGTTTGAAGGTGATAGGGGCAGTATTGAAAGGAAAAGAGAAAAAATTGCTCTGTGAATGACACTTAAATTCTTTTTTATTTCACTTCTACTTTACTTTTTCTTTTGTAAGAACACGAGCTTTTAATTTCTTTTTTCTTACTTTCATGCTTGTGGTATAAGAAAAAATATGTTTTATTTTATAATATCTTTCATTTCGATAATCTTCCCAAATAACAAAATTCGAGAAAAATATAAATGATGCACAATCGAAATCATTTTATTTAGTTACTTTTAAAGTATTTAATGTAAAATGAGTTTATATACGGAATCCTGCTTCCTCTATTTATTTTTTAATTACTTTATTATCATATATTTCCTTTTCAGCTTACAATTATTTAAAATTAATTCCAAGCACAACATAGAACAAATACATTCGACACATCATTGCACAACTATTTATTTCCACGTATGCAGACCCTTTTTTTTCAAGCAATCTTTTTAAACCAAATACATGCATATTTCAATAAAAAGAGATATTCATATAGATATCTCCTGAAATCTAAATGAAATACGTTGATTTTAATTTACTTCATTTCTAAATTTTTTTAAAGCTACGAAAAGAACATAAACACACACATCATAATTATTGTCTAAATTTTTTTTTTTTTTTTTTTTATAATTTTATATAAAATTTAGGTATGTGATTTTTTAAGGCCTCCATAGATCAACTTAAATATATTTCAATTTTTCAGAAAATATAACACTATTTTAAAAAAAAGTAATAATTACAACTTTTCTTGACATAATATATCTCACAAAATATAGGTATAACAACTGATATAAAAGAAAATGGAAGCATAATTTTTAAACTTTTTATTTAAGATTACTGAAAACATATATACTTTTTTTTCTATTGCATATTTTATTTTTGAATTATTTAAATTTATAAAAAATAATCATAAAACTTTTGGAAGCAAGATGAGTTTAGATTTTTTAACATAACCTGATATGATATCAAACAAACGTTATTGTTTTTAATCTAGCAAACGGAGTACAATGTAGTTATTGTTTTGTGAAATATACATATTATCATGGTGATTAAATAATTTGTAAGCTATAAACTCGTATCTCTGAATTTTTTTCTAAGCAAAAAGTTTTAAATGTCCTATTAAAAGTCTTACGAATTTACACGATAACTTTAATTACCATTTAAGTTTTGAATACTACTTTAAAGGAAGTAGTTGAATTTACGATGCTGTTATCAACTAATCAATAATGCATGCAAATTGATGTGATTTTTTTTTTTTTTAAATTTGAACAATTTTGTGTTTACATAAGAAGCAAAAATACAACTTACATAGATTATCTAAGTAAATCTGAATTGTTTATATACTTCTCTGGCGTTATTTATACAAGGTGTTTTAAAAGTCATTTTAAAAAAATTTTCAAATCATTTTCTGTGATGAGTGTTATGTACTATGTGTTATTCTATTGATAAAATACATATTAGTACAAAAATATATAATCGGAGTTTTAATGATTAAATAAAGATGCTTTTTTTAATTTTTTATATTCTAGTATTGGATATTTGAAAATAAAATTGAGCCTAACGGAATCCAAGTGAAAATAAGTATTTTAAAATATATCATTTGTTGATAAAAAAATAAAGAACTTTTTGTGTTTTTTTAAATTAAGTTTGTGTAAATCACAAAATTTGAAATTTATATTTTATGCCAAATTTTTTGCTCTGCATTCAAAATTAAAAGATGCTTATTGACCAAACTGCAGTATTTTAATTAATCTAACTAATTTCTTAGATTCTAATTTGGTGTTTGAGAATAAAAATAAATAGTTTGAATAAAATTTACCACATAATTTTTGACCTTTCTGATTGAAGTGAATGTTTGAAGAGAATGAGATAGATTGCTCTACCTACAAATGATTTGTGTTCATGGAATCATGTACAAGTGTCAGATGTGTCAAAACTAATTGAGACAAATTAGAATAAAGAGAAATTGAATATAATTTTGTTTTATATAGGATTCGTGATTGTTATTTCATTTTAATTGATATCCTGTTTTACGTGCCCTTTAAGGCTGTCTTCGGTAACAGTACGAGAGTTTGAACTAAACGCGAAGCACATTTTCATTTAGAAAAATGTCTCAACTTCCATGGGAATTTGCAATATTATGAGTCATACCTCTGTTAACTATATAGTGTTTCTAAAAATTTCAAAATGATCCATGAATACTTTTTTTTTTCGTTTTAATACGTGAAGGCATTTAACATTACGTTATAGGAGAAAAACCTCGAAAGACATTTTACACCAGAAAAATTGATTCAACTTGTTTAAAAATGGGAAGTATGATAAAAAAAAATGCTGCTCTCTAAAGGGTAGTGAAGCCAGAATATCAAATAAAAAGTTAATTTTTTTTATATATGAAAAATATTCCAAATTTTGGTCCTATTCCTTAACATTAACCTAAAACAGCCTTAACAGTGTTACAATATTTTTTTCAGGATATGGTAAACAATGTGTAGTTACAAGCACAAAATCTTAATAATACTACCTAAGATCGTGAATCTCATATTCATTTGTTGCTATTTTAAAATACTGATAATGTGGCATTGTAGTAAAAATAATATAAATTTGTTACGCGATATTTGGATGTGTTTATTCACAGCTGGAATATTTTACAAGACTTGCAAATTTATTTTTAAAAATGAATTCGTTATTTTTATGAATATGATCATTGTTAACTTATACATGTTTTACCAAAGTGTGATATTCCAGAACATAGATCTGGAGATGTTTTAAATGAACGGGATATTCGCGATTCCCGATTTTATTAAAGACCCACAGAATTTTGTGAAGCCGAAGACATTTTATACCAATTAAGGGTGCGGAAGAATTTAAATTTAATGTAGCTTGAAATTCGATAAATAGGGCTGCAAACTCGGGAATCATCTTCATCATTTTGTCTTTATTCATTATCACAAGATATATCACCAAACTCTTTGAGGTACGATTTTGATTATTTTTTTTAATTCACTTCGCTCTTAGAAGTTGTATTAGGGCTATCGGTGATGGATCTCGTAATTATATATATAAGCCACATAATTCCATGAACGATAATGCTATCCAATTGTTATAGAGGGACAAAATAACCTTCAGATACAATACGAAATTAAGTGCTTTCGTTTAATACCTCCTTTTGGTTTACTACCAAAAAAAACCCAAAAAAACTGCCACCAACTGGTAGGATTTTACAAACAAATAATGTGCTAGTTGTTACTTTTAAGTATTGTTGGCATACAAAATGATTAGCCCTTGTTCTGCAGCCAATCATTCTCCTTCATATTTATTACCAACGGTATGATGCAGATATCTGACATTTTCGTTTTCAGGTATGCATATCACATCGCCTATAGGAGGAGTATCCTATATTGCTCTAAAATTCATAGTCTAATTTATCATTTAACAAATGTATTACTTCTCCTCTTCATCCATTTCAATCAGGATTATTAGATATGACTCTACATGCAAAATAACACCATTTAAAATGACGTATATGGACAAAATCCCCGTCAGTTACAAAATTCGGTACTTGCGTATTATACCATCTCTCACTTTTGCCAAGAAAAATCTGTCACAAGTTGAATAACAAAAAATAAACAAAATAAACAAAACAATAAACCAAATAATATGCTAGTTGCTACTTTTGAACTACAACTATGAAAGATTGTTAGTAAACAAAACATTTACTTTTTGTTCGGTAAGTATCAGTTATTTTCCTAATGTTTATGGTTGACGATATAATGAAGTGTTCTGTTGTTTGCTTCTACAGTTATATATGCGGATAATATTACCTACAGGAAGACTAACATTTACAAGAAAATACTCGGCTTTTTGAATATTTGAGCCAAAGCTTCTAAAATAATTAAGATCATTTAATGCTACTTTACTTAAACATAAAATTTCTTAATAAGGTGTTCAAAATGAATATTAAGATAACAATATATATATATATATATAATTTTAGAGTAAATATTTGTCTAGATAAAGTGAAAAAACACAAATGAAATGTTTGATTTAATTGAAATAATTAATTTTTCGTAATATTATGTAATGATGAAAAAGAAACATAAAATAGTGTTTTTTCGTAAAGAAATGTTTGTCATTCCTTTTTTGATAAACAAATTGCCTTGGAGCTATGCACTTTTCATAGTTTAAGAATGTTTTTTCCGGCTAGAATATGCATTAAATTCCTTCATTTCCTCTTCAAATTCTACTGTTTTTATTTTCTTTTTTAAATTAATATGACATCAGAGTGGGAAGAAAAGTACTTTTCTTTCGAAAATTTATTTTCAATTCTTTTTAGTAATCATTTTTATTAAAGAAAAATAATAATTCAAAGCAAATATGTTCTATTATTATCATCTTTTGCTTTAAAGAGGTAATATTTTTGACTAACGAATTGTTAAATGTTAATAGTAATTTTTGAGACAATATCCCCTATTCCTTAGCTCACTCTTTCAGTCTTTGAACCTTACAAAAATTATAGAAAATTAATTTTACATTTGAAATTCAGTATCCGTATCAAAATCCTCATAAAGAAATTTTTGATGAAAGAGAAAAGCATGCGAAGCACTTTGAATCAGTTAAAGATAATGAATACTTAAAAATACTCTTTTTTTAAATAAGTACATATTAAAAAACTCGTAGCTACCGTGAAATTCTTTTCGGATGTATCACAATTGACTTATGTTCAAGCAAACTGAAACATATAAAATACTTTGTAATTCTGTATTTACTTCTAAATGAAATAAAAAAAGTATCGTTGTTGGAATAGGCAATCTTAAAAATAGCACACTTATTCTATTTAATTCTTGCGGAGATTGACATCTATTCCTGCGATTTTTCTCATGCTTTTAAAAAAAAGAAGAAACAACACTGCTTTTAGAGCTTTCTTATATGAGAATCTCTTAAAGGAGGATAAAAATTGGAAAAAAAAGAGGAATGAGTTCTTTGAAACCAGGCTCTTTCTTTGATCGAAACAAGTTCGCCTTTTCCAAGATTCCTTTTTAGAGTCTGCAACGTGTCCTACTACCCCTTTTTGCGTTCCGCAGCCCCCTAAAAACCCACCCTCAAAGCCGAAAGATGTGTCCCTGTCGGACAGACTGACGTTGGAGCAAACTTTCGAGGGTTTTCTTCTTATTCTCTTATTTTTATTTCCGACCTTTTCTTCTTTTACCTTTTCTTCTTTCATTTTAGGGAACCACTTACTTTCCTATGTTCTATTCTTTTTCCTCTTTTTTTAAATTATATTTTGTTCAGCTTTTAGCCTAGTTTTGATACTTTCTGAATAATTCATTATAAATCATTATTTTTTTATTTGACAATCGTTAAAATATTTTAATTTGTAAAAATAATGTTAATTAAAATGCCTGTTAATATACTTATATAATTTCTGACTATTAATATTATAAAAAAAGGCAAACAAACATTTTAAGACCTTCGTCTTGTATTGCGTTTAAAACAGCGTATCTCAAACTATGGGGTGCTTCCACTTAAGGGGCAGGAGCATATCGAAAAGCCGGAAATAAATTACATAAAAATATTATTAATTTATTGAAAGGAAGCAAAACAAAATACATTGTGACATAACAAAAAATAAAATACGCATTTACACGGATGTAATATATCTATAAATGCATCAGTACTGCACAATGTATTTGATAATTAATTTAACAATACTAAGTTAATAACTAATTAAACAATTATCAGTGACCCCATGGGCTTGTCTTATATAAAATTATATACAAAATTTAATACTATTTTGTTAATTTCTGCAGTTCATAATTAGATCCGTATTGTAGTCATACGTCATAGTTCATTATTATTACACTCTATATATTATCATTGCACGGAAGGGGTATCGGTGAAAATTATGATTAAAAACTGGGTCGCAAGCAGTGAAAGTTTGAGAAGCACTGGTTTAAAAGAAAAAACCCATCAAATTATGTGTGTGAGTTTTTATTGTCTTTTATTTAAATTTTCAGACACTACACTTTCCTTTCAACATTAAGAAATAAAGCATTGCAAATGTAATAAACATATTTGTTTTACTTTTTTTTTAAACTTCATTACTGAATGAACATTTTAACAAAACAGACTCTACACATTTTAATAGAGAAAATCAGTTGTTTCTTTTACTTTAGGTAGATAACAGAGTACATTTCACATTTTTAAATTGTTACTGTTTTCATTTATTTAAATATGATCAAATTAAATTATTTCGATGAAACATTTGCTAACTTTTTTAATTCAGATTATAGAAAAGAGTAATATTAAACAGCGGATTTAAAATCAGATCATTGATACTTAACTTCAAGGAAGCTTACGAATTCGTTGCAAGCTGAATCGAGAATGATTGGAGAATTATTTACCGTATAATCCAGTGTATAATGCACCCTTTTAACATAAAAAAAAGATCGACATTCATGGTTGCATGTTATACGCCGGGTATAAAAAAGATTGCCTAAAAAATAATGAAAAATATGAGCATAAGAAAATGACTTCTACATATATCGAAATTTTATCAAATTAAATGATTATTTAAAAGAAATGGCATTAATTATGAACTTATAAGTTTGTAGTTCTTGAAGTATACTATTTTTTTTTAAACCTTGAATAATACCTCGAATAGATTACTTTAAAACATAAGAGCATTGTGCGCGTACAATTTAGGTTTCTTCGAATAAAAAAAGGGGGGTGCGTTATGTAGCGAATATACCTAAAAATTAAAAATTGCAGCTTGAAAGTACAGGTTCGCGTTATACGCCGAATTTTAGATTAGAGACTAATGTAAACATATCAAATATATCACATGTAACCATATCAAACTAAAGTAACAGATTTGGTTTAAGACATTTAAATTAGATAAGTTATTTTATATTCCCCAGCTTAAAAAATAGATTTAAAAAGTAAATTAGGTTTATTTATACGTTTTTATTAAATAGTACTAGGACTCTATTTCTCAATAAATACTTTTTAACTGTATTTACACTTAATTCTAAATTTTGCTTATTTATTGCTAATGATTAACAATAGGAGAGAAATATACTGTACAATGAATTGATCTAGGAAGAAATGTAACCATTGTTTAGCATATATTGTGTCATTCAAAGAGAAGTTGAATAAATTATATATAAAAAATAAACATTAGTTATCATTCTCTGAAACTTCGATGCATAACAGTGCATTAGTTTATTCCATAAAAAGAATTAAATAATACAAAGTTCAATTGATAAAAATAAATGTTTTACTTTTTTATATGTTGGTTGTGCATTTGATGACTTTTTATCGTTTTACATTGCACTGAGCTGTTAGTGGACTTATGACAGAAAAGATCAGAAATAGACATAATTTTTTTTTAAAAAATACAAAAAAAGTGAAAACTTTTTTTATTTGATTGCGGAAACTCAGCGATTCCATTTATAATAATTAATTTAAATACATAATTTGTCTTTATTTTTCTATGGCAAACACTACACTCACATATAAACAGGAAAATATGAGTTACTTCATTACATAAAACGATAAATTAACGTATATTTTTTTTCAGAACTCTTTAATATAAAAGTTAATGAGTAAAAACACCTATTTTTATTATCATCAGTATTATTAAAGCTACTTTATAATTATTATTATTATTAGCATTATTATTAAAGCAAAATTATTATCATTAGTATTCCTGAGTTATATATTTAAGCTAATATTATAATTTTCCTATGAAATAAAACATTATTACTTGAAAGACAAGTTCCTTCAACGTGATGAATTAAAAAAAAAATCAATCTCAAAAATTTCATATACACATATTTGACAATAATTAAGTCTTCGTATAATATTAATTTGTTTAAAATGATGAATATTAAAGTTTGTATCAACCTGTACAAATAGTAGGGTTTTAAAAAAATCAATTTTTTGTTACGTATGAAGTCGCTTGCCAATGAAATATATATATAGAGAGAGAGAGAGATAAATATAATGTGTCTTTACTTTTTTTGTCTAATGTATACTAATCTAATTAATTAATTGATTTTATGCAAAAAAAAAAGTTCTTGGCTGCATCAGTGACTTCAATAACATTGATTATGTTATTCAGTTTTCGTGTATTTAAAGGGAGATATGTATTTTCTTTTGTTACATTCTAAGAAATCCATCTTCTTTTTAATTTAAATCCGCGAGATTTCTTTCTCCTTTCATGAATTGATAGGTTAAAATCTCGTATGTGACTTACATAAGAAAGGCAATCAAAAGTCCATAAAGCTTCTTATCTTGTGTGTAGGGTAGTGCGATTTCCCTCTATGTCCTACAACAGATGGTGTATTGAGGGGAAAAAAGATGAAGAAAAGCAAAGAAAAAGACAAACATGGAGGAAGAATAAATCTTATTCATGGGTAAATAAAGATACCGTGAAGAAAAATCCATCCCTGAATTAATGCGTTTTTAAATACCAGTGTAAGCAGACATACGTCTGATGATTAAAAGAGAAAAAAAATGGATGCTCACGCAATTTTAACGCTATCCACTTTTTCTTCTATCAAGAAAACAGTTTAGTTAAAGGAAAAAAAATCTTTTAAAAAGTACTTTTCTGCCTTGTACTTTCACGGGAAAATGTCAAGACAAAAATAAAAAAAGAAATGGCAAAAAGACGGATGGTGGGAGAAAATGAACGAAAAAAGTGCCTACTTAACAATATGAAAATAGAATTGAATGTTTTTTTCTCACACATAATGATATTTGTTTTTCCCAACTGAAATATTCTAGCTACATGTTATTTACATGAATAAAGGAGAATGCAATTAAATTGGTAATAAATATTAATTTCCTACTTCAAATCACTAATTGTAATTAAAGTTTGTTAAGCGATAAAACTCATAAATATGAGTGTTAAACAAAAAATTTAACTATAAGAAATGCTTTTTATATATGATGCGTAATTGGAGAGTGGAGGTGGGACTTCATGTAAAAGTTAGGGTCAGTAGCGCACACAAAAATTTTTCAAGGAGGGGGTCCAGTGTCGAAAGTGCACCGGTTTGATATCATGCTCCAATACGCCGCCCACCATATTCTTTTGATTTTGTTGATTTTCAGGAACAAAAACAATATTGAGTATATTAATTATTGAATTATTGAATATGTTAATTATTGAATAAATAATTAGCATTAATTAATAAAATTAATTGTTAATAACAAATACATAATTAAATGTTACGTAATATATACATACAGTGGCGCACACAAGGGGGGTCCTGGGGGTCCGGACCCCCCCAAAGCCCTTGATTTTTTTCCGATTGGTTATAATTCTAAGTATATAATACGTACAATTTAATTGAATATTCGTTATTAATTATTAATTTTATTAATTAATGCTAATTATTTATTCAATAATTAGTTTTTTACTGTGTTTTGTTCCTGAAAATCGACAAAATGAAAAGTAGCATGATACAAGAATGGTGAGCTTTCAACCCCGCAACCCCCCTTTGAAAAATTCCTTGGTGCGCTACTGTATACATAGGATTATAACCAATCGAAAAGAAAATCAAGGGCTATGGAGGGTGTCCGGACCCCTAGGACACCCCCCTTATGTGAGCCACTGGTTAGGGTTAAGGAATAATTACAAAAATATAACTAAAATCAATACACTGATTGATTTTACTTTTTAATAAAAATGAAATCATTCAATCAAGTACACAAATTTTTATCTTTTTTAAATAAAAAAAATTAAAAACTCGATTAAAGGATTTTTTTAATGAGATTAGAGACAGGAAACTGACAGTGAAAGATTAGACAGATTTTGACAGATTAGTAGTTTCAAAACCTCTAGCAAGTAATTCGCACTCAAGACCCACCCATGCTGTATTTATGTACTTTGTTCAAACAAAACTTCTTTTAAGTGCCTCCAAATATTAATCAGCTTCTTCTCAGATAAAAATGTATACTCGAATAATATGAAGAAATTATAATACGAACACTGTAAAACAAGTAATGGTAACACAGGTGTAAATATTTTTTTAATGAACTTACAAGTACATTTGCATTAGATTCCTTCTATACCATTACCAGCAAAGCTTATAACCTTTTGTCATAGTTCAGAAAGCAGTTGAAGACCATTGTCAAGGTGTTGATTGTTGGCGTTGTGTTGCCATGGCGTTCAAATGAACATGACATCTTAGACCTCGGAGAGGTTCTTTCAATTTCGGAAATAGATCGAAGTAACAAGAACTCAAGTCATGTGAGCAGAGAGAATATTACTAAGAGTTCTCACTGCTACTATTATTTACTACACGAGAAGTGAGTGGCATTATTTGCTACATGACAACGAGTTTTGTCATGTAGCACAATCGTATTGCATGACAACGAACGTTGTCATGCAATAGTATGCAATAGCATGCAATCGGCATTAGTAGTCTGTATTGACAGTTGGCCCTGCAAACACAGCATTCATATGAATCCCATCCTTTAAATCGTATGCAACAATAAGCATAAACTGCAACTTACAATAATTCTCAATTTTCTTCCAAAGTAAAATATTACAATCTCAATTATCTTTTAAATTAAGGCCGTATCATACGTACTCGTTTCAAGTAATTTTTCGTCGAATTCGTGCAATTTTTACTCAGTTGCTATAGCAACCGCTTTAGAACAATATTTTGCTAGCGAGCTCAAAAAGTAGTTCCAAATAAAAATTGCTTGAAATTCCAACCAATGGAGTTCTTCGGCGCCTTACGTGATAAGCAAGATGGCGGCTTCGGTTTTGTCTAACACTTCAGATATGCCGAATAATATTTTAATGGTGTATAATAATTTTTCGGTGTATAATATTTTAAATAGAATGGTGCTCTCTTTCTGTTTACACCCATCAACAAAAACGCAAGCGAAATGAAAGAAATAATTTCGGATGTCCGTTTTCCGAAGCAGAAAAATCGCCGAGTAATTTTTCAATGTGGAGATAGAGCGCGGCTGACGTCAGAGCATGTCGTTTTATTTACGGCAACCCTTCCCCCTCATATTCGGCCAAAAATTGGACGAAAAAATTGCATGAAAAATATACGTGTGATACTATCTTAAGTCTCTCAAATTGTTATCATTAGTGTCAAGGTTTAAATTCTTTGACAGTGAAATATACTATACAAATTTATTACGACAGATCCATTGAGCATTTCCAATTAGTAACAATGTATTAAATTTTGTCCGGAGTACAACTTATATTCAAAAAATGAACAAAATTATTTATTTATCAACTATCTTAATAAGTTTTGCTACGTTACTACAGCAAAACATAGCAATGGCAATAATGTCATCAATGTATACTAATGCTGTCAACCATATATTTCTCTGTAAAACATACATTACATAAAAATGTAAAAATTGTTTGTTGAAGCGTCATACATGTTACATTAAATTTTAAAATTTATGAAAGAAAAAAACTTCAATTCACTTCTTTCATAAAGATAGGAAGAATGAAGTAGCATCTATTACCTTTTCACTCGGATGAAAATTAAATGATGTATTTTCCGAAATTCAGTTAAAAGTTTGCATACAAAGCTAGTTAACAATCACTTCAATAGAGACAATTCTCTTCTAAAATTTCTATTTTAAATGCTTCGAAACCTTCGCTCTCGAGTTACATTTCTCTGACACACTGCAAATTACCGACAATTATTAAACAAACCCTGCACAATTCGGAGCTACTATAAGCGTTATCCCAACTTCCAATTAACTCTGTTCGTTGAATCGATCTGAGAACGAGGAAGTATGTTCCGAACACTCTCTGACAACAGAGCTTTCACTTTAGGAAATTCGAAAATGATGTAATTGTTAAAACGACTTCTCTCTCTCTCTCACGCACACAACACCTCAACACTGAAACTCCCCCTTTTCCGTATTCTCGTGTGAAAAGTGGACAGATTGAAAACTTTTCGTCTAACGAGGTAATTAGCGACATAAACCTGCTCGTTGGGAGTTAGCTGGATTTCCCAGTTACAGCATTCAAATCGGACTCAGGAGGTAGTATAATCTTGGTCAAGGGATGTTTACAATTTTGTAAGACATTCTCAGGTACGTGTCATATCTGTTAAAGTGGATGCTAAATTATTAGTCTACATAATACCTCATTTGAAAGTGGTTTGGGTAGATGACGGAATAGAGCTCCGAAATACGAAATATAACAATATTGCCCAAGTTTGGGGATAAGGAGAATTTAGACATTTATTTGCAATTTCTATTTAGTGAATATATTAACTTAATTATAATCTTTCTTTTCAAAAAAGTAATTTAAATTCCGTAAGATAATTACATTAAATCATAGACACACACACACACTATAATTTTAAAATAATTACTGTAACTAAGGCTGCTGATTGGTCATTGCCGGTTTCGATTTTGTAGACGATATTAATCCTGCGAATTCACGGGTTAAAATGATGTTTCAAAAGTGCAGAGTATTTGATGTACTACAAATTTTCCAAAGCTCAACGTCCTGACTTTGACGTGGTGCATTTGTTTTGAGAGCAAGATACAAAAAAAAAAAAAAAAATGCTTTAATACCAGTAAATTGAGGTTCAAAATTATGACAAATGTCATCTTTAGCCTTCGTGAGGCTTTCAAGTGCCGTGATAATAACAATCAATAATTAAAAAGCTGTGAACTCCCGAATAATGAAATTATGAAAAAGCAATAAGCTGAATTAATTACTAAATGTTAAGTAACTAATTAGAAATGGGAATAAAAGAGATATATATAAATTTCTTAAAAGTAGTTAAAAGTTCTTAAAATTTAAATATGTTACTCTTAGATGTTTCTGCTAAATCACCCTATAGCTTTTGTTACACAACTCAATACACTGTTTAATGACATTCTTCGTGTCTTCTCTGGAACGGAGTTTCAGTGCGAGGCTATTAATTTTCCTCTGTTAAATGGATGCACTGAATAATATCATCAGACTTTCCACTGAATACCAGTGAACTGTATATGGATGGATAAATGGAGTGGATATATCCTTTTTTGCGAAAATAAGATTCTTTTAAATTGCTTCATTCCCATTAATTGCAAATACTCTATATAAAACAGTGGTATTGTCATCGCTTTACATTAATGGCAAACGGCTTGCAACCAGATGTTAAGGAGTGAGCTACTGTTTAATGGGCAATGACACTTTAAGCAGTTTAACAATAGGCAAAGAGTAAAAATGAGTTTCAGGTGACATTTGCAAGTTAAAATATGTTATATAGACATAATCTTCATATCACAATAAGACTGTAACTCCATTTCACCTTAAATCCGGGCTTAATTAGCATTAATCTCGCTAAACAAGAAGATTTTTCTGCGGAAACGATCTGTTATTGAAACAGTTTTTGATTACCTGAAAAACAGACTAGATGTTGAACATACTCTATAGATCGCTTGTTAAAGGATGGACATTATTAACCAAAACAGTACACTAAAATCTGCCTGACAAAGAAGTATGTAATCTAGTGGACAGGTATTGAGCAATTCCCTTAGTATACACCTTAAGAGTTAGTGTATAAATTACGCACATAATCATGTAAGTTGAACAAAACATTAGTGTATATATATATTGTTCACTAAAATATTGCTTTGTTTCGCAGAACGATTATCGACTGTCAAACAAATATAAATGATCAAATACTTGAAATCTTTTAACATACGGTAAAGGAATATTTATACATGAGATAGCGCTTTTATATGAGAAGGAATATTTTTAAGTGAAATCACAGACTTGTTTTTATTTTGCCTAATAGAACTAAATCCTCACAGGTACAGATACAACGTAACAGTACCTTCTGCTCACCAGTACGCTACTGTAACTAATGATATTTTTATTTTGAAAAATGATGTCCGTTATCATTCTGTTCACCTGGTAAACTGTTTTTTTTTTTGAAGAATAAACTATAGTCTATATATATATAAATGGAATCAAAAGCAATACACACACAAAGAACCTGCACTAGGAACCTCTCCTAAACTTAGTTGAATAGCTTTTGCGCAGATGCTATCGGTAAGCTTCCTTCTAATTCTTATCAAAAAACGGACATGAACATTTTTACCCAAATGGCTCATTGACGACATTTCTTATAAACTACATGAAACGTTGTTCTAAGGACTGCATTACTGTTCAGAGTTATTATAGTCACTTTAAAAAAATGTTTGTTTTATATGATATAATTTAGGAAATTTATGTATTAATAAAAAAAAAAGTAGATGAGTATGAAGTTATATTAAGTTATGCTTTTTTTTAAAATTGCAACGATAAAATGTATAAATATCACCACCAAATTTCTCCAATTTATTTGTATTCTTTTGAATAATAATTAGTTTTTAATTTGCTGTTCTCCTTTTTTAAGTGTCAGTATATTTTTGAAAGTTCAGTCATTCAAAGACTTGGAGTTATTGTACATTTTTATGTCTGGTTATCATTTAGATGTTAAAGTTACTATTTCATGGAGATTTCACTATTCGGAGAATCGGTATATTTAGAAAGCTACCTATTTATTACTTTCACGCAAGTTACACTTTAAATTAGAATTTTGGAAATGTGTATTTGTGAAGGTCCTCAAGTCAATATTCAGTTTGTGAAGCACAATACTTTAAATTTGGAATATTCATTTGTAAATTATAAGAAGATTAAAAAAATATATATATAAAAAAACATGTGTATTGGAAAAGGGGCTTACAAAGTATATTTCTATTACATTCGGGGAATAGAATAAAACACGTTTTCCTCAAAAATATTTTCGGGTTGAAATAAACTCTTTTTGTGTGTAACTAGGACATTACAAGAAAAAGTCTAAAAAATTTTTACAAATGTTCTTTTCTTATGTGACATGTTATAGTATCATTATCTCAATATCCGCAATAATTATAATTAAATAAATAATCATTGGATTTTCATTCTGGTAACTTTCTTGTAGATTAACGGTGTAGAAGATAATTAAAAACAACTGCACGTCACAAATTATATTAGGAAAGCATATAATCCGCAGTATATAAAAGAAAAATCCTTATTTCGATTTAAAAAAAAAAAACATACTTTTAGTAAACTTAAAATACATTATTTATGTAGTAAATCATAAAACCTGCTCAAAAAGATATTTTGAAATAGATATTTAAACCACATTACATGTTTATGCACTTACCGTATTATTTATTCACCAGATTCTTTTTGGTGTTAGTACGAAATGCCACCGAAACGAATCTGGTGAAACTTTAAAAGCTAGAGTGATAAAACTGAATATGACTAGGTGTAAAATACACTCAGGTTACACTGAAAATTAACAATGTTATCTTGACTTATTATCACGTAAAAATAAATCACAACAGAAATTTTGCTAACTGGAACTTGATTTCCGAAATGGCACTGTCAACTGCATGGATGATTTTTCGTGTCTCGAATTTCTACACCTTTTATGAAAACATGGCACCTTTGTCATATAGTAAAATGGATTACACGCTGCATTCCTCCCTAAAATAGGTATTCATTAATAACAGTTAAGTGCAAAAATAGCTTATTTGCATTCAAACCGCATAAAAACTCTATAAAAATTACTATGCAAATAGCGTGTTAGCATCTTGACAAATGTTATGATGGATGAACACAATCTGAAGTTTCTTTTCAGATTTCCGTTAGTATATTTCTCTCATTTGGATAGAAAACTTAATTATTTGTTCTATATTCCAATTGGTATTTAATTGCTTATTCATATTGTATAGTTTTGAGGTATTCCCATGTTCCAAGGATATAAAAGGGTTTTTTTTTTTTTTTAATTTCAGCGTTTTTCAAATTGTGGGGAGGATTGGGGTGCTTTAATCACCCCGCGAGACCATTAACGTTTGTCTCGAGTGTGTGCCTACTACCGGGATAAGACATTTTGGTCTTCTAGCTTTAAATATTAAAAATAACACAATTATTCTTCATCGGAATTTTATATTTATTTTTCATTATTTGACATTAATTCTAAATGCTCATTCTATGGGGCTTAAAATTACATTTCGCTTAAAACTAATGATAAAATGAGCATTTATTTTAAAATACCATTTTACATTTTCGTAAACATTGTCGCGCATTTGGGTTTACTCTCCTAACAATTCAGCTATTTATCAAGAATGTTTTAGTTTTTTTTTAAAAATGAACTCGTGCGAGGAAGCGGTTACTTCAGACAGTACACTTTTAATGTATCAGTGCTGCACAAGGTATTTTATAACTAATTTATAATTATTAAATTAAGAGCAAGTTTAATAAGTATTAGCGACTTCAATGGGCTTGTCTTGCAGAGGAAATTTTTTCAAAGGAAGGTTTACGATTAGAAATTGACAGTACTTTTTCTATATTTGGCTGTGATCTATATTTTGTCTTCAAAGCAGCCACCACATTTTTCAATATGTTCCACTTTAAAAATGCGAGAAAGAAAAATAAAATATATATCGCACTTAAAAGTAACATATATTAAATTTAATATACTTATCTTATTAATTTGTACGATTTAAAATTCAGATCATACTGTAGCTTTAACGTCAAAGTGCATTATTATTACATTCAATACATTATTATTGTTTTTTTTTTGGGGGGGGGCGATAAAAATTATGATTGAAAAGTGGTTTGCTTGTATTGAAAATCTGACTGTTTCTGAAAATCTGAAAGCACTGTTTTAATCTTTTAGAAGTTCGGCTTTCAGCTATAAGGGTAATAACTTCTTATAATCTAAAATGCAGTATATATATTCATATATAAACTCATGGTACAAATGCTAATAAAGTTTCAATCTATTACAGATTAAATCCTCATGTGAGTGAAATGTGGGTGGAAAATTAATTATTTTCACTATGAAGACTATTGGTGACTGTCGTTATAATTTTGAAAACTGCAGTTGTGTAAAGAAAGACATTTTGTTAGCTGGCCCCTTACTCTTCCAATTTCATACAGATGTGGATAAAATGAAATGCCAACCTCATAATTTCAGCGCCCCATAAAAAAAAAGATCATATCGAGTATATCACATCAATCTACAAGTCAGGTTATGAAAACGGTAGTCAAAAACTCGTAAGGTTGTTATCGTTTCAACAAATATTTTTTTTCGTGGAACATCACAATATTAAAGCCTTTTTGTACAAAATTGTTATTTCAATTTTTACATTTAAAGCTTATTTTCATTCGCTCATTTTGATATAAAATACATTAAACATTACTTAGGGAAGTAATATATAAATTAATTCCAATGACACCTCCCTTGGTCTGCTATTGCTTGCTAAACCACACAATAGAGTTCAGCCATTCGCTGCAATTTTATATTCTGGTAACCGAAACCTCAAAGTTTTAAAATGAAAAAAGTGTGTATAAAAAAGCACTTATATACAAACAAGATAAACCTAATTATTTTGAATAACTTGTAAAGTATTTTTACAAGGAAACAACAGTAACAAAGAACTCTTATTAATTTATTAGTCTTAGTGTTAAGCTTTTAATAGCGGTTTTAGAAATAAAACTATTTTCTTGTATTATGTCTAATGATGCGTGTATCTGAAAGACGTTACTATTTCCATTTCTTATAAAATAGGCATTTTACTTCATATGTTGAAAATAAAAACTCATTCTTTAGATTAAACTATATAAAATTAAGCTTTTCTCCATTTATCTAAATACACCATCCACTTACAAATATGTTGTTTAAAGTTCCATAAAATAATATATATCCAAATAAACATGTAATAGATACATGCATATGCACACACACATACGAAATTTCAAAGTTTACGAGCTATTTCATTCTAAGTCAGTTTTTCCTCTTAATAATTAAGCAAAACTTCAATAAGTGTAAAAATGAATAAGCTAGCTATTTTAAAGAACAGCATTTAATTGCTACATTATATCTAAGATTTAAAAAAAGTATCATTACTCGAAATAGTATGTGACAAAAATTTATGAACTGGTAAATTGGAGATGCAAATACTAATTAAATAGTTAATAATGTTCTAATTATATCTTAAAATATGCATGGGTATATTAAAATTAATTACATATATTAATACGTTTAGTTCCTTTACAAAACATTTAATCGAAGCTTAGGAATATAAAGAAATATATTTTAACTGGATTAGTTCAATATTTACTTCTTAAATACACACTTCTTTGTGTTTTACTGTCATTGTAATCGTTAGTGTCTAGTGGCATGTTGTATTATCGTTTAAAACATATTTTTAATGATGCTCACTGTCTGTGTTTAACTTTAAATTAGAGTAACGTAAGAAAGCAATTTGAATTAAGATTTATTAAATGTGTTTTTTATTCATGAAACGATGAGTATTCACTGAAATGCATGCATATTAGATTTCAATGTTATTAAAATCCATTCAAATTATATTGCATTAATCATACGTCCATTATTTAAAGTAAAAGTATAAATGCTAAAAGATTTTGAGGTATTCGAATACGTTTTACGTGATTTTAAAAAAAAAAACGTATAAATGGATAAGTTTCGTGATATTTAGTGTCACTTAGATTAAAATGTATGTATTCAATTGTTTTAAGGACATTTTGACAAAAAAATTATTTAAATACAATACTTAGTCAAAAAATTAATTTAGAACAACCTTTTTTTTCAAAATGTTCTCCTTTTATAAACAATGCTTCTAAAGTAATAATATTTTGTGCTTATATAAATTACAGACTTTTCCAAAGAGTCTGAACTATTTTTTTACAAAAAAAAAATCACATTATTTTCAGAGTTACAATTTATTCAAATAATTATCGGCGTTTTTTCTTAAAATTTCTCCCCTCTGTTTTCGTAAAACATGGATAAACCCACATCTAAGTTATACAATTCAAAAATTCTAGTTGAGCCTCTGTACAGAGGTCTGAACTATATACAGGCAAAATATTATTATAATAGAAGCATTTTTCACAAAAGGAGAATATTTTGAAAATGGGTCATTCTATGCTGATTTTTTGTCAAAATATTGTACTTAAATAATTTTTATTATAATAATATTTTTAAAACAATTTTGTATACATTTTCTAATCTAAGTGACACTAAATATCATAAATATTATCCATTTATACGCTTTTGCAAAATCACCCTTCCGAACGTAGTCGGATACCTTAATAAAAAAACATAGAATAAAAAATTTCTTTCTTTTGTGAATTATTAAGCCTTTTTTCAGTTAATTTTTAATGTGTTAATTCTACGGCTAATATTCACGTATTTGATTCGTCCTTTTCCATACTTTCACATTTAAAATCTTTAATTTTACTGCTCTATACAATACGAATTTGCATTTCACTAAAGCAGGATCAACGCATTTGATTTGTGATGGGAATTACACCTTATATTCATATAGATTTCCAGCTGCATAAAGCTGATTATTTGTCTCTATTATAATACGCAAACGTGCTGAACGTTATAAATAGATATTTCCCTTTAGAGTATGGCTTGTTTTCGGTTTATGCTATTCTGTTGGGTTATATCAGTCTTGCATGAGATAAATAACCAACTTCATTAAAATCACTTCTGGGTCTAAAGCTCAAATTATTCCGGTAAATGATGACGTTATGTCATTACATTGGAATGATAATAAGATGTACGACGCATGGGAAAACTGAATTAAATTCTAGATAAAATCTGCATCTCTTTTGAAATGCAATTCTTCGATGCATTGTCGGTGATAAGGTAACATTCTCCATACTAAATTTAATAAATGTTAATGTATTTTTATGTGAAGATTTTTCTGAATATTTTTCAAACCGAAAACATTTTGAAGCAGCGGAATGTTTAAAGCTGAGCCATGATATAATTTGACTGTATACTACATATTAATAAATAAAACTATATTTAGAATATTTTCAAAGCTATCTATATTATATATTTTGCTGCAGTAAATGTAATATTCCACAAATAACATTTTCAAAAATATGACAAAAAGGGAAAACAAATATTTATAAATTAATTTTTTTTCCTGTATAAATCTTAAACTTCTAGAAAAATGTTAGCTTATTTTAATAAAAATATTATTGGATTCAATTATGATAAGATAATATTTATTTTAAAAAATTAATATCTAAAGAAAAACTACAAAAGGGAATAGTTATCTTTGCATTAAAATTTTGTTTGCTTTAATCCATGCCTTCTAAAAAAAAATAAGTTATTAAATGGGTATTTTGAATTAGTTCATAATTAAAGTCTCAAATTTATAACAAATAAATAAAAAGTATCAATTTAATACTTGCAATTCATAAATGCAACAAAAATGTTTCATCAAATATTTTAAAAATGGATATTTTAATATATTTTTCTTCCATTTTCTTAAAATAATCAATCGATTTCTTCAATCAAAGCAATTGCGAATGCCAAGTATTTGATCCAGCATATTGTGATTTGATCCCGATTTCTATTAGAACTGTGTAGCTCAGAAGCGATAGTTACTCAGCAAAAATTATTGAACAGAAGATTTTCTGATGCTCTTTATCCGTTTGGTATAAATAATTCATTTTTATATAGTCTAGTCAAAAATGTATTACTTGGAACCATTCATCTTTGTAAGTGGAAGGTTTTCCGACTGTGTTATAAATAACAAAGCATTATAAGAGATACTTTTGTAAAAAAGTATCAAACAAGCTAAATAATGGCATATTTGTCTTAGTATAAATTTGGGATGGAAAATTTCTTATATTTTGAAAAATAAATGACTATTGAATTATATTTATCTCTTAACTAGAAGAACTAATTTATCAGTTGGATGAGAAATTTAGTGTAAAAAAATCATAGCAATATTTTCTCTGAGAACAGACATTATTAATTATTTTATTACTCTTAAAACATCTCTCTAATAAATGTGAAATTATCACAATGGTTTTGTAATTTAATGATTAGTAAAAATAATTAAAATAAAAAAAGATCATATTTGATATGCTAACAAGAAAAAATAAACATGTGTGTGTTTGTGTCCATATGTAATAATAACAATTTAATGTTGCAATTTTGATTATTGTGTGTTCATATTTAAAAATATAAGTTAGCTTATAATAAAAGAAAGTAATTTTCAACACAATATGTATGATTTTTAATTAAATCCGTGTGAAATAAAATGACTGTTCAATACATTTTACGGAGAATTATATAACTAGATAAGTACATTTGTGCCGTTTAATGTATTATAAAAATTTTTGACAGGTTACCTTGTAGTTTTAAAAGTTAAGAGACTACAAACGAATTTGGATACTACCTTAACATTACGAAAATTGGATGTTTTATTCATTTTAAATTGATTTTTTCGAAGTTTGAAAATGAAAATATTGCAATAATACTGCCTGAATGAAAGCCCGCAGGTATTCCGGAAGCTTTATTTGTATGGTCGTTATCAGTTGTTTTTCATTCTGGTAGCAAACATGCAGTAAAATCGCCTACGTGATATGTTAACATATTTTCCTGCAATCACCAAAGCCTTTTTTACGTTTCTGCTTGCAGCATATGACTCAGGTCATCTCTTTATATATTGGTCAAACAATCTTGCTTGATAAAGTGGAGTGTACTTTTCTTTGTGTTTCTGTTTTACAATTTTACCCTCACGATTTTTATCAAATTGTTTCTGCCTTTGGGAAATCGAAACAGTTTGATTTTTTTATGATTTCTTTTGTAGGGAGAGTCTTATGGTTGGTTCCATTTTACTGCTTTTCTGCTTACGTTTTCCAAAAACGCTGTACGTGACGTTTGGGTGAAGCTAAGATTACTAAAGTGAGATGAGTCCACAGGGAGAAACTAGTCACAGTTAAAGAACCAAAGAGGCAGACAAAGTTAATGGTATTTTCCCTTCTTTTTCTTAAGCTGACAGTTTTCTGAGTCATACTCTAAATTGCTTGTTTTATACAAGTGAATTGTGTTTGTACTTTTAAAATAACTTACAACAGTGCTTCTCAAACTTTCTGTATTTGCGACAAAATATTCAATCATAATTTTCATCGCGCCCCCCTTACGTACAATAACAAGGTGTTTACCGCAAAATCCGGCGTATAACGCGCACCGATGTATAACGCGCAACCTTACTTTGAAGATGCAGTTTTTAATTTTTAGGTATATTCGCCGTATAACGCGCACCCCTTTTTTTATGAAGAAATCTGAAATATTTGTATACATTGCTCTTATGTTTTGAAGTCATTTATTCGATGTTTTATCCCACACAAACTTTTGAAAAAATAGTTTACTTTTAGAACTACGACTCTTTTAGTTTATAAGGCAAGTCATTTCTTTTAAATAAACAGTACTTCGAGATACATGTAGAAGTAAATTTTTTGTACCCATCTCTTTTGTTATTTTTAAAGCCATCGTTTAATATATTTGGCGTATAACACGCACCCTTAAATTTCCATCTTATTTTTGGTGTTCAAAGTGGCGCGTTATACGCCGGATTTTACGGTAAGTCTATAACACTATGCCTTGACACCAAAGCTACAATACAACGTTAACATTTTAAGTGTCACTGGCTTATATAAACGTCTCACTCAGCCAAAGGATTAATTTTATGGACATATATATATATATGTCTTTCCAAAGTATGATCTTTTCTGTTAACTGCTATCCTGAAAATTTTTCCGAAGGCTTTAGGATACAATAATAGAATCTTAACAATGTTTATAAATGATTTACTTATTTCATAGTATTTGTTTATTTATTCCTTTCCTCCTCCTCCTCCCCCCGAAAAACATCACATACTCGTGTCTACGTGGAAAACGGTAACATTAAGGAACGATTCCTGTCACTTTTAATCGGCAGTTAAGGGATTAATTATAAACCGTACAAAAAATTATCACGATAAGTATTAATACAAGCCCATATGGGGTCCCTGGTTATTATCAAACTGGTTCTTACCTAAGTATTGTTAAATTAATTATAAAATACATCGTATAGTACTGATAATTTTGTAAGTGTATTTTATCACTGTAAATGTGTATTTTATTCTTTATTCTGTGTGGATGTATTTTGCTTGATTACTTTAAATAAATTCATAATTTTTTTAAAATAATCGTTTGTTTTCGACTTTTTAATATGCTCGCGTCCCCCTCGTAGAGTTATCACGCCCCTCTAGGGGGGCACCCCACATTTTGAGAAACACTGACTTACAATCAAACCAGTTGAAACATCTTAAAATGTTCGTAATTTCTGTAATTTTGATTGCATTTTTGATTGAAAACAAATATATTTTGTTAGGACATTACAATTATGTTGATAAACTAAAATGTGTTTCATTGATGATGTCAACCAGTACAGAACCATAATCACGCTTATATGATCACGCACATCTCCCTCCAGGGTCGACGGTATCATGTATATGGTTACTCTTTCCCTACTCTGAGGCACACGATCACACCGGTGTGATCTGAGTTTGGAACTTTATTTATATTAATTTTTACAATGCACTAGAAGGCGGTTAAAGAGCAGCCCGTTTTTCTTTTCAAATAATGTTTCACAGAACTTCAACATGTACTTTCGGCTCCAAAGTTTCTTAAAATTAGTTCCGGGATATTTATCAACGTAAACAACTGCGCACGTTTAGATTTTTCAAGATAATCGAGCTTTTATGGTTCATGATTTATTCCGCTCTTGTTTTTATGCTTATAATTTGACTAAGTTGGGGAAAAATAGAATGCTTATCACGTTAATTGGACTTCAGACATTCATAATAATAGTTTCAGTATTTATTTTATTTGTGGTTCGTATTAACAACAAAAATTTCAATATTCAAAGACATTTAAAAAAACAAATCTTCATAGAACAAATGCTATGACTAATTTTTAACAAAAAAGAATAATTGTTCTTACTATAACTCATTTTTAATTCCTGAAAAATAACCAAATATTTCCGCTGCTATCGCAAGTAGAGTTGTCATGACCATAAGAACATAAATCATAATACTAATGTGATAGCAATAAGCTATAAGAGTAATATAAGAAATAATTAAACATAAAAACCGATATATTATAGCTGTTACATAAACGATTCGTATCAGAGTTCAAGTTGTAACAAGTTTAGGTGAGGTTAAATTTATAGAGAGGGATTTTTGCCAGATAGTAAGTTTTGCATCTATTTTATTTTAATCATCATGGCAAAATAGTACTCTTTTTTATTAAAATAAAAACCTTTTCTTTAAATTTCTCAATTTTTTTAAATTTTTTTTTTAATATTTAATATACAGCGAAGATGTTTGTACTGTATGTTGAAATGTTATCAATGATTGTAAAATGTAAGTTTTGGTGTTTTAGATTGCATTGAAGATTTTATAAGAATTTTTTAGATGGAATTAAGCTTAGCAGGAAAATTTGCCTGTTCCGGTAAGTTGCATACTCTCGAAATGCCCAAGCCTGGGGAAATTCTTCTTTCTCCTTTCGCCGATTCTGAAGTAGCGAGCATAAAGCTGTAGAGAAATTAACTCTTTTTTGCTTACTGTGATATCACTAAATTTTATTTTTTTTTTATTATGACAACATACATTCAAAAGTATCCATACACGAAGGGACTGAAATTTGGATTTCTCTAACTACCTAGGAATTATAATATTGGAGTCTCTCGAATGTTATATGCAAATGGACCTAAAATCTCCTATACTTTTGTTCCACGATCAAATTATGAGCATGTATTAGTGAAAACTGGACATTGGGGTGGAAATTTCTCTATATAGTTCGGGGAATGAATTATTCTGTTAAATATCTAAAATGCTATTTAACTACGATTTAAAATTTAAAAAAAAAGTTTTAACGAACACTTTTTTTATAGTGTCTTTTAGTAAATGATGTTTGAAAGTAAATATAAATTTAAAAGGAGATTTTTATAAGTTCCTCATACATATTTATATTTTTTTCAGTAAAAATATGAAAATTTTAATAATGCCTAATTTTTAATAATCCTATGTACAAAAATTGATAACTTCAAAAACAAATTTTAAATATATCTCTTGATAAAAAGAAACATTTTTAGAACAATTAACAAATTAAAAAATCTTATTAATTGAACCAGAAATAAAATTTAAAGAGGTTTTAACAGAGGGAAATATAGTTAGTAAGAAATATTTGATAAATAATAAATAAAAAACAAGTAATTATCTCCTTTAATTCCTTAGTACTAGTTACAGAACACATTTCGTACATCTTGACCAAATCATGAAAGAGAAATAGAGCGTTTTAAGTGTATAAAAAATGTGTGAATTTCAATTTAAAGTTTACTAAGACGCACCACGAGCAGTAAGTTCGTAACTTCTTATGATCATTGCTTCTAATAAAGCGATTGATTAACCAGAATATGTGCAAATTCATTAAAAAAAAGAACCTTAAAGCTTTTACTTTAATACATTATATCTGTGTTTATACAGGTGTGTTGAAAAGAATAGGAGCCCTGGAAATTTTTTGTATGAATTTCAGTCAGGAATGAAGAAAAGAAAAAAAAATAATGATAGTCACTAAGTGAAATTTTGTGTTTTTAGAAAAGTGCGGACGAAACAAGCAAGACTGGTAAAACAGAAAATTAACAATGGCCACGCTGTCTTTTAAGTAAATTCTGGGTAAACTTCCACTATGTGCACTCTGGTAATTTAGTTTCCCTTTAGCAAACGAAGTTTTTCCGGATTCAATTTCACTCTTTGTGGTATCAAATCTATATTACATTCCCAAAGCACGCACTTAAATAACAAACAAAAATTAAATCTCCCTTCTTTCGAAAAGTTTTATTTTTGCCTTTTATTTCTCAGACCACTCGGATGAAAAGTTTTCTTCAGGCGTAAAATAAAACGTTAGTAGATAGTTGTTAAAGGCCCCTTGTTGAGTTCCAGACAGAAGTGGGTAAAAAAAAAAAATATCTTATTTAATCTGCAGCGTGCAAAAAACATTTGTTTACACTCTCGCCATGTTATCTTCGTAACTAAATTCCCCGTTAAGTAATCTGAGATCTTGAAAATCCAATTAGAGCAAAAAAATATCCGTGTATGGAATACTGAATGCTACTTCCTTTTTCTTTTTTTTTACTGATATGCTATGATTTGTTTATTTATGTTTACGAATTTTAGTTAAAAGGAGCTAACACAACTTTACAGAAAAGAAAAATGACGGATTCATTAGATTATACCTGAGAAAAAAATAGTTTAAGTTTTCAAAATATGAATGTTTACTGAAAAAAAAAACAGTTAAATAACTCAGTTGACAGGGTTAATTTACATAGGAAATATATCTAGAGATTCTGAAAAAAAGTTTCAGATTTCTGAATTCCTCATCATAAAAAATAATAATAATAAAATATTTGTGTGTGTGTGTGTGTGAAAAAAATATACATTAATGTTTTCTGAGAAAAAATAAATATTAAAATATATTTAATTGATAACTTATAATACTAATAACAAAGACCTAATTAATCACAATTAGAAAAAATTTGAAGCTTCACACACACACACAACTTTCATTCTATCCTACGATGTAAGATTCTATTAATATTTCTAGATTATAAACAACTTATAAATAACTTCTGTAAATCTATAAGCTCTCATATAAAAACACTAACTTCCTTTATTTTGAGGTAATACATTTTAAACTTTTTGTCTCGTTAATTTATGCATGATATTTCTGTCTAATAGCTAAGAAATAAATTGCATTTCTGGATTTATATGTAATGGAGCGTTTCAAAGGTCAACAAAATTTATAGGACATTATCTAGATGCAAAATGTTTGTATCATCTGATCACTTTAAATTTGTAAGAGAAGTTTAATTACTCGGTAAGATTCAGGAATATATAAGCGGGTAACTTATAGGAACATTAAACAAAAAAAATTTCAGAAATATTGATATTATCAGAAATTTTCATAAAAACTCTTATTATCTTCAGCAGCGTAATCGAAAACTAGGTTTGAAACAGAAATAAAATTGAGGAAAATTCCTCGATATTGTATATATATAATATTTGTTGACTTTTGTTACGTTTCCATCTTTGAAACCAAAATAAAAGCGCAATTTTACTAAAAAACAAGCAATTTGTATACATATACAACGAAATACGTTCAACGTAAAACCGCTTAAGACAAAATATCGGTTAACACAAAATAATACAACGATCCCGACAAACTACTAAGTATTTTCATGCATTTTGTCTCTTAACACGAACCCAAAATCACTTAACACGAACATATTTCTGTTCTGGGAATGAAGAAAATAAGTAAAAAAACCAGTCTCACAAGCGAGAGGGGTGATTGAGAAAGTTTCTGTATTATTGGACTATCCTACTGTATCATCAGAGAAGAATTCTTTGCAGTACATGATGATAATACGCATACATCCCCAATTATGTCATACAAAGACATTTTTGAGTTTGCTCAAGCTCAAAAAATATCATTGATGCAGATTCTGAAGACGAAAATAAAATAAATAATTCAGCTCCTGTTCCCACGTCGTCCAAAATATCGTGAAATGTTTGCGCAGTTACTTAAGATGCACATTCCAAAGCTGAAATGAATAATAAAATGTACGATATCAAATAATTTGATGTTAAAAAAGATAATGCAAAGAAAAATATTGGATTATTATCCAAAAATTCAAAAAATATTTTTTTTTTCAAAGAACTTGAACATTTTGTATTAAATTTCATGAAGTTCTCATAAATGTTTTGTTCCATTGGTTTTTATGAAATGCATACAGATATACATATCTATGTAAATAAAAAGTATTTCAATTAACGTAATTTGTTAAATATGTTTATTTTCAATATTCATTAACACAACGTTCTTTTAACATGAAAAACATATTTCAGTCTCCTTCAGTTTAGTATTAAACGATTTTTACTGTATCTTAAGTCACCAAATATCACGGTGCAAAAAATCCAATTTTCTTCAAACTCATGCTATAAGATTTTGTGTCTAAGATTTATACAAAAAATAAAATAAAACACAATTAAGCACATACAGTTTCATTCATTATTAAATTATAAATTAATTTGTAATAAATACCGCAAATAAAAGTAAAAATAAGTAGAAATACAATGTATTTATTTACAGGACATAAGATGAATCCTCCAACATAAATATTCCTTTAACTATATTTAAAATAATTAAATTCAGCACGAAAACAATTAAAGTAAATTAATTTACAAATACTACTTTTAAAAACTGCGATATTATTAAAAATCTGACATTAATTCTGAGTTTTTGTTTTGGTTAGCAAAATAAATAATTGGTGTTTATATATATATATATATATATATATATATATATAACGAAAGTAGTTAATTAGTCAGTCAAGAGATTCATTGTAAATATGAGGCGTGTTCAGAGTAACTTGATTCGAAACGTAGCATGCGAAAAGTTTTCAATGTATTTTCATGAAACAAACAGGATAGTGAATGTGTATGCAAAACGCCCGTGTGTGTGCAAGCAGATTTGTAATAGCTGCATTCGTAAGAACGTGGTATTCATTTAAAAATGGCTTGGGTGGATACAACTGTGTCCAAAACGAATCAGCAAGCTGTAATATAGATTTTAACGCTAGAAGGGTGAAAACAGGTGGATATTCATCGCAGAATGTTGAATGTGTATAGTGACAACTGACTGCAGTACATAGTGGTGGGGGTTGACACTCCTGCAATTATGGTGTAATAACTGCCAACCGGAAGGGAAGTCCATCAACATGCAATATAAACATCCCAAATCACCTAGGCCCAAAAAATTCAAAACTCAGCAGTCAGCCGGAAACATGATGTTGACGGCACTCTTCGACATGGAGGGACCCCTATTACTGGAGTTTAACGAGCTGGACGTCTCCATCAATGCCCAACAGTACATCCAAAAGCTTGAGAAGCTGCATATAGCTATCAAACACAAACATCCAGGTATGCGGTCGTCAGGTTCCATCTCTCTGTACTACAATGCAAGGTCTCATATCGCCAAGGTGTACGTCGAGGCACTGGACCGTGAGAAGTGGGTAGTCCTCGAACATCCACCTTGCAGCTTAGATCTGTCGCATTGCGATTATCACATCTTTGGTCAACTGAAGAAAAACGTATTTGGTCGATGATGATGTAAAGAGAGCATTTCTGAACTGATTCCATGATCAAACGACAACGGCTTGCCTAAATGCCATAAGTGATTTCTTTTAAGAAACTTTGCATGAATTTCACTTAAAAAATATCGTTGTTTCTTTCTGTGTATCTTTCTCACTTCAATTCCTATGCATTTCATGGATACGAACGTCGAATTTGAATACCACTTATACAGTTTCTTTAAAACACGTGAAGATAAAAAAACATGAAACAAGCTACATTGTAAAACTAATTAAACTTTTAAATATGCAATACTGAGGTAATCTTGAAAATTAATCATCTGCAAAGAAATTCATTCGAAATTCATATAAAATTTTTTGAAATTCCACGTATTAATTTTGAATCAAATTCAATTCTTCCTTTATTCACAGAATAAATTCTTTCCGATTATAATTCAAAACAGATATTAAAGAATTTAAGTTGTCAAATATGAAATCACTCATATTAAAAATTAAAAAATAAAAACCCTTAGTTTAAAGTAAGAAATGGGATTTTTGCTGCGATGAAAAATGGATTAAAATACTGGTATATCATAACGCCATTCACTCTATGTATAATTCGAAAATATATATCTTTATTCTACGAATATAAGAGACGTTCAATCACAATCAAATCTAATCATAAACCATTTTTCCTCTAAGTAAAAGACAATATTCAACATCTTGCTGAGATAAAGGAGATATTTAAAGTTCTCCTGAGAAATTACTCCTGGAACATTATCATTTTAATCCCAGACATTCTATCGCGTGGATATTGAAGGTAGGGAAAAGTATAATGCAGAAAGAACAAGACTTCTGCATTAGCATAATCGAGTTGAAAGGGAAATTGATTGATTTTTTTCTCGAACCCGATGGTATTTGGAATGTAAACTTTTATTTGTTCAAAGGCTCTCATTGTATTACTTTATGTTATTATTCATTCATGGTCTTCGAATACCTAAAAGAAACCTTACACATTAAATATCTAAATATCATTACTTAAGGAAGAAAGCAGTAGAGGATCGTAATTTTATTTTCCTCTTGGAATAAAGGAAATAGTAAATCTAAGCTTCCAAAGACGACATTTAACTTGGATATCCATTCTATTTTACTGTAAAGAATGTTTTCCAAATGTACAGCGCGAATTTTAAATGAATATTATTCTTTGAAACAAACATTTCCAGAAATGGGATAAATAATGGATTTCCTTGCTTTTTTGGATGATTTAAAATAATATGTTTGAATTCCAATCAAGAATTCCAATTCATATCCTAATTTGTCTTAATTTAAATAAAACTTATTGTCTTTTTAAGATTAATTTGTACATTATTCAGGTTTAAAACTTAATAAAATTGCATTCCTTTTGTATATTCTTCAATGAAAGGCAATCCTAAAATGCTGAGAACTGAATTCCTTCTAAGAAAGTAATAAAACACAATTTAGAATACATATCTAATGTATGTAACCCATCAAATTGAATAAATGATTTTGATTTTAATAAACAAACTAAAAGTATTAAGTTACACGGATTTTCTTAAATTCACAAAGTATTCTTAAACTACATTATGTTCAAAACAAATACTTTTACCTCGAAATTCAAGTTGACTATGTTTCAAGTGTGATGAAAATGACAGAAAATAAATGTTGTGAAATTACAAGATATAATATAAAGCGCTGTGTGTGGAATGGCAGAAAATATTAGAAATTTTAGTGCATAACCTCAGATGTATCAATCCAATTCAATCTACAATTTAATAAACTTTGAGTTTAGTCGTTGTGTATATGATCAAATATATATCAATGGGTAATGGAATAATGTGTTTACATTTAATTAATTAATGTGTGCCAATAACATTAATCTTTCAACTAAGCATATTTATGTAGTAGAAAATTTTACTCCACGTTATTTATTCAAGTTCCTTACAAAATATAATATTTTAACCTTTTAGAATCCATTAAAGAGTTTTTTTGAACGCCTTTTAATATACTTTAGGTATATTTTAAATAGTTTTAACACTTACCATATTTCAAAAATTAGGAAGTATTGTGCACTACTATATGTTTTACTGGGGAATGCCCAATTTTGATAACTGTGGTAACACATCTGTCTAGATGTAGATAATCTGGTAATAATAAGAATCATAACAGCTTTAACGAGGAAGATAATAGAATAGCTCAAATAACAGGTAGTTCGATTAGTGAAGTTCTAATATTCGGAAGATGTAGTATGAATCACACATTTTTAAAAGATTGATTCACGCTTGAAACTTTCCATAAAATTCGAAAGAGATGAGTAGAATTGTTTGTTTAGATGTTAAGAGTATATAGGGAACTTGAAAAACTTAAAACAATTGCATTTAACAGCATTTTAACAAAAGGGTTGGTAGCGCTCTACCTTTCTGAATATAATTCCAAAGGTTCAAAAGAGCATTACGGGGCTAAAGTCTCGTAAAAACTTCGTGTATGGAATATAAACTTATGTTCATAAATTAAGGATAATGCAAGTTAAGGTGAAGAAAAAGTCAGAAGCAAAACAAACGTGACTTATTTGTAAAGCCTTTTTATTAAACAAAATGTAAATAGCAATAAAGATGCTATATGTTTGATACCATTAATAAATATTGAAATATTTGCTCCCTGGAGAAAATAACAAAGCACATCTATTTGCAAAACCGATATTTCATGCTTGGTATGATGTTTAATACATGCATGTCTCCCAGACGATGCAATACAGTCCTTACAACGCCTAGGCATGCTGAGTAATAAATTATCGATCTGATCTTAAGGAATATTTCAAAACTCATCAAGCAATGCTTATCGAAGTTCCGATAGACGTGTAGGAGGTAGTGGACGGACTGCAACTCGTTGATCAAGTATGTTCCACATATGTTCAACTGGATTCAAGTCCGCTGAGAATGAGGGCTCGTATGGTTGATATCCTCCGATTAAAGGCATTCGCTTACGATTTTTTCTCGGTGAGGACGGCATCCATAAAAATAAATTCTGCGCATATTGCGACCCCCACCTAAAAAAAAGGTACATGTTGTTTCAGAATGATGTCCCGATATATTAGACATGTTATGGTTCCAATATGAATAAGCAGGTCAGTTCAGTTCTGGAATCCAGAATGATTCCCTCTACCAAACGAGCAATCCTGCACCACCGAAATGGTGTCTTTCAATGATGATCCTCTAGTGTTAACAGATACCTGTCACTCTCCATAGGAAAGTCCGGTGGAAATCAGACTGGCAGTTAAACCTGAACACGTCTTAAAATATCACACAAGCCCAATGTTACAGTGTCTAAAATCTATGTTCTCTACTCCAGGCTAACCATGGGCGACAGTGAAGTGCAGTAAGTGGAACACATCTGACAGGTCTACGAGCATATAGACCAATCTGCCCTAAGCATCTGTACACGGCCGGCCTTGAAACTGTCGTATCAGTGGCTAAAAAGAGCTGATGAGACAGGTCTGATGCTGTGTTCCGTCGGTTTCTTTTGGCAGTAATTGGCGAATACCAGTTCTTATTCGGCTTTGTAACTCTGAGACGACATGAGCTGTAACGTCTACTCAGAGTACCATCATTTTGGAATCGTTGCCAGAGCCTGGAGATGACACTCTGGGAGATTCCAAGTTCTTCGGATACTTCCAATTAGGCATGCCTAGATTTCAAACGACCGATAATTTGCTGCTCTACTTAATTTTGTACTATGTATTTAAATTTCATTGCACAATAGTATTGTATATACATAGTAATTCATATGATTATCATAGCTTTTACAGCTTTCAGTATTTTTTCACATGGTTTTTATCAAAAAAAATAGTTATTTATATCATTTTATGTAATTTACGAATAACATGGAACATATCTGAAAAATTCTACTAAAGTAAGCTTATCATTTTTTATACGTTTTTCTAAGGGATACGCGTTTACCAATTTTTTTTTTAAAAAAAATGTAGCTTGAAAGTATAGAAGCGTGTTGTACGCCAGATTTTGCGGTGTGTGTTTGTGTGTGAGTGCGTGTGTAAGGTACAATAATAAGGTATATGCGTGTAAAGTATAATATCTTTTTCATTTATTTTTTGTTATTTTAAATTTTTATTTAAAATTGCTTTTTAGAGGCAACGTGTTACAATTAAATATTTTTTTATTCAAAAAATAGTTTCATTTAATTTTTTGTACGAACATCGGAACACATACGCCAAAAAATAGATCCAATTTAAAATACTCAGACAAATGTAATGTAAGGTGAGAAAAAAAGAACAAATCGCAACAATTCAAAGTTTTGCATATATTTAGGTATATGATTGGTAGAAAAACAATTTATTTTATAACTCTATAAACATTTAAAACAAGTAGAAAAGGAGAATTTACAATACATGCTGTAAAGATGTAATACAGACCATAAAACTAACATGACAACTGTCGAACAGCTTCATAAATATTATGTGTAATTCACATAGAAAAGAAAGCATCATTTCAAACACGTTTGATCTATGAAATTTGCTTTAAACAACAATGACTTTGAACTGGTGCATGAAATCATTTGATATTTTCTTCAAATGTATTTTAAATTAATTCACTTCACTTGATGGAGCTCAATTAATTAATAAAGTAGTTTTTCTAGAATGAAGACGATTTTGCTACTGAATATAAATATTTTAAAATTTTTATATTAATCCCCCTCAAAAGAAAAAACTGATGCATTTAACATTACAGATCATTAAGACAAATATATATATATATATATATATATATATATATTTGCCCATTACAAAACTATACTTATAGAGTTAAAAGGAAAGCAATTGTGCATATTAAAAAAAAATGTCTTCTGACAAATTTATCAGAATAAAGAAGACTATGTAGAGTTATCCATGTGTAAGTTGAATTATATACGTATTGAGTTAAGTTATTTTCATCATATAAAATCATTCACAAATGGATTTGAGTCAATAATTATATCAATATAGAGAAAAGCTAAAAATTTGTTAGCAAAGGACTACAGAAGATTAGCTAAAAATGTTAGAATAGGTAAAGATTAGCTAAAAATGTTCATAAAACATTTTATGAATTGAAAATGTTTACATTTTTATTTTAGGAAGAAGAATAAATATGCAACTGTTACTAGGTTACAGTAAATCTTTCGCAAACTACAATAGCTCACTGCAAAATAAACAGTTAGAGTAAAGTAATCTTTTCTGAATAGTCCTAATCCAAGCTATACATGGGAAGAAGACAGCTTATTTGATTTCCCTTGTGCACTGAAAAAATGTTTCGGAAAAATATGTCGAGGAGCATTTTTAAACTGTAATTAGAAGACTTAAGTTATTTATCTTTACAAACTTTCATGCAAAATAAACATCTCCCAAAATCCGGTAACCTACTAAGCGATCGTGGAAACACACATCCTTTGGAAAATATAAAATCATTAATATTAATCATTATTAGAAAGCATCCCGAACAATGAACCAAACCTCAGATGTTTATGATGTGATATTATTGGAAAATTATGAGGCACAAAAATACTTTTCTTACAACAGTATATTCAAATAATAACTTCCTCTTACAAAATGATTACGTTAGTCAAGCGAAATCATGGAGCGAGCTTTCAAGAAAAATTAATTATTACTTTTATCATAGCAATACAGGTATTGAACAATATCAATGGACCGTCTTTTAGGGACTTTTTCCCATCCCTTTTTTAAATTCAAACATTTGCAATTTCATGATACATTAATGATATTAGGATATAGCGATTATTGTTAGTTATTTTATGTAAGCTTATACAAATAAAGTAATTTCATATAGTGTACATCACGAATTGTTATAAATTCAATAAACAGTTGTTTGCTTCATTGTATGTCAAACTCTGGGCAGTCATTGATTTTAGTTTTTTTTCTAAACAGTTAGTATATTAATGTATAAAAAGATATATTATGAAAGGTCTGTTAGTGTTTCCAGAATTCATTTTATATTTTTAAGGTATCCGACTACTTTCGGGACCGTGATTTTGCAAAAGCGTATAAATGGATAATATTTATGATATTTAGTGTCACTTAGATTATAATATATGTATAAAATTGTTTTCAGAATTGTATAACAATAAAAAATTATTTAAGTACAATATTTTGACAAAAAATGAACATAGAGTGACCCATTTTCAAAATATTATCCTTTTGCGAAAAATGCTTCTATTATAATAATATTTCGCCTGTATACAGCTTAGACATCTGTACAGAGGTTCAACTAGAATTTTTGATGTACCGTAAAATCCGGCGTACAGCGCGCACCGGCGTATAACGCACACCCATACTTTCAAGCTGCATTTTTTTAATTTTTAGTTATATTCGCCGTATAACGCGCACCCCCATTTTTACGAAAGAACGAGAAATGTACCTGTACAATGATGGTATGTTTTTAAGCCATTTATTCGAGGTATTATTCCAGAATTTTGAAAAATAGTATATTTTTAAAATCACAGAATCCTTTTTTTAAAAAAATTTCATTAGGCATGTCGTTTCTTTCAAATAAATAATAGTCCGCTCTTTGTGGAAGTCTAATTTTTCTTATGCTTATCTTTTTTCTTATTTTTGAAACTATGATTTTTTTATACCCGGCGTATAACGCGCTCCCCTAAAGTTCGACTTAATTTTTTGTGTTAAAAGTGCGCGTTATACGCCGGATTTTACGGTATATAACTTACAAGTGGGTTTATCCATGTTTAACGACAACAAAGGGGAGAAATTGTAAGTAAAAAACGCCGATAATAATTTCAATTGGTTGTAACTCTGAAAATAATGTGAATTTTTCAAAAATCCTAGTTCAGACTCTTGGGAGAAGTATTTACTTTATATAAGCACACAAAATATTATTATTTTAGAAGCATTTTTCATAAAAGTAGAACATTTTGAAAAAAAGATTATTCTAAGTTAATTTTTTGCCAAAATATTGTATTTAAATAATTTGTTTTTGTCAAAATGTCCTTAAAACAATTTTATATATGTAATATAATCTGCGTGACGCTAAATATGATGAATATTATCCATTTATGCGCTTTTTTAAAATCACGGTTCAGAACGTAGTCGGATACCATAAATATTCGTTTCTATCTCAAAATTACTTCGTAGAAGATACTTTAATAGTAGACAGTGCATGCAAAAAATTATTTATTAATTTATTATTCAGAGTTTCTCATTTGAACATATTATTTCTGACTATTTACCTTTTTTTTAAATTTACTATTTCTAATATACGCAGAATTTACATATTGATGAAAAATAAAATGTCTCATATGATTTTTGAATTTTAAAAAAAATAATATAAACAGCATGCATATTAATAAAAAACACTTTTTTTTTTTAATTTGAATTAATACTGAAACTTGCAAATAAAAAAAATGTAAATTATAATTCAAGCCAAATATATTTTTTTTTTT
>BMAV01023815.1:372950-388927 GCA_019973955.1 Trichonephila inaurata madagascariensis
AAAAAATGTTAATAGTGAAAGAAAAGGCATGAAATTGTTGCAATAGAGAGCTATCGTGTTTAAAATAACTGACGTTTGTAATGTACTTGTTCGTCACCGTAACATTTGTTTTTGTTATTTCATTAGTTTTGTAACTTTTGTCTTGCTAATTTTTCTTTACTTTATTTATCTTATTTTGTTTGTTTTTGTAAAACATGTGTGATACTGGTAGTACATGGGAATTTTTTTATTGTCTTCAATAAAAAAAAATAATCTAAGGTAAAACGGAGATTAATGGTGTAAAATATTCCGTGTAAAATGGTGCATGCTAAAAATACCCAAAAAATAAATAAATTTAATAATTCTTGATTTTTAAGCCCTCAAAACTTTCCGTTTTAATAGATCATAATGTCAAACGAATTACAGTTTTTGGAACTAGACTCTATTTACATGATTCAACTGTGATTAAAATTATATAATTATTTCTCTTTTACTATGATTATGTTTCTTCTTATGTATAAGCTCGTCTATGTTATACAAATAATTGTGAGTCACATTTTAAGACAAAAGTGTGTTAAATTTTGCACATATATTTAAAACATGATTGATGTGTAACAGTTTGAATAAAATAAAAGCAATATAAATATTGAAAAAAAAATACTAATAGATAAAATATTAATAAAAACACCCCCGAAATATGTACAAATGCTGCAAATTAATTTTAATGGGATGCAAGTGTACTTTTATGGTTAGTAATAAATGCTTAAGTGATCATTTGAGATGAAAATATTTACAACTTATTTTTATTTGGTAGAATAACATGTATTTATTTGCATTTTCAAACACTGATTGAAATGTATTTTTTTCTTTTCTAAAAAGCATGATCAAAGAACTCAGGATTAAACATTTGTTACAAACATATAACCAATGATTATATTAATATCAAATACTAGAGCATACATTTAACTAATAAGACTTTTTAAAAAAATGATTAAAAAATGTATAATATTTTAGCATAAAATGATGATTCTTTTCAGTTTTCAGTCCGATAGTTTTATTAAAAATGCCTTCAAGACATGAGTTCGGGGAATCTCTCAAACATTTTCATCATTTGACAGTCAGCTATTATTAGCGCAAACCACATTTTGATGACGTATGCAAACTCAAATTTTTAACCTTGTTTTTCATTGAAAAAAAATCACTTCTGAAGTTTTGTTTTTTCATGTAATCGGTAAAAAAAAATTAATAAAAAAGAATCAGGTAAAAGGGGAACAAATTGCGCTGCATTATAATGATTTTAATAAAAAAAAGAAGTGGCTTTTTTTCTGCTTTTACGTATAGAATAATTTGGCATAATAATAATAATAAATTCAGCAATTTGTTATAATTTATTGAAAGTAAACAAGAGTGTTCAAGAATTTCTTAGTCATGGAATATTTTACATGTAATATGTTTGTTTTTTAAAAAGAAATCTAAATACTTTTTTCTCAGTGTGCATATGTGATTCGTGAAAATACTTATAATAATATATAATTTTTCTGGTGATTATGTTTTAAATCAGTGCTAATAAACATATTTTAAATCAATAACTTTTAGAATGCAAAATATATTTGTCCTTTAAATTACTCTAAAACAATTAATTAAATAGTATCAAATAATTCAATAGTTCAAAACAGTGGCGTAATGGGGAACATTTGGGCACCCCGCAAAGTCAGGTTTTGGTCCACCAAGTTGAATTGTACAAAGGGTATGTACTTGGCTGTAGTAAGGCTTTGGATCCCCTGGAACCCAAGGCTCCCGCAATGCGGAGGTTGCGGAGGTGTACGTTACGCCACTGGTTCAAAAGTAAAAAATAAATTTAACCCTCCATGAGGAGCGTCAATCTCTGAGATACATAGTAAGAATTATTTCGGTTGCCCGTCCACTCGGTGAACAGAAACGTGCCCCTCTTTCGTCTATCTGTCTGTCATAACTCACACAAGGGTTCAGTGCTAACCCACGATCACTCGTGCGGGGTGTTCTGTATACCCCAGCAACAAGGAAATCCTCCCAGGCTTCTTAAAAGAATGCACAGAACCCCGGTTTTTTCTGTAGCTGCACATTTTAGGTCATTGAACCTTCAGGCCTGATGCAGTCCCTCTTTCTGAAACGATTGGAATGTAATGACCTTCAAAAGTTTATCTGGGGGCTGAGAACACCCGCGAGAAGTTGAGCATTTGTATACAGTCTGCTCTAAATGTTTGGAAAATGATTAAAATATTATTTTTCTACTTTCTATACTATCATTATCTCATTAATTCTAAAGTATATTTATTACTGGGATATACGTTTTACTGGTTTATGAAAAAATATAAAATTATGTGCTTTAAAATGAAAATTGTGTATATTCAGTTTAAATTAATGTTAGTCTCATTTTTATGCAAAAAATTTAATAATTTTATTTGTATAACACAAAAAAAAACATCTTGCACTTTATAAATATGTATCATAATGACTTAATTTTATTTTCATAATTAAATACGCGTGTTAAAAGTTTGGGGTGTTCTCTACACCCCGCGAGTAACGACGGTAGCAAAAACAGGCGCGATTGACCACTGGCTAAGGAGGTGGTCGACTGCTCCACATTTCGAGCGTCAGGGGCCGTTGAATCTGATAGATGCAGGTTGCCCAACTGCATACTTTTTAATGTCCTTTTGATTTTTTGTTAATTTATCTGTTTTCCAGTAACGTAGAGTGTAGTTTTCAGTTTTATTCTAAAATAACTCGAAACAAGTACTTAGAAACTTCTTCAAGATGGTTTTTTCTGCTGGGAATAGAGATGCAAAGACGTCATCTGTAAACATGGCCTGAGAGTAAAATTCACATGTCTTGTTCAGTACGACTCAGGAATGAAGAAATATCTAAAGTACAATTCTCGCTTTAATAAGAAGATCCAAGAGAAATATCACTAAGGATTTGAAGAGGAAGTGCTGTTCCTATTGTCAGGAGATCAAGAAAATTCTATCCAAATCTTGTTGTACAAAACGTGAAAAATTCATATGCCTTGAAACTGTAAGGTGATTTATGAAGACTGGAACAAAGGATCTCAACATGTAAATAGGTAGTGGTGACAGTGATAACTAACCACGAAATTTGTGTGATGTGTTTTTTTGCTAAAATTGAAATTCCTGATTATATCTTATATATTTTATAATGACGTGTGTAACTTACATATGTACATAACGAAGTAAAACTTGAGCTAAAATAGTTTATTAAGAAATGCTTTCCGCATTAAGTATATTTATTAATATCTTTATAGACGTAATTAATTTTGTTTATTTAGTGGTTACCAAAGAAATTTTAAATTTTTAGATGATTTTTAAAATTTTTCAATATAGGAATTTATACATGAAACTACTTTTTTTATTAATCTTTTGAGTCACTTTCCTGTTTTAAATACACCCTGTTAACAACATTCCTTTTAACACATTATGGCTCCTTCGCTTTGTATCATTTAATAATAGAGAGCATTGAAAATGATAGGTGTTACAAGTAGATAAGTATTTATATCTATTATATAATGCTTCAGTAACAATCCCTTATTTTGAAAAGTAGGTGTAATGATACAGATAATTTAATATAAATAAGCGTTTTAGTATCAGACACTGCACCGTATGACAATATTTTAGACATAACATCACGTTTTAATGTCAAATCTCACCAATTAAATTATTGAACCATCCTCAAATTCCAATATAAGATGATGCATGTGCCTTTGGATGGAACTTCTCGAAGCGTGCCTAGCAGAGGGTTAATGAAAAAAATGAGAATGACTCTTATAATCTACAGTCATAGTGAGTTAAAATGTTTTATATTATTCTTTTTTAAATCTTTTGTTTGTCTAAAAATATAGAGATACAAAATCAATAAAGCTCAAAAATCTGCATAATGGAATATTAAACATTAAACTTTTTTCGAAATGCATATTTTTTTTAAAAATTAACTATTACTTACTTACTTATTCACATTCATTATGCATTACTTGAGAATAAAAATACTGGATCTTAGCACCATGAACACAAGTATAGAAAATGATGTAAATTGACAACTAGGGGAGAAAAAAGCATCGTCTGAAATATAAGTGTACTTTTTTCAACACAATACTACTGTAATATCTTATCAGTATGTCATGAGCTCACTGAAAGCTGCGATACAGGCAGCAATATGTCGAGTATGAACATCAATTTACGTTGGAATTGCAACTCGATGAATGTGAATTACCATTCTCTCTTTCATTTATAAAAGTTCTTCTCCTGGATGTTATATAGAGTTCACACACATGGTAGTCTAGCGTTTGTGGTCAAGGACTCATGGCTGGAGTGTCATAAGTTTGAGCCCAGTGTAGCTGAAGACCAGCCGTGTAGGGAGCGATGCACGTTAAATCTGCCGAGGCTCAAACGCCCTACCATTGGTGTGATGGGGAAATTAGGCAAAGGAGTCCCAGCTCAGGTATCGTCCTCGTCACTTGATCATGGTTCAAAAATATGAGTACTGTCGTCAAAATACCTTGAGCAGCTAAATAGAACGACGTTAATATTCACTCACTCTGAATGAATGGATCAAGTGTGCAAGTGACGATCACTCGTACTCTATATGGGATTGATTGACAAAGACCGACAGATATCATTGATCAGGAAAACACATGGGTATGTTTCAAGGCTGGTTGTCTAATATTTACTGTTTTACAGACACTTGATGAGAAGTAGCATTGGATGAGCAGATGAAGGAAAATTATTGCCTTCGGCCGATTTATGATGTCATCCACATACCGTTGGATCATCTTAGGTTGAAACTACAAGTACCAAAAGGAGATTACTGAACATTAATAATGTTGACATGATCCATCTTGTCTTATGTCTCACTGTGGGACTTTTCACCCTTACTGTCGTATTGAAAATGTTGCTACATCAATTCCAGATACATATACAGCAACTACAGCGAGGACAGAAACGCAACGTAACTTGTCGAAGAATACAACTACACATCATTTTAACATACAAGCTGGTGTAAAGCTGACATACGGGTTGACAATACAGTACATAAAAATTTGTGAGCTTTTGAATGAACTTTATTCTTCTTGACGTACACTTTTAATGAAGGTTACAAGAACTCAATTAATGGATGATAGTTCTGGTTGATAAGGGAATATCCTGAATGTGCCGCAATAGCTCGACATAGATATGGAGCCTTTGAACGCTTTTACTGACGCATACTTTGGTTTCACGAAGTAATGTTCTTCTGGCTATACTTGCATTTTTCGAACGTAATGCATTCTATTTTTTTCATCTATTTGTTTATCGACCATTGACTCGTGGACACATGGCCAGATATTTGCTGTGAGACAATGGACTCCATCAATTCATTTATATAGAAAGCAAAATAGATCTTATAATACATCGGATTTTGTCAAAGTTAGCTGTGATCATTATATATTAAGCAGTACGTTGGAAGTACATCATGTAACAATTAAATTGCCGGACTGCGCATGCCTTAGAAGTTGGGATTAGTGTAGAGGATTAGGAATGTCATGTATATATTTCACCTTGATACTTCCACAGCAGGTGACAAGTTATTTTGTTATACTATCTAGTTTAATATTTTTTTCATCCTAGTTAGAGTAAGACGTTGTTGCGTCGAAATTTCGTGATCATGACAAGCTTAAAAATCGACAGCGCATAAATTTGAAATTTCTCTTGAAGTTAAAGAAATAATAATAAAACTCCAACTGAATGTTTTCCATTGTTAAATGAAGTGTTTGGATGTAACTACATGTCACATATTAAAATTCACACCATGTGACTCCTTCCTGTTTCCAAAAGTGAAAAATGCATTGAAAGGTATTTTAAGTCTGTAGATGAGTTAAATTCAAAAGAGGCAGTGTTACTGAAGAAGGTGATACCTACTGATCTGCAGTACTGCTTTTAACGGTGGAAAACTCGTATGCAGTGATGTACTGATAGGGAAAGGGAGTATGTTGAAGGTGATAAAAAGTTATTTGTAATTACTTTTCAAGAAAGCTCATTTGTAAGAATAGCCCGGTTATTTAATTTTCACACCTTGAATTTGATAGAACAAAGGAGAAAAATAACGAAGTGAAGTTTTTTAAAGTTAAAATGTTTTTCAAGAATCACAAACCATTCAAAGAAGTAACTTATGGAAATAGAGTCGCAAAATTTATATCTCAGAAAAGTAGTCTCTAAGTGTATTTTTTGCTGATTTTTATTTATTTTTTTTTTTAATTGAATGCTTAAATATTTTTTCTCGTTTTAGCAAAAAGTTAATAAATAAATTATTTTAAACAAATTTGTTTTTTAAATAATCTTATTATTTTATTGGAACATAAATTTGTGGCCAAAATATTTTAAACTTTGGAGAAGTAATATATTTTAATTAGTAAAAAAATAGTATGTGGAAGACTCATCTTTTAGAACTTTTTACTACCAACAAACTAAATCGTCCCTTTGGAGTTTATATGACCTGTGGAAGAGATTACAACCAGTCCCTGTTTTCAATAACTTAATCCTATCAATGGAAAACCAATATTTATCAAATATTTTAATAGTACCAACAGAACAACCGTGTCGATTACACATTATAGAGAAAAATGTGTATTAAATCCAAACTCTATTTTTAAAAGGAGTTGAAATGTTTAGTTATATCCTGGCCACCTGTTTTGTCTTTGTTGATTAACTGTACTGAAAACCTTAATGTCCTAAGAAAATTTGTTTACTGTATTTTTAAAGATTTATAGGTACCTCCCTTTCTTTATATTTGCGTATTTCCTTTCTTCCTTTTATTTTATATTTCCCTCTTAAATGTATTAAAAATTTTGTTTTAAATTTTATAATGATGTTGCCTCTTACGTCTGTAAGCCTCATGTTATGCAATGTGGTGCATGAGGAGTTTTGCAAATAAATATATTTATAAAAAAAAAATCCAAACTTGTGCAAAAAGTTTAGAAAGTATTCAGCTTAGACTTATATTTAAAGTTGTACCTATTTACTTCATAAATCCTCAATTAGGATTACTTAATGTAATATATAAATCAAAGAAGTATATAAATATTTTATGATATTTTTTCCTGAATTTAACAACATTCATTCAGTCAATTCCAGATGCAAAACTTGCTTCTAATTTTAAGGTCTATGTGCATTTAGATTACAGTAATTGAACAATTTTCGTAATTCTTATTATTTCAGTTATTACATGATATATAATTAGTGGAAACGTACATAAATGCATTCGTTAGCTACAACTTTATTTGATGGTAACTATTCCCCAAATAGCTATTTTTGTGCATTTACAGTTCGGCTACTTTTACATGCGAATAATTAATTTATTACTCAGATTAAAATCCCAAAATAATAAAGATCAACGAATGGAAAATCATATTTGTCCCTCGCTTCATATATAGCAGGCTTTCTTTGATAATCTGATCTTGAGTTAATTACCGCAAATAGTAATTATAAAAGTTATATTTGGAAGAAAAAAAGATTGATTAACAAAATGACCCATGCAAATAAACACGCGTTCAACAAAACTATTTTCGTTTATTTAACTACAGTTGCAAATTACTCATTTTTAACTCATCTAAAAGATCGATTCGGTCATTATGATGTTTCCATTGTTTTACTTTCTAATGACTCATTAGTCAAGTTATTTTTAGTTACGTAAGCATGGAACATAAATGGAAGTTTGTAGAATTAGACTTTAATTAAACTAACTCTCAACAATTATGGTTGTTAAGTTCTTCACTTACATAATAGGGTCATCAAGTAAACCTATCTCTTTAGATGCTTGTGAATATTATCATTTTTATTTTAATGATCCAAAGCCTAAATCATGGATATAAATAAGTTTTTTTTCATTATTCTCTCTCGTTCGGTACAATAGAAATATAATCAAGGAAAACCATAAAAAGAGCCATTTTAAAAAATACTCAAAATATATGAAATACTTTTAGGATGCCCTAAACTTTGTGGAAATAAAATGTAACTAAAAGAATACTTTTGCAGGTAAAACTTATTTTTTTTTAATGAGACATAATTTTGTAAAGACTTTATTAAAAACTTTTTTCTTATATGACAAACTGTTCCTTACAACAGTTTAATAAACATCGATTTGTTACTTAACTCTAACTATGAGAGTTTGCTAATATTAAATTGTGTGTATTTTTTCCACAAATGTTAATATTTTTAAACAAATCATTTTTCCCCAGAAGTCGCTTCTTTAATGAAATTGTTTATTTAAACTAGATTTAGAAAATTTAAATTACCGTAAAATCCGGCGTATAACACGCACTTTTAACACAAAAAATAAGATCGAAATTTAAGGGAGTGCGTTATACGCCGGGTATAAAAACGATAGCTTTAAAAGTAACAAAAGAGATGAACATTAAAAAAATGCTTCCAGACACATCGAAATGTAGTTTATTTCAAAGAAATGACATGCCTTATGAACTGAAACCGTTGTTGTTTTAGAAGTACACTATTTTTTCAAAAGTCTAGGATAATACCTCGAATAAATGAATTCAAAACATAAGAACATTTTATACCAAAATTTCAGATTTCTTTATAAAGATGATGTGCGCGTTATATAGCGAACAGACCTTGAAATAAAATAATGCAGCTTGAAAGTATAGGTGCGCGTTATAAGCCAAATTTTGCGCTATGTACTTTCATGGGAAAAATGTTAAATTGGATAAATCAAATTAAAAAGGGCAAATCACACAGACTAATAAATGAAATTCATGTGAATAAAATGAAATAATTACAGCTGTTGTTTTAAGCACACTTCTTGTAAAATATAATAATTATTTATAAGTTCACTCTTACATTTGTTTTAAATTTTGTACATTACATGATATGTTAAATTTATTTAAAAAAAGTTTGGGTTTCTTTTAAGAAAAATGCATTATGCAGAAATTGCCAAATATTTTTTTTTTAATCAAAAAGAGGAAACACTACGTTTTGTAAGCTACAATATCACTTATACAAGCCAATTGTTAAAAGACAACGACTCCTTGGTTAAAAGTAATGTCGCTTACAAAATTAAAAAAAAATTGATCAAAAAATCTCGCTTAGTATTAACGTTTTAAAATTATTCCCGGGTTAAAGTTGCGAATAAATTATGAACACTAACATGACCCTAAGAAGATGAATTTAGTCTTTCTTGAATTTGAAAAGAATTTAATTTATTAGTCAGCAATAATTTCACGATTAAATAAACATACAAGAGTTTTAAATTATTCGAAGAAGATACCTTTTGAATCGGCAAGAAAACGAATAAGAAAAATAGTCATACAACCAAGAAAATTAATATATTCCCACATAAATTTAATTATGCAACTTAAAACTCTGACTTTCCTCGCTGTACTAATGAACATAGTTTGCTAACGTCACATGTTTCCTTTTTTAAGAAAAGAAGCGAGCAAACTAAATAAAAACATAAACATGTAAATAACACATCCGCATCCAACACACTAAACGACGTCGAATTTTAAATAATTTAATTTAGTAGCTAGTTAAGCTGTACCAGCGAAATGAGAGCCGCTCGTTTCCATTTTGAAGCACATAAAAAAAGACGGATAGGAAAAGCTGGAGAAAAAAAAATTAACCTTATATATATGAGTGTAAAACTCATTTACTCATTTCGGTAGGAGGATTTTTAAAAGAAACATTTTTAAGTGCGGTAATTTAACGCGGTCTCTGGGGACGAAACGAAATAATTAGAGGGAAAACGCGGAATATGCAGAAAACAGGGAAAGAACACTCAACTTTGCAAGTCGAAACTATGCAGAGCCTGGAAGTAAGAAGCAATAGCATGAATAACTTTGACGTAGATATTTGAAGAGGACTGCACTCCGAAGTATGGTTGGTATTTAGGATGTTTATGATCATATTATGTCACCCCCCCCCCTCAGTTGAGGGAGGTTAGAGGATGGGCAGATCTTGGGATGCTTCGTGAGGCAGAAAGTATTCAGAATGAATTGCGAATTAGTGTGTCGGTGCATTTCGTTTGTTTTCTCTGTAAGAATGAGCACACGGTTTTGTTGTGAGTACAAATTGCGGAATTATTCTTTCTTTTTTCTGTTTTGATAAGATTCTTAAAGAGGCTCAGTGCAATGATAATGAGAAATAAAGTTAAGAAATTGTCGCTCGTTTATCATTCTCTCGCTAAAAGAGATATCTCCACCTTGCGTATTTAATACGAGGAATCGAACTAGAAAATGAAATTACGGAGGAAAATGTTTCTCTGTGAGCTGTGCTGAAATGAGATGGTGTATTAAGTTCACAAAATTACCCCTAATTTTCAGTAGAGCGCAAAAAGGATCGACAGAAAAATATTTTGACGTTAAAAGATTAAGTAATTGTTTTTAAGGTATCCGACTACTTACGACTTCTTTTTTTTTTTTTTTTTTAAAAAAAGGATATATGGAGATTTTTTTGTGGTTTTTAGATTTATTTTTAGTACATTTTAACATAAAATAGCTAAAATTAAGGAGAAAAAAATAAGTTATTACTACTAAAATGGAAAAAAATGGGTAAAAATTGACAAAAAATTACGTAAGCGGGGCCCGCTTTGTACAAATAATAAATGAACAAATTTTCAACTTTTTATGTGTGTGTGTGTGCGAGAGAAAGACTTTGCTATTCCTTTTTTAAATTACCTTCAGGAAAATGGATATTTTAATTTCTACAAAACTAAAGCCCTTTATCTTAGTTATTATGAAATTGCTTAAAACGCAGTGATTATACTCACATAAGGGACTGTAAATTTTGTAATAAAACCGTTATTAATAAATCGGAAAGTTAAAACACTCTTATACAGAATATAAACAAAACATTTCAGCAAATTATTTTAGAATTTTTTTGAGCAATCGCTGTCCCCGTTTGAGCTTTTCGAAAAAAACCGATTTCGTGTAGAACGCATTTTAAAATTTGACATCTTATGTAAAGTTATGGCATCTACTTTTACTAAAACACTTGTAGTTTTTGTACTAGTGAACAGAAAATAAAACATTTGGTATTTTTTCTAAAGCTAATAAGAAGGCCTATAAAATAAAATCATAAAAGAAAATATCAATGTCTTAAAAAAAAATCATGATTTTAGGGTAGTCGGATATCTTAAATTATTTTGTGTATGAATTTGAAGCAGTAAAAGCTATAAATGAATGCATTTATCCTCTTATTATTTGAGTAACCTTTGAAAAATATGAAAAAATGGCTATATTCTGAAATTTTAAATATTTCCTTTATCGACATGTATTATTTGTTTTTCTTTTTTAAAAGGGGAAATTCCTTATAACTAACATATTAAGTAATCTTAATAAGGAAAATATAAACAATTACACATATAAACATAGAATTATAAATATTTATACATCTAAGAGCTAAAACTGGTATTGAAAAATTCTATTGAATAAAAGTAACTGAATTTTAAAAATGTGTTCAAATTTTTATTATATGTACGTATATTACGAAGAGTTAATTTTTAAAACTTTACACCCAATTTAGCTTTGATTTTTATTCTTAACTATTTCAATATGAATTTATATGACCTAAATGAAAATATTTTAATTGGTCAAAACTTACACACAATCACACACGATTTTTTAGAACTATATTCGAAAATTTCCAATCCTTTTTTTGGAAAAAAAAATATCTCGGACATTAATACATGAAAAAACTTAGGCGATGTGCATACGAAAAAACACATAAATAAAAAAAATAGCCCTAATATCATCACCAAGCTAGAGAGATAGCAACGTATCTCGAAACACCTATGAATCTCACGTTCTTGGCTAAGTCTCAGACGCATATACGTACTGGTTATTGCTGAGGGAGTGTTGAGGGGTCTTTGCATCGTCCCCTAACTCAATTACTTTGCTGACTAAGGGATCGATCCTAGCATGAGAGCCTACGAAGAAGAGATCTTCAACTATTGACGATGTGAAGAGAAGGTTAACTCTGTTGGTGCTGAATCCCCACTTTATCCTCCAGAAATGGCGAGGTGACTCCGAACTCGACTAAGGATGGAATTTTTTTTCTTTCTATTCCCCTTCTCTTTGTTTCCTTCTTTCATCATCTTATGATGTACCACTGGGATTTGAAGGAAAACAGATCTGTTTTGCCTTTGTGACTCGTCATCTTGGCCTTCCTTTTTTTACAAGGCATGTCCCAGAAGCTGTAAATTGAATTAGAGCGTGTTGAATTGTGCAGAATTGTTGCTGCTACGGAAATCCGGAAAAAGAGAGAAATAAAACTCCGCTATCTACAGTGTAACCTGATTTGATTTCCATACAAGTTATCTGTTCTTTCGTGTTTGTTTAAATAACAGTGTATAAGAGTGTTGACTTGGGATGTGAGAAAGATTTCCCTGTTGAACTTGGAATTTATTCTGTGTTTGGGATTATTATTGTTTAACTACTATGTCGTAATATTTTACAGCAAATAATGGAAGAAAATGTTTCCTTATTCGAAACTGTATCAAATAGAATGAGTTTATTTTTGAATATTAAATGAAATTGAAACAGATGTGAAAAGTTTAAAATTAACAAAAGCATATTTATATTATTTCATGCTGTAACAATATTAATATTTGAAGTTATTGACATAATGTAAAATAAATATTATTCTGGGATGCTATCAAAGAAAAGAAATGTAAATGCAAGGGCTATGTTAAAGTACTTTAAGCTCTTAAATACAAATGAAGTATTCCCTTATTAGACTTTAACTGCTACACATTAAATTTTTCTATTTTACTGTTTCTTACTTTTAAACACGAGGGTTACTTATTGAACATCGATTATAATTATATTTATAATTGAATTTATTTACTAATGTACTCAGGGAAGTCATTTAAAACTGCATTTATTTTAAATTTTAGATCTTTCCAGCTCACCAACATTGAAACTCTAAAAAATACTTATTGAAATAAATGCAGCTGTTTTATTATTGTTTTTAAAAAGTATGATATTAAAACTATAATTTTAAACTATGCGAAGTCCCCGCCGATGGGGACACCCGTTCTACACTCCTTTGTCTGTGGGAAGGGGGGAACGAAGAACTCCTAAAGTCATGCATACTAAAATTTGTTTATTAAGATCTTAGTTTAAATACAATACAACAACAATAATAAACTAAGGAGGATGATCAAGAATGAGACAACACAACACGTATTAACTATCAATAGTGCAACTAACTACTGAATCTAACTTTATAGATTAAATACTATCTCAATAGTAAATGCTTTATACTTAAAGTTTAATTTATCAAACTTACCGCGATATCCTAAATAAACAGCTACGGTCCTTATAACTTCTTTCTGGCTTTAATCCGACTATACTCCAATGGGGTCGGACCCACTTTTAGTTAATCTGCACTGGCACTGTTAGGCTAATTCCCAGACTAAACATTCTTCTTCTAGACTATATTTCATATCACCTTGCGACTACCTTTCTAATTAGTGACTCCACTTAGCGACCACGCGAATGCTAAACTTCCCATATGTATATAATTCCTAATTTATTTATACACATTCTTCTTCTTGAGTTGGTTGGAAAGAATTGTCATTCTGGCCCCAAAGAAATCCCAAGAAGACAGTTAATTGAAAACACGATGAAAGCCTCGTCACAACTGTTATCTGGCATACAGTTTATTTCAAAATTATGTCGCAAAATTGTAAAAGCAATTAGAATAAACCTGATTAAAAGTCTAAATCTAGATACGGAAATGTCATGCCTCAGTGCGTGTTTGTAAAAGTGTGTGAACGACAACTAAAGGAAAAATCATATCTACAGTTAACACTTAACTGCCGATTAAAAGTTACGCGTTTTGCTCTCTGGTGTCAGGGTTTTTCTTAAAACGGGTTTATGCGGTGTGTTGGAGGGAACAGAAATGGCATTAACGAGCACATTTTTCTATGAAATAAGTAAATCCTTCGCAAACAGTGTCAAGGATGTTTTATTAAATTCCAAAACTTTCGGAATAGTTATATGGCTAGTTAATTAGTATCCAAAAGGAAAGGAAAGGATGTATTTCGGAAAGACGTAAATATAAACCCAAGGCATTTAACGCACCAGTTGAGAGAGACGTATATATACGCCCAAGGCAGTTAAGAGGTTAAAAAAAGAAATATTTTAAATATCAAAGCTTATACAATAGATACTTTAAAGAATGACATTGATTAGGGTACTTAAGCAAAATGTCATGCATGTCGTGTATATTTTCCAGAGACTCAAAATTTGACAACCAGATTTTCATCGAAACCAATGGGAGTTAAGAAAAAAGAATTAATATGATTCCAGATGTATGACACAAGAACATAACCAAAGAACAATTCAATTTACTAGCTTACCAAAATTTTAACGAAGCGATTGTTCTAATATAAAAAAAATGGTCTACTTTTACTTATTTTTCTTCTGTAACAAAATTCAAATTATTTAAATGTATACATCATACCTACAAAAGGTATAACTAAAATATCTAGGTAATCACAGTGTACAGAGTAAGAAAATATTGCTCTTACTCTTATTCATTGGAAACTTTGTAAAATTCCAAGTATTTGAAAACGGAAACTTATGTTTCATCTACATTTTTCTCATATAAACATGTATAATCATATACATTATTGAACTTTAGGGAGAATCAAAATTTTGTTTCAGAATTTCAATATCTACTTATGCGAAATGGATATTCTTTGGTATATAAATGAAGAGAAAATAAGATTTAAAAAAAATCATTTTTTATGTTAAGAGCTGCCATAAAGGGGATAAAATTTAAGTAGTTTAGTTCTTAATGCAAAAACAAGTATTTCAGAACCTTTTAATATTTATTGAGATGTGAAAGAACTCAAATAAATCCAAGAACAAAAACACATCATGTATATTTAGCCAGTTCTTTAACTGTAATTTTTTTTTTAAAAAAATGTATTGTTCAAACTCAAGTGAACGATAAAGCGAAAGAAGGAAATGTCTTGGATGGGACAGAGTCGATGATGTGGGGAAAAAGAGCTGAGGTTATAAATATGTTGCAATGTACAGTTTTTATTTATTACTAAGTATTCATTGATTAATAAAAAATCGTTTTTTCATTATTTACAATGCAGAGAGATAATTTTCTTTTGAGTCTAGAATTTTCAAACTGAAAGTAAATACATTTTTTTTCTAATGTATCGAAAATTTAACCACTTTGGACGTAATTAATTTTTAAAATTATTTTGTTAATTATTTTTTTTCTAATTTCCAAAATATAGTACATCCTTTTCTCATAGGTAGATTCTAATTAATAATAGAATCATCCTTAATATTACCATGATCCACCGTATTAAACATGGTAGCGGTAGCCTACTGGTTAAGGTTACAGAACCGTGGCTAGCATGTCATCAGTTTGAGCCTAGTACCTTTAAGGTATCCGACTACTTTCAGAACCATGATTTTAAAAAAGCACATAAATGGGTACTTTTTATGATATTTAGTGTCACATAGGTTAGAATACATGCATGCAAGTGTTTTAAGGACATTTTGACAAAAAACATTTATTTAAATACAATATTTTGGCAAAAAATTAACTTAGAATAACCTTTTTTCCAAATCTCCTTTTGTAAAAAATGCTTCTATTGTATTAATATTTGCCTGTATATAGCTCAGACCTCTATACAGAGGCTCAACTATGATTTTTTAAAAATTCACATTATTTTCAGAGTTACAACCCATTGAAATAATTATCAGCGTTTTTTTCTTAAAATTGCTCCCCTCGGTTTTCGTAAAATATGGATAAACCCACTTCTAAGTTATATATTTCAAAAATTCTAGATGAGCCTCTGTAGAGAGGTCGTAGCTATATACAGGCAAAATATTATTATAATAGAAGCTTTTTTAACAAAGGGAGAACATTTTGAAAAAAAAATTATTCTAAATTAATTTCTTGCCAAAATATTGTATTTAAATAATTTTTTTT
>BMAV01023815.1:389327-426550 GCA_019973955.1 Trichonephila inaurata madagascariensis
AAGAGCTGAGGTTATAAATATGTTGCAATGTACAGTTTTTATTTATTACTAAGTATTCATTGATTAATAAAAAATCGTTTTTTCATTATTTACAATGCAGAGAGATAATTTTCTTTTGAGTCTAGAATTTTCAAACTGAAAGTAAATACATTTTTTTTCTAATGTATCGAAAATTTAACCACTTTGGACGTAATTAATTTTTAAAATTATTTTGTTAATTATTTTTTTTTCTAATTTCCAAAATATAGTACATCCTTTTCTCATAGATAGATTCTAATTAATAATAGAATCATCCTTAATATTACCATGATCCACCGTATTAAACATGGTAGCGGTAGCCTACTGGTTAAGGTTACAGAACCGTGGCTAGCATGTCATCAGTTTGAGCCTAGTACCTTTAAGGTATCCGACTACTTTCAGAACCATGATTTTAAAAAAGCACATAAATGGGTACTTTTTATGATATTTAGTGTCACATAGGTTAGAATACATGCATGCAAGTGTTTTAAGGACATTTTGACAAAAAACATTTATTTAAATACAATATTTTGGCAAAAAATTAACTTAGAATAACCTTTTTTCCAAATCTCCTTTTCTAAAAAATGCTTCTATTGTATTAATATTTGCCTGTATATAGCTCAGACCTCTGTACAGAGGCTCAACTATGATTTTTTAAAAATTCACATTATTTTCAGAGTTACAACCCACTGAAATAATTATCAGCGTTTTTTTCTTAAAATTGCTCCCCTCTGTTTTCGTAAAATATGGATAAACCCACTTCTAAGTTATATATTTCAAAAATTCTAGATGAGCCTCTGTAGAGAGGTTGTAGCTATATACAGGCAAAATATTATTATAATAGAAGCTTTTTTAACAAAGGGAAAACATTTTGAAAAAAAAATTATTCTAAATTAATTTTTTGCCAAAATATTGTATTTAAATAATTTTTTTTTGTCAAAATGTGTGCCCCTAAAACAATTGTATACATGTATTCTAATCTAAGTGACATTAAATATCAGGAAAATTATCCATTTATGCGCTTTTGCAAAATCACGGTTCCGAACGTAGTCGGATACCTTAAAGATTTCCCATTTGGAGTGGGCTGATGCATGTTAAATCTGTCGAGGCTTCAAAGTCCTCTCGTTTGTGTGGTGAGTGTATTAGGGGAGGGGGCTTCCAGCTTAGGTGTCGTCTTCCGCACTTGGCAAAGGTTTAATTTTGGGGGATCCATCACCAATAGTCATAGAGTTTTATATTGCGGGGTTAATATAACATTCATTCCAACCTATTGAACATTATTTCTCGTAACAGAAACAAAAGTGCAAGTTTATATTTAATTATATATTTTTTTTATTTAATACAAGCTTGTATTTATTAATACGAATTCAAATTGGACACTTTTCAATTATCAATGCAAAAAAAAATGAAACCAAGAACTCATTACATTAGAATATCTATACCAATATAAATATCTTGAGAAAAGACAAATGAAATCAGAAGAGTTCTGAAACATCCATGTGTTAAGATGGGGATAAACGAAATGGTTGGGCGACGTCCAAACAAAACGGAATATTTTAGCAAAAACGAAAACCTTACACGATAATGGCACGCCACGTTTTCTGCGCATTTCACAACCATGACATCTTTCTACCAAACGGACACACCCTTTTTGCTGGGTGCACCGAAACACGAGAAACAAAATTTCGCCTCGAAGCTTTACGAAATTAAACAGAAATTACAGCGCGGAGGAAATTGATGTAATTACCCATCTAACACCACAAACTAAATGACGGGGTACAAGAGGAAACACCTGAATACACAGATGATGAATGTTATTGGAAATCTATAATGGAGTCTCAGAAAGGCTAAGTCAGAGATATAAACTTTATTTTAAGAGGATTTATTAATACGCATTGTTCCGAAGAATTTTCTGAAGCTGCATGTACTCAATGTTAAGTTTACAGTTGTTTAAAAATATACATATATTCTTGTGCAAGAAATATTATCAGAAAATAGTATCTTCAGCAAGCAGATATTTATGCAAGTATGCATTCATCAACAAAGTAATTTTTGTTACAGAATAAGAAAGGATTTTTGAATTATTTATTTGTTTTAGTTTTACATTCATACGATGGTTACAATACGTATATTAATGTGTGTAAAGCATTTATAATTTTGATATCTTCTGTGCATGTATATTTTTTTCAAAGATCTAATTTATTTATAATAATAAATGTTTCTTTCTGGTTCTTGCTATACATTTATCCTTATAATTTAAAAGTAAAAGTAATTATTTTGACACTCATTTAACTGTAGCGTTTTTCAGATTTTTATATATGGATTTCAGTTGTATCATTATATTACAGTAGGACAGCAATTGAGCATACTGAAAGTCTAAAATAAAAGATTATTTAAAAAAAATCACTATTTTACTGAAAGTAAACAAATACATTCTGACATAATAAAAAATAAAATACACATTTACATTGATATAATATACGTATAAATGTATCCATACTACACAATACATTTGATAATTAATTTAACAATATTAAGTTACAAACAAGTTTAATAATTATCCTTAACCCATGGTCTTTTCATATATAAAATTATATACAAAAATTAACACTTATCTAAATAATTTGTTCTGTTTATAATTAACTCCTTAACTGCCGATTAAAAAATACACAATTCGCTCCCAAAGCCACTGGACACACAGTCAAGGTCCTTTTATTGCATTTCATAGCCTTCGGAATAATTTTATGGATAGCAGTGCACAGAAAAGATCGCATTTCGGAAGACGTATACATACGTCTAAGGAAAATAACGCTTTGTATGAGTGAGACATTTATATACGCCGGTGGCCCTTAAGAGATTTAATTCGTATTATATGGAGTGGGGGCGTGATGAAAATTATGATTGAGTATTGGGTCGTAAATATTGAAAGTTTGAGAAGCACTGTAGTAGGAAAACTTCTTTGGAGGAATGAGTGGAAGGTTTTTTTTACGTTGCACTGTAAAGTTACACAAGGGTTATAGGTAACACAGACCTCGTAATTTTGAACTCCAAGCAAGTAACGTGTACGACACCTAAGTTGGCACCTTCTATGAACTATTACAATATGTCAACGGGAGAACTCTAAGCCTCTACAGATTCAATATGCCTCTTTATATGGGGCGTCTTGAGTGGCACTAAGGCTCGAGATCTTGACATGCCGGCCACGAGTTCGCGACCATAACCACTAAGCCACCGAGGCAAAAATATCTCTGAAATGTGTGTGTAAAGATGAATCATTTTGTTTTTGTCTTCAGTAAAGGAAAAAAAATGAGAAATTTTGGAAAAATTATTTTTTTAGGAAAAATCTTTCAAAGAGGCAATTTAAATATAATTAAATTTTTTTCGGTCATTAATATTAAAATTGTTGTATTTTTATTTTGAAATAAACTGTAGATTTACAGAAGTATTAGAAATGCAACGATGCTTCAAAAATACTTTTTCTTTTCTTCCTAATGAATGCAATAAAAACATATAATTGAAAGTCCCTTAACATGAAAGGATGTAATTAACGTAAGAAAATCCCAATAGAATAATTTTCTTAATTAATGATAGTCCCTTTTAATGATTTTAATCCTTTTTTCACAAAAATTTGATTTCTTTTTTATTTTCAGTGTAAACTTAACATGAAAACTTTCATAAATTTACACATAAATATTAATTGCATTGCCAATTTCATATGAAAACTGATGCAATATTTTCAACTTTAAATCGTTTCCTAAAATTTCATTCAGTTGTGCATTCAACATATTTGATTGTGATTCGCCATCTTATTTCGTTCTCAGTTTTCAAAATATCATCGTACACTTTAAGATATCCGACTACGTTTGGAACCGTGATATAAAAAGACGCATAAATGGATATTTTTCATGATATTTAGTGTCACTTAAATTAGAATATATGTATAAAATTGTTTTAAGGACATTTTGACAAAACTATTTATTTAAATTGAATATTTTGACAAAAAATTAACTTAGAATAACCTTTTTTCAAAATGTTCTCTTTTTGTGAAAAATGCTTCTATTATAATAATATTTTGCCTGTATATAGCTCGGACCTCTGTACAGAGGCTCAACTATGATTTATGAAAAACTCACCTTATTTTTAGAGTTACAACCAACTAAAATTATTATCGGCGTTTTTTTCTTTAAAATTCTACCCTCTGTTGTCGAAAAAAAGGAAAAACCAACTTTTAAGTTATATAGTTGAATAATTCTTGTAGAGCCTCTGTACAGAGGTCTGCGCTATGTGCAGGCAAAATATTATTCTAATAGAAGCAATTTTCACCAAAGGAGAATATTTTGAAAATGGGTCATTCTATGTTCATTTTTTGTCACAATATTGTACTTAAATAATTTTTTTATTGTAATACTATTCTTAAAGCAATTTTATATACATTTTCTAATCTAAGTGACGCTAAATATCATAAATATTATCCATTTATACACTTTTGTAAAATCACGGTTCCGAACGTAGTCGGATACCTTAAGTTTAGGTATTTTATAAAAAAATTCTCATATTTTAATATGAAGAGTCTGCACAAGGTAATTTAAACATCTGTAAGCCAAAATGCAGCAAATTGAAGGATAAACACAGTATAATAAAATTTATTGGAAAATAACTTAATATGCAAAGAACGCAATGATCGAAAAACCAACCCTATTCTACTTGCAATAATTGAAACGATCAGTACTTTGTGGAGCAAAAATTAAAGGTAAAATTTACCAAGACACTTTTCGCACTGAAAGAAAATAGCTTAAAATGTGCTCTAAGTGTAAATCAGTTCATGCTGTTTTCATTTTTTGACAAAGTATTTTGGTAAAACAGTACATTGAAAATGGTGAGTCAATCATTTGTCATTCATCAATCACATGTGATTGATGCATGAGAGGTTAAGTAAATGGGTGGGGCAAAGCTGGATTACAACATGGTGGGCAATAAAGAATTGTTAAAATTTGTATACCACGTGTGGTCCTTCATTGTGCTGTTGTAACTTTATTAAAGACCCAGGACGACAACAGGTTTCGAAATTTTAGAGACGATGCATGGCCTATTGTGCCGGTAGGGTATATGAAAGGGGAAGTGCGACTATACCATAGCACAAAGCCCGCTTTCGAAGTGGCCATATCAAAACAATGAAATTTTCCGAAGGATGCAAAATCTTTGAAATGTGCACGAACTGTTCTTCTGAGCCGGCCTATCCTGCTCACATCCTCGAATGCCTAGGGCTCACCAAGCAGGATTTAGAAGACGATCCCTTGCTGGTCTTGGACTTTCTGAAAGTGTACGATGTCATGGACCTGGTCTAGCACTGCTGACCAATTGGGGCGTGCAACAACAACAACACTAAGTGAAGGACTATAATGAGGATATATAATAAGAAAATTAATAAATTTTCTGGCAGTGCTGTCACCAAATTTTAACTATCCTATCATGGTACTGTAACCTAAATAGTAACCATAAAAATGTTGTGTCCGTAAGGGGTTCACATCCAGTGAATCAGCGGACCAATATAGTTCTATATGCATTTGATGTACAATCAAATTATGATTGATTCTGTTTTTTTATTAACATCACATTTTTTAAAGAAATGCGAGAGTTATTGAGGATGAACCTCATAATTTCACACCTCCAACAAGTGAGCAGGACTCCAAGTATTACAATCTTCTACACCACGCTGACATTAAGATTTCGATTCACAGTACATTTAACTTGCATCGATTCGCTAAAAACTTGGTCTTTAGTGGTCTCACTCTTATGACTCACTGGTCACGAGATAGTGACCATGACCACATTCGAGTTTACATAATAGTAGACATTCTGTGTCTATTGGTTGTTCCATTTAGGGTGTCATATTTTGGATGAATAGAAGTACATATTTTACATTTAATTCATTATCTTATTCTGCATTCTTGCCGCATATTCATTCAGTAGTAATGAATAAACAAATTTCGAAACATTTATTGATAATACCTTTTTGCTTAGGAAAATTCTTCGTTTAATTTAAATTAACATATATAGCCTGATATTTTATTGCCATTTCGGATTTTATTCACAGTATTGTGATATTTATTGAGAGGAATAAATTTAAAAAAAGTATTCACAAAAGCTAATACATTAATGTAAATTTGCTTTCAAAATCAAAAAGGAAACCATTTTTGCAAATATATAATTTATCAAATGGCATGTGTGATTTTGTTTTTGAAGTTTGAAGAATTCCGAACAAAATTATAATACTTAATAAAAATAATGTTTAGTTCAAAAATTAAGTTTGGATTTCGACGTTTAAGATTTTTACTTCGCGTAAATCAAAACGTACAAAACTGTAACATTCAATGGAACAAGTTGTTTTCATTACGCGTTTTCTACAATATAACAAATATAAAAGATCACACTTCCCAAGAATTAAGTAGAATTTCCAAATTGGTGTCAGAAAGAAGATTGTTTTGAAAACTGTGATTTTTCATCAAAGCACCAAAAACTATATTTTTTAGTGTTATCTTCCAAGTTATCTATTGAGCTTATTATTTATCAAGAAGATTGCTTTTTAAGAAAAAAAAAGTATATGACAAAATAATTCAAATACCAATTTCAACAAAAAACTAAATTAGACATTTTTGTAACTATTGCACACTTTTATTTGTTATAATTGTAATTCTACAGGAAATATATATCACCGGAGATAAATGGAGTTTATACCACATATTTCAATGATTTAAGTCAATAATCGAATTTGCATACCAATAAAAATATGGATGAAATTACAGAACACTGCCATTTGCAGCGTCGACATTCTGCACACGTTGTAAAATGAACAGGTTCTTAATGCCATGAATATGAATGTCATCCTGATATACCTCTATTTGTTACCTTAATTCACACAACTTCTTTGTAGAACGCGCATTACAAATGTATCATTATCTGATTTATAAACCCTGATATAATGCGCAACATATTTAAGAGCGTGTAATGCCTGGAAGATGAGAAACCTATGATGCACTGAAGAAAGTTAGCATTGAAAAATGAGCAATGCTTGAAAACTTTACAACTTCTACGATGAAGCATCCGTTGTTTATGGGCATCAGGTGATATATATATATATATAAATAGATAGATAGATAGATAGATAGAAAGATACATAGATATAGATATATATATCAGTATCATTTTTGTATTTCAGTTATAATCAATTAATCTGTATATCATTTTGTATACCAATACACCCCAGATCATAAAGGGATTATTCCACCTTAGTTGACGTTGGATGATATATTTTAGGAGAACACATTCATTCATGTTTGTAACGCATGAACATTGCGCTTCCATTCTTATAAATTCCAGATGCTAATTTGATACAATTTGTTCCCCTTCGGCACGTGATCAAATGAGTTGGTGAATTCATTATTACCAGTGGTTATGGTGGTTTATTCTCAAGAAAATCTTGTACTTTTAGAATCTTTACACTTAGCCCATGTTTCAAAAGATTTCAATAAACTGGGGTCGATCACTATGAGAAGATTTGGAAGTGAAAATGGGTCGTATATAGTCTAAGATATACAGACTTAACCATGTACCAAATGTATTGGGAAACTTGGGACATTACTTGTCCATCGTTTCCAACGAAAGCTTCATAGTACAATAAGATAACTTTCATCTTTAATAACTCATTTTCACATTAGTAGAGCGAATATTTGTAAAAAAGAAACTCTATTCCATTTCTTTTAATAAAGATTCTTAAAACATTTTTCGTTAGTAATGAATATGCAATTCTTTAACATTACAGACTTAAATGTGGGTAGGTAAGTATTATTTTGCAAATATTATTCATGCATACACGCTGTAATTACAAAAACTGAAATGTCGTTAGAGCTTCTAAAAAGTAATTTCATTAAAAATAAGAAACTATTTTAAAATTAAATTAAACTTTTCTGGTTTAATAATCATAAGATTTGAAAGCTTTTTTTCTAATTTATGTGGGAAAATTTATTAAGTTTCAATATCTCTATTATGTACTTTAAAATGAAAAACGAAAAATTATTATTATTATTTTTTGAAATCAGTATATTATATCTTTTCATATTAAAAGCGCTGAAGCCTTAAGCATATATATGATTTATCTCAGTATCAATGTCATATTCAAATGTTCCAAATTGGGAAAAAAATCCTCTAACAATCTCAAAGATTTTAGGCAAGATGTTATATTCCCCAAAAAAAATTCTCAGAAAACTCTATTAAATGCATGGTTTATTGTTAATCTATTTGTACCTAAAAACTGCAAGATCATTAGAATGATCAAGACTCGAAATACATTATAAACTAACCAAAACGTTCAGTATCGTTTATTTACTAAGTATTATATCTTAAACATCATATAAATTCAGAATGTTTTAAATATATTGCATTAAATCAGTGTTTCTCAAACTGTGGGGAGCGCCCCCCTTGAGGGGCGTGACAACTCTACGAAGGGGACGCGAGCCTATTGAAAAGTCGAAAACAAAAGAATACTTAAAATAATAATTAATTTAGTGAAAGTAAATAAACAAAATACATTCTGACATAGTAAAAAATAAAATACGAATTTACACAGATATATTATACTTATAAATGTATCAGTGCTACGCAATCTTTTTTATAATTAATTTAACAATACTAAGTTAAAAACAAGTTAAATAATTACCATTGACCCCATGGGGCCCTGTCAAATATAAAATCACATACAAAAATCAAAACTTATCTTGATAATTTTTGTACGGTTTATAATAGACAAATCCTTAACTGCCGATTAAAAGTAACGAGAGTCACTTCCCATTGTCAACCGTTTTCAACGTAGGCGCACGTATGTGATGTATTGAGTGTGAGGGGGGAGGGGATAAAGAAGGAAATAATCTGAAACAAATTAATGCTTTGTAAACATTGACTAAGTCCTTTTATTGCATTCCAAAGCCTTCGGAATAATTTTATAGAAAGTAGTGCGCAGAAAAGGTCTTACTTTGGAAAGACGTATATATCCGTCCCGGGAAATTTACGCTTTGGCTGACAGAGAAGTTTATATTCTCCGGTGGCACTTAAGAGGTTAAAGTCGTATCGTAGTTTTATCATCAAAGTATATTATTGAATTCAATACATTGTTATGGTTCGAGGGGGGCGACTAAAATTATGATTGAATATTGGGTCACGAATATTGAAACTTTGAAAAGCGCTACATTAAATAAATGAATAATTTACGAATAATTAAATTAATTACAAGCATCAGTTACAATATTTCCTCCCAAAAATATATACAATTAAACATATATGAATAATAAGTTTATAAATAATTTATACATAGGATGTATTAATCATTTAAAATCAAATTATGACAATGTAAGCTATGGAAAATTATAAATATGTTGAATTACTCATCCATTTTCTTATATGTATTTCATCCCTCATTTTATTTAGTTTTTACATCTTTTTAAGAGTTATAAAAACACTCCATCTTCCCTTAATCAATCTTCATACTTCATGTTTTAGAAGAATGTGATTGATAACAATTTATCAGTCAATTGGCTGGTGTAAGTCACAGAATCATGAGAGAGAGATCGCAAGATACCTTATCACAAACAATTTATTTAAGCGCAAACCATTTAACCATGACATGCAGATTGACCAATACAATCACAAAAAAAAAGTTTTTAAAATATAATATTATTATTGAATGCATTGTAATATAAAAGTAATAACAGCATTTTAATATTTCATACGATTGTAATATATTCATTTTACATATGTTTGTCTCAATTTAAAAATATCATGAGAATTAGTTGCAATTAAAATACAAATACTATTATTAATTATGGTTAAGATATTTTTCTCAGGATTAAGATATATATATATCAAACATAAAATTGAAAGTAAACAATTAATCAAAGCTGATAAATTAAACCTCCTCGAGCGCTTTATAGAGTGATTCTTCATTAATTCTCCAGTGACAGGATTAAAATTTTTCCAAACTTTTCAAAATGTTGATTTTATCTTTGCCTTATATGCTATCATTCAAAGTAAGAAAGGAGAGCTTATACAATATTTTATCTTCAGTCTCTATGAATCCAAGATTAAAGTCAATAAATCTTAGCTAACTATAATATATAAGCAGTTTATTTCATTTAAAATTCTAATGGAATATTTTCAATAGCTGCTAGATTATTGTTTAATGCCATTATTCTTCTATGTGATAAAAATCAGTTCGTTTCTATGAAGCATTGTTCCCGTATATTTTGAACAAGTAATTTTCATCATATTCTATATTTGACCAAGGAAAAACTATTTCAATAATTAATATTGTTGATGATTAAGAACGTATTATTTTGCTTAAAATCAAATCCACACAAGCCAATCTCCATCTTAAAAGTTACAAATTTTTACTTTACTGCTCCCTCCCACTTTTGTCCTCTTCATTTTAACTGGTTCAAAATATTATGGTCCGTCACAAATAGTCATACTGTTGCTTAAGGGTGCACAGTTAGGGAACACTTACTTCCCTCCTATTCCCGATAGCTTCTTGAAAATTATTTATTTCATTATCTTATATACGAGCATGTGATTGATATTTTTTAAAAAAAATTATGGTATCTGCAAAACTTAGGTTTTGTTTTGACACATAGGCAAGAAAATGTTAATAAACTACTTTAAAACATTGGTGATCTTAAAATGTCATCCAATTTTAAAAAAAAATCTATGAAAATTCTATAATTTTTATTTTTAATATAATCCTGTTTAATTGTTCTCGTATCCAATACACCTTTATTAATGGTTTAATAATGATTTCAATCCAGGATTTTGCTTTTGTACATAATTGCAATCCTAAATTAAAGAATCTTAAGAAAATAGCAATCAAAATCATCTTTTTATTTAATCCAGGAAATATATACAACAAAAATTGAAACGATAATTGAGGTCATCGGTGATAAGGATCCTACTCTTTCATTTAAAATCGATTCAGAACAATTAATTTCCCCCTTGTACGCCACAAATAAGTTATCCTCCCATCCACAACATTCTGATAGGTACTTCATTCATCCCCCTACGTGACGCGACTGAAGCTTCTTAAAAATTTTATAGGGGGCTCCTGCATCCCTCTGCCATTACCTTTCACACTTAGAAGGTGAGGAATACTGAGTACCCGTCGAGTGGGAGGGTCTTCAGGGTTTTGCTTAATTAAATTCCACGCTAAATGAACCTTGTAACGGTTTCAGCTTCAAAGGTCGTAATTCAAGACGAGCTTTTAATACCTCGGATTCCGACAGGATGAGTTAAGGGACTAGAAGGGGGGTGTGGTGTAGAGAGTAGATGCTCTTTTTGTGATAGGGAGCGTTTGAGATTTAATCTTCGACCATTAGTGGAACTATTGTCGTGGCAATTGGCCTCTGGATGTTGTTAGAGCATCATTTCTCTTCAGGTTGCCACTTTTATCGTTAGCATGGAGCATCCTTGAACAACAAGTAGATTTTTGTGCAAGGGGTAAGAGCCACTCAAGAATAATCAATGTTGTCAGCAAGAGGATCAGGGAGTGTTAGGATTACACTTAAGTGGTGGTAAAATGCATTTAGTGACGGTATTTAGAATTAGATTTCCAGTGTAATTTCAGGGACTATTTATATGATAAAGATAACAAACGAAATAAAATGAAAGTACTAAAATAAATAGTTGTTTATTTATCGCCCTAATACAATTTAAAAAAGAAAGTAACCAAGATAAATGTATCGTAATATAAAAAAATAAATAAATAATTTTGATTGCATTTTGTTAAAGGATAAAATTAATACACAAACGCTTGAAAACTACAAAAAAAAAAAAATTAATGACCATGAAACGAAATGAAATGCATTGAGATCTATGAGTTCAATCCATATCAAATACTTTCTTATTTCTAAATAAAAACTAATTAATAAGATATACTTTAAAAACATTAGTTTTAATTATATTCAGTAGCAAGTACTGCAATAAATCGCAAACAATAATAAGTATTAAATAATACATAAATATTTATAAGTTGCCATTATCTCTAAAAATTGTTGCACGCATTTAGAAAAATAATAACTATGAATGTGAGATAAATCCTTAGTGCAGAATAGCTTTAGTTGATAAAATTATGAGATGCTAGTAAACAAACAAGGAATCATTTTGCATTTACTAATGTATAGATAATGCGTTAAAGTATTGCATTATAGATGATGTACAGCAACATAAAATAAAGAATAAATGATACTTATATTTTAAATGTATTAGAAAGTAAATTTATACATTTTGCATATTTTTGGAAATATAGTTCTTTTATAGTGAATAGTTATACATGCTATGCTGAGAAAAAATGCCTTACTTTATGTTTTAAAAATAGATTTTTAAATTGACTATATTTATTAAAAGGAAATCAACTATCCCTTGAAAATCTTGATACAGATATTACACAATACCAAAAATTTTAATTATTTATTATATGAAATATTCTTCAAGATATTTATATTACCATGATGAAATATAACAAATACGTGTATTCCTCTATATAAAATTATAAGACTCTTCAAATTTACATGTTAATAATAATACAGACATATATATATATATATATATATATATATATATATATATAAGGTGCTGCAAAATTTGACAGTAAAATTCAGAGGTGTAATAGTAAGCAACATGTGTTCGCAAACCACGTTTAGTTGGAGTAATTCGTAAAGATAGTTATAGAGGTTGTGATTCCGAGTGGAATGAAAAGGGACAATAAAAAAAGAAAGAAATACATTTATTAGACGTAAAGCATGTTTACAATACAAACAATACATCACAGCTCAACTTTAGAAATGCAAAGACAAATGGATATCACAAGAATTGTTCAAAGTTGTTACGAAGTAGGTATAACTCAGCCGACGCAAACGAACGAAGGATTGTTGCAAGCCTTCAAACAAGTACGGAGGGCTTGCAATGTCGGCTAAAATGATGACGATTCGAGAATTTAGATTCTGCTTTGCAGCAACCGGCGTCTCATACACGAGACATACATTCTCTCTATCTCTCTCAGACATACATTCTCATGTATTCAAGTTGTCCTAGGTTAGTGCTTCTTAAAGTTGGAGTATTCTCGACCCAATATTCAATCATAATTTTCATCGCGCCCCCCTTACAATAACAATGTATTGAATTAAATAATACTATACTTTGACGCAAAGACTACAATACGACTTTAACCTCTTAAGCACCACCGACTTAGATAAACGTCTCGCTAAGAAAAGACGTTTATATACGACGTAAATAAACGTACATTTCTTCCCGGACCTATATATGCGTCTTTCCGAAGTACGATCTTTAGTGTGCACTGCTATCTATACAATTATTCTGAAGGCTTGGGAATGCAATAAAAGGTCCTTGACATTGTTCGCGAAGGATTTACTAATTTTAGACTTGCTTCTTTTTCCCCCCCCCCAATACATCACATACTCGTGCCTACGTGAAAAACGGTTGGCATTAGGAAGCGAATCGCGTAACTTTTAATCGGCACTTAAGGGATTCATTATAAACCGTACAAATAATCAAGAAAATTGTTAATTTTTTTGTTTTTAATTATATATATGAAAAGCCCATGGGGGTCACTGGTATTTTATAAACTTGTTCTTAACTTAGTATTGATAAATTAATTATAAAATACATTGTGTAGCACTGATACATATATAAGTGTAATATATCCTTGTAAATGTGTATTTTATTATCTCAGAAAGTATTTCATTTATTTACATTTAGTAAAAAAATTAATATTTTTTAAAAATAATCTTTTGTTTTCAACTTTTCAATATGCTCGCGTCCCCTTCGTAGATTTGTCACGTCGTCCAACGGGGGCGTGCCCCACAGTTTGAGAAACTCTGTCCTAGGTGAAGAAATCCAAGAGAATGAGGACTAGAGAACGCGGAGGAAATAAAACAGATAAACCACGTCCAATTCACCTCCAGAAATATGTACCAAAGAGGTGGTTATGTACCGGAGCCGAAAAATGCGCAGGTGCACCATCATGCGTGAACCACACGTTCTGGTGCACAGTGACCGCTACTACTTGTGGCAAATCCAGGAAAAGTGAGAAAGCGGTTTAGTTGTAGGTTTCTTTAATCCTGCCAAGGCACTACAAATCCCTTCATTCGTTTGGCCACTTCCTTCTTCTGGCTCATTGTCCTCATTACGACTACTATTATCATTATTTTCTCCGACTAAACCTGGTTTCTGATCTATGTTTTAAATTTGTAATCCCCATGCTATCTACTATCACCCCTCTGCATTTGCTGGTCGAATTCCGTATATATATAACTAAAATTTATTATTTCAAAATTTCATTTAATGTTCTTTAGACATCAAAGCAATGAAATTCTCTTCTCATACGCAAAAATATACATATACAGTAAGACCCGCTTAGAGCGGGGTATACGTTCCATCAAAGTAGAGCGTAATATGAAACAGAGTTAAACGAGTTTATCTCATCATGTAAATAATGGGGTTAGGGCAGTGCTTCTCAAACTTTCAATCCTTGCGAACCAATATTCAATCACAATTTTCATCGCTCCCCCCTCTATACAATAACAATGTTTTGAATTCGATAATGCGTTACTTTGACGCTAAAGCTACTATACAACTTTAACCTTTTCACCACCGACGTATATAAACGTCTCGCTCAGTCTGTGTGCAAATTGCCCCAATGTATATATACGTCTTTCCAAAATATGTTAACTACTATCCATAAAATTAGTCCGAAGACTTTGGAATGCAATAAAATGACTTTAACATTGTTTGAGAAGGATTGACTTATTTCAGAGGATTTTCTTATTTTACCTTTCTCCCTCCTCCCAAATACGTGTGCTTTCATACGTGTAAAATGGTCGTATTGGGGAGTGAAGGGATTAATTATAAGCCGTACGTGATCCGGATAAGTGTTAATTTTTGTATATAATTGTATATATAACCAACCGCGGTGTGGTCACTGCTAATTATTAAACTTGTTCTTAGCTTAGTATTGTTAAGGTAACTATAAAGTACATAGTGTAGTACTGATACATTTATAAGGTTTTATATCAGTGTAAATGTATTTTTTTTTTCATTATGACAGAATGTATTTTGTTTGTTTTACTTTCAAAAAAGTAATAATTTTTTGAAATAACCTTTTGTTTTCTACTTTTCAATATGCTCGCGCCCCCTTCTAGGGTTACCACGCCCCTTAGGTGGCGCGCCCCACAGTTTGAGAAGCGCTGGGTTAGGGGAAGATGGGTGGAAAATTGGTCAGTTATTTTACCATTAAATTTATTAAGTATGTTTTTATAACAATAAAACAAAAATTTATTTCTTACAAATATAGAAACATAATAAACGAATATATTTATAAAAATAAATAAAATTCTAAGTCAGTATGTTTACATTTCAGATTATTCAGTCTCTTCTGTATTTCCAATTTTCTGTCTTTTTATCAAGAAATTAGATTGACTTAAATGCAGATTGCGTTTAATTTCGTTGTCAATCCATATAGAAAGTCTAGTATACATTTTATATATTGTAATATTTCTATATAGAACGGGTAATTCTAGTTGCAGAGCTTGTCGTAGTTACAGTTGCCGATAGCAGTATCTTTTCTTTATTCTTAAAAATGGTCCTTATTGTTGAATATGCCAAATTCAATGCAGCACCAATATGAGATTGACGCTCACCAGTATCTAATCTTCTAATCACTTGCTTTTTAGTTTCTAGTGAAATGCTTTTTCTTGTAGCTTTATTTTCACACACACACACGCATGTTTTATATTATCATCCATGGTAAAAACTAAAAATACTAATATTCGTCTCTATAAAAATCGTTGTATTATCTAAATTTATACTGACAATAGCGTCAACAAATGTTTGAAATAATAAAAGTACGTTAGTATAATACCACAGGAAAGACGAAACACAGATAAACTGCTTCGGATATCGGGAAACCTAACGCTGCGTACAATTTCGGGGAATCTCACAATTAAAAAAAAAAGAGCGTTAAATCGAAACAGCGCTAAATGAAACAGCGTTAAGCGGGGTCTTACTGTATATAAGAAGAACATACTTTAAAACATTAAAACATAAGTATTTTGATGTAAGCCAACGGATGTATTGATTCTTGAAGCATAAATATCAGATTTCTATTTTTGTACTTTTATATATTCTAGATTGCCTCTAAAAAAATCACCTGAATGGTTTCTTAAATTAGTTAATGAAATAATTCATGCAATTTGTTTAGCTAACTTAAGATTTTGTAAAAACAATTGTCTTCTATCCAAGCTTAAAAAAATATTCCTAATTTAAAAGAGATTTGAGAAAAATATAATTCTAAGGAAAATGTAGGTTTTTCGGAGAAAATATGATCAATCTTTGGTTAATACTTTTTTTTCATCTGTTATTCTATACGAATTATTGATGCACTTGGACATTCGCGATATGTCTTATTCTGTAATTATTAATAGTTTTTGTGTATGTTATGTTCAAAAGGCTTTATATACTAATATGATAAACCAAAAGTTAGATCATTTGTGTTAAAATATTTAATTTACATACAGAATTTCATTTGATATTTCTGAATTTTCTAACAGAGTTGTGACATTCATTTAATTATATAAATATCGTAAATTACACAAAAGTACCTAAGAAGTCTGAAAAGGGATTTTGTCAAATACTATTTAATTCAATTTTAACACAATAATTATATCGAAATTGAGGTACATTACTCAGATTCATTTACATGCAAAAAATTATAACTTATTTATGAAAAAGCTAGTGCACAGTACCGATCGAATAATATTTGTCGAATAGAATTTTAAGTAATATATCATTTTTTCCGTACTTTTGCATTCATTCGCATGACATTTATAAGGCTCAATTATAATTGATACTCAAAATGTGTGTCATCAGTTTACTCTATAAAGATTACAAAATATAAGATTTCAGTGTCTGTGATCCTCAAATTATGAGATTTCTCTTTAACATGCAATTTTTATTCCGGTAACTAGCTAAGAATTAAATTTGAATACCAGAACTATCTGTTCAAAACCCTTAATGGATTTCGGGCCTCATGGTCGTCCAGTGATAAAATTCAGAATTGTTGTGCTAAAAGTCACTGCTTATCACTGTATTTAATTCGTAAGTCAAAGTAATATATTTTTTTTTTATTTCTTCGAAATAAAGGATTGGATTAAACAAGTAAGGAAAAAAAAAGAATATAAGTATGTAGTAAGTCAGTTTTTTTGGCATTCACAAGAGAAAGAGTAAATCTTATATAACACTACATTTTTAAAAAAAAATCTTTAATTTTACTTTATGCATTTATATTAACTTTAAACAAGATTTCCTTCTTTTTTCGATATGTTTTAGTGTAATTATTAACTTAAAGTAACTTAGCTTCGTTATGTTGTAAATTAGTGTAACTTAGTGATTATTTTTCCCTCTGATTTCCTCAAAAAGTTTAGCATATTTTTTTTTTTCTCCTATAAGCATATTTTTATTTAAGTAAACACTGATCATGGAGAACAGAAAATTGTATCCATATCAACAAAATATAGTACAAAAATTCCTAAAATTTTTAGAACTAATTATTGCCAAGACAATATTAAACTTTGAAGCAATATTAAACTACTATAGATTTCCTCAGAACGGTTTGAGGAACGGTTGAAATCAAAAACCTCATTGAAATATGAACATCATTTGATTAATAAAATGCTGTGTAATTTGATGGTTTTCTAAGGAAATAATATTTATTTCTTCTTCTATAAATAAACATTTATATTATCATTTTTTATTAATAATCATCAGCTTCCGGGGGTGTTTCTGGATTATTATAGGGATATATGAATATTGATTAAAAACTAGTGAGCTTATATAAAAAAAGGCATTTTTGAGTTTAATACAAAATGGATAGATTTGTTCTTTTCTAAATGTAATTTTAAAAGTAATTAAATTTCACATTTCTCTAAATCTTTATTTGAATAAGAACAAATATCAAACCAGTAAAACAGTTTAAAAGAGTAATTAAAGCCATCTTTAAAAAATGTTTGAAAAAACAAACAAGTAATATAAAAAAAAACTTTAAGTCAATTCCTACTTAGGTCAACAAAGAAAATTTTATTTTAGTTACTTCTTATAAGATAAATACAATTAATATAAACATATATGTACATATAACAGAATTACAATATTAAGAGACAAAGTAGAAAGTGATTTTACTTGCAATTTTCCATTTCCCTCTCTATATATGGCGTCGGACTATCTTGTTTGTTTGTAGTATTTGTTCATTAAGTTTAATTATTCTAATAAAATAGCATAATAAAAAACGAAATCATATTCTCAAAAATTAGGCCTTCCTAGGTGGGATTCGAACCAACGATCTTTGAAGACCAACGCGCTGTCCATAGCGCTACAGGCACAGAACGAAATATTCTCATTTATATATATGCTGTTGGACAATTATTATTGTTTGTTACTATTTATTCATTTCTTTAATTTAATTAATGAATTATTATTTGAAAAAGACGTATTAACATCAAGTGTCATCCACTACAAGTTTAAAAAAATGTATTTGAACTTGAATGGTTGAATAGAAAGTATTTTATTAAGGATTGAAAATTTGAACAAGATATATATGTATATATATAGGGAGAGAGTGATCTATTGGTAGGAATTGAAAAAAAAGAACAAAAAAAAACAGGAAAAACGGAGTTTTTTTAACCAAATATTTAAAATTTATTTTATAGAAACCTATTAAATATATCTGATTGAAATTAAAAGTTTCCCAAAACTTTGTTCCAATGTAGCAAGCATCAGGTTCCCAAGATATTATGGTTTAACATAATTAAACTCTACATGAGACGCATAACTCGGGGATATACAATATTACTTGCCATCCTTCCGCAATGTCCGGAATAAATAAGGCGTAACTAGTGGTAGTCCAGCAGAGTTTTGGATAGTTTGCCGGACAATATTTAGAACTTGCCGGAAAACTAATCCCTACCCGAGCAGGTGCTGTCGCACGCTTCGGGCCGGAGAAATATGTTGGAATACTTTAGGAATGACCATTAGGCAGAATTAACATTTAATGTCGTCTTTAAATCTTAAACAAGACCGTAAATGTGAGTTACGGTATTGGGGTTCAGCGAAAGGCTACATTGAATTTCATTCTTTTCGGTATAAACATGGTCGCTTTGGGAATTCTTTTCCAAAAATTCCAACTGCAGGGAATTCAATGTGCTGTAGCGTCTCACTTCAGTGTTATGAGAGCCGCATACAATGTTAAATGATGATATCCTTTTCAAAATATGAAGAAGCCAGAGGGTCGAGGGCGATGAAATAGGAAATGGGATTTCTTAGCAGTGTATCACATTTTGAGCAAGGACATTTCGAGATGGAAACATTTTCCTAGAAAATGCTTTCCAACGTTGTGCCGCAGGATTCTGAAATGCGTCTCTCTGCATTTTCGAAAAATATTTACACTGAAGCATGATAAATGTTTTGTAGACGTATCGCCATTCGTGTTTCATCCTTTGTGTATATACATAAAATATTTGACACTGAAAGTCCTCAAAAAAAGATGAGGTTGAATAAACATATAGAGTTAGATTTATTCAAACACTTAAGGTAGCAAAACTCGGAAATATACTGGGAACCAGAGGATTATTTGCTTTAAAAAATAGAAGAAAAAAGACACTATAACTTCATTTAATATATATTACGTCTAATTATTTTTATAACTATAAAGAAATATTTGTAACTTGTTATTACTTAGTAAGTAAAACGCTTCTTAAAACCATTGAAAAAAATCAATGTTTAAAAATATGTTGATATTTATTTTGTTTTGATTAAGTACGCACATTGTCTTCATATATAAGTTAAAATGTAAATGAAAATTTTGTAGAAATACAGTGTAGCTTACTTGCGATGAAGATGAAAAATCAAGAAAATGCCAGTAGTTAATGTGCAACATACCTAAAAAGAAAACAAAGCAAAAATTAATAAACGTTTAAAAATTGTTACAAGTATTTAAATATAGCAAGTACTTCTAATGTTTAACCAATATTTAAAAAAAATCAGATTCTAAATTCTACATGATTTTAAATTGTCTAAGTATAATGCTCTTCACTTTTAAAAATAATTTTTTTTTAAGGCAAGATAAATGATTTAGTGTTGCAGCTAAAACATTTATAATTGTTATTCTTTCGAGAAACTTATTTATTTTGGAGCAATATTTTTTCTATTGATGTTTTGGTCATTCTCAGGGTAATTATGTCCCCTTTATAGAAAACAAAAATTTAGATTTAAAGCATGAATGGACTAGTGATACTTTACCACGATTGTTAGTACTTATTTTAAGTAATCTACGTCATTTTTGTAGAAACTATATGTTACATGGTAAAGTCTTTAGTTTAGGAATACATCTTACAAATTTTTTGTTCTTAATATTGTAACAGGTACTATTCGGGTACTTCTACTAACCATCTTGGGGAAAATATTCTTTGTGGTTTTACATTAAAAACCTCTTTTCGTAAAAATAGCTTGATTTTAAGCAAATGTAACTACTGTTTAAATACCTGTCGTTGATTATGTGAGTTTATGGTTAAGCATTTATAGTTAAGCCTAAAATCTAAACATTAGGATAAGTGAACAGCGGCTGAGTGGTCACACATCTTGAGATTAATAGTCGACGGAGAATCCACCGAAAAGTAATCAACACTGGAGCGGACCGAGCTATCGAAGTTCGAGAAGGATCATACAAGTTGTTTCAAATCCAAATAAGTACTTCCAATATTTCAGTACAGCGATACTCAACCTGCGGCCCACAGAGCCCTTTTATGCGTCACGGTCATGGTCCATTGATCTGTGAAATTTACTTATTTAAGAACATTGTATTATAAATTTTGTGGGAAATTCTTTGACAAGAATTAAATTTTGTTTTTGGCTGTCGGTATCTTAGGGGTACGAATTGATGTTCTTTTCCTATTTGAAACGGTTACGATTAGTGATAACAGACAGCTGTGGAGTAGCGACAATTTTAATCAGTAGAAATAATTTTTAACTATCGTTCATATCTTGAAAGCGAAAAATATTCGAAAAAATAAATCGTTCCAAGACGATTGAGGTTGACTATTTTATAGTGAAAACAAGCATGGATCTCATTAATTGTTTGATTTGTCACGAAAGTGCTGTATTTAAAAAATACCAATAAACAGGAATCTTTCAATGACACTTTTTCTCGAAGATCTCTTACAAGAGGCGGGAAATAGGCTTTCTTGAATAATCTTTGCAACAGCAACAAAGTGGCAGGGGTAATATCAGCACTAACAAAGACATGCTATGAAATTAGTTATATTATTGGTAATTATATGAAACCGTTTACTGATGCGGAAATTGTGAATGAGTGTTTCTTAAATGCTTTGAATTTAGTGTTAGTGGCACAAATAAAAAATATAGAAAAATGATGATTAAAAAAAGCAATACAGGTGTTATAATATTTTGATCAATTTTCCACATTTTAAATTTCTAATGTTATTTTGATCTTCAGGCATTCCCCTCCCATTCCCCATTTATCCTCATGTTGCCTCCCACTTGAATTAACTAGCATATGTATGCGGCCCAGCAGAAAAAAGTTCGATTACCCCTGGCTTAGCGCATCCGATTAAGGGTTAGGATTTCATATTTTGCTCTCAGAATTAAGTTATAAAATTCTTTACTTAATTAAGTCTTAAGGATAGAATAAAAGCGGTTATTTTTATGATCACTTCTGCTTCTTCCTCGAACCTTCTCATACCCGGGATCTTCAGGACGCGACAGTATATTTAACTCATTAAAAACAATTAAGCAAATGAATGTGTAAAAAAAAAAACTGAAATGCATACTGATACAGAACGATATCCAGCTATTCCTTCAGTCACAATTTGAAACAATAATTTGGATTTTAACAAAAAAAAATAATTTAAATTTTTTTCGAAGAAATTTATTTTCACTGGTAGGATATCTGATGTAAAATGCTGTATTTTTACATTTTCTAGGTAATTTTTGCAAACAGATTTGCTTTTGAATATTGATATACTTAATATGTGGAGTTTAGAGTTGTCGAAAATGTGTATTATATAATAAAATACTTTCTTTTAAATAAAATCCCACTTTCTACTTCCTTTTAACTATGATATATTTATCCGTTTCAAAACATTCTCGAAACAATATATTTCTTGTGGCGAAAGTTTAATATTAATCGATTAAAATACCAACAAATCATTTTCATACAAACAAAGGGTATTGTATTCAGCATTCCAATTCAGAAAAAGAAATGTACTTAATACCCTCAGGAAATGCATTTTTCAGCGATTCAGAAACTTAAATAGAAGAAACATATTGAAAAAAGCTTTCTTACATTGCGGAAGATAGCTGACATCAACTTTTATACATTGCACGTCACAACATTCATAATTTTCTTTCTTCCTCATTCATAAGTTGAAGAAACTTATCAAATATAGCGAACGTTGGCATATACCACAATTCTAATCAATTCTTATCAAATAAAACAGGAGAAGTCTCTAGAGGCTTTGAGGAATGAAGGAAAAGTTAGAAAAGTAGAAAATTTGATGGAAAAAAGATGAAATATTGGCATCGTGTGCTTTGGAGAAGGCTATAAATTTTTGAGATATGATATTTCTTTTTTTGTTTCATCTTTTACTCTTAGCATTGTTTAATATCATCGACTCGCTGCGCCCACTTTGTGTTTTTCTTGCAAGGCGCTACTCCTTCCAATGCATGAAATATGTTCGTGCGGTAGAAATGATGTACAGGGGGAATTCATTTTATTCTTGTTCATTCATGGCTTTCGGAACCTATACATCAGGCAAATATGTAAATAAATATAAATAAAAACTGATTCCATGAATGCACCCTTTTCTATTTATAGATTCCATTTTCGAAAGTAGATGCATTTTTCATCGATTTTCCTTTAATGATTGTTTTACTTACTAATAGCAATCAATATAAATATCATAATTATTTTTAATTAATATTTCTATTTTTCACACTAAAAATATTAATACAGTTGAGAAATTGTACTAAATGTATCCATTTTTAAGGGGGTATTTGGAACATTGTATTAGGGTACTTTGTTTATAATACTATTAATAACTTTAAATGAATTTCTATATCGTAGTTGAAAAACAAAAATTATTAGGTAGAAAGATTTTATTTAAACTAATTTTTTATAATATGATTAATCAATACTTTCCTGAAATAATGTTTATTAGATTCTGAATTCTGTTATATTCACAATATTTTTCCGTAAATAAAACAAGGTAAAAGTTTTCATTAAAAGTTTATAGCCTTAGCATACATCTGTCCTATAAGAGCGGATCTCAACACTCTCAATGTTCTATATATTTAATTTATAATACTGATCATCAGGAACAAATTTTACTCACTTGATCTTTGTTGCAATTTCTATACAAGTAGGTGCCGAATCATGGACTCGCACGTACATTTAGCAAATTCATTTGTATACGTTGTGTTATATATTCAAACAAGTAAAAATAGCGTAAGAATTGTGAAGTGTGGACACAGAATCACACATAAACCTAACGAAAACAAGTCAGAATAAAGAAAGCTCCGAGTTATAATTCTTAAAAGTAGGCTAATGAATAAGTGAGTGAATTATTTTGTATAACATTTATAAAAATTTCAATTTAACTTTTTTTTTATATTCATCGTATATGTTGAATGGAATTTGTAGGTTTTTTATGATTCAACTACTCTCAACTACCTTCTAGATTACTGCAAATCGAACTGAATAATTGGACAATAAGGATACTGTAAATGTGTCCTTGAAGGTAGTTCTAATTTTAAAATGTGTAAGTATAAAAATGAAATACTTGTAATTTTTTTTAGTTTTTATGTTTGTTATTGAATACATAAAATATCATAAAATTATACATTATTGAATACCGATCGAGTACATTGGCACAATTTACAACTTATGAGCTAACATTTCATTCACTCAAATACTTACAATTCAGGATTTACTAATGAATAATTGTGAAAACTCATTATTTTTCTTACAAGTTAAAATTTTGAAAATATCAGAAAACTTTTCTTATAAAAGAAATAAGTATATAACACTGAGACACATAATATTAAAAATATTAATTTATTTATACTTAAATTTTTAAATGAAAATATTTTAAATATTTGTCATTAAAATTATTTCAATATGTTTTATACAATGTGCAATCAGAATTTGAATATATTGCAAATTTTTATTCTAATAAATTGCATACGGAAATTTACTTTAAGAAATACTCTAATTTATTATCTTTTATTGAAATGTGTAGAAATTAGAGTAACCCTGTCGCTAATTTTTCTTGAGATTAGGTCACTGAAAAATATTGGCTTTAATTTATAAAAGAAAAAAAAATCACTTAGACTGAAGAACTCGATTTCACAGGTCACAAAACAGTACTGACTTTAATTTATAAAACAAAAAGCACTTAGACTGAAGAAATAGATTGTACAGGTTTTTGAAATAAAGGTAAAATGATCAATATCAAGTTCCTATTTGCTTAGAAATAAGTTTAAGTTGTGAAATTAGGATTTTATACTTTAGAAAAATTTCAGCTGCTATAATCAGAATTGCTGCATAGCTATTATTAGGATCATGCAAAATGTTCAAACAGCATTGAAGTAGTTTTTCACAGAAAACAAATCGTATTCATCTAACTTAACTAAGTATGCAATAAAACATGTACATTTTATTAAGTAATTCATATTCTAAAATTAAAACGTAATTACATATTTTAAATTAAATAGATGTGATTAACGATATTATTGAATGATAATGAAACTTATTTTGAAATTACAGCTTCTGTGTTTAGTGATCGTATGGTTCATATTAAATGTTTCAAAATTGGTCATTTGAAAAATGTTATTCTGAAAATTCGGAATTCCAAAATTTCTACTAAAAATTTATACAGATTATTGAAAACTGTTTTTATAATAAAAAATTATCATGAAGAATAATTACACACCCACTTCTTTTTTTTTTTTAAACCTCAAATATATCCTTATATGTTTTAAGTACCGTTAAATCCGGAGTATAATGCACACCTATACTTTCACGCCACAAATTTTAATTTTTAGATATATTCGCTACACAACCCACACCCGTTTTTTTTACAAAGAAATCTGAAATTTACATGTGCAATGCTCTTATGATTTTAAGTGATTTATTCGAGAAATTACCCAAGCTTTTGAAAAACAGAGTACACTTCTAAAACTAAAATATTTAAAGTTCATAGAAAATTTGGCGTTTCTTTTAAATAAACAGAATTTTGATACAAGTTATAAGAATATTTTTTTCTATGCTCATATTTTCTTTATTTTTAAAGCTCTAATTTTTGTACCCGGTATATAACGCGCATTCGTAAATTTCGATCTCATTTTTTGTGTTAAAAATGCACGTTACACGCCGGATTTTATGGTAGTTCTCTTTTTACAATAATATAAAATGTGATAAGATTGTCACAGTTGTTTAATTTTCTCTTCCTTCTCAAGGGACAAGAGGCATTTTATAAAAATGCTACTGATGACTTGCAAAAAATTTAAAAATTTAATAATAACAATGAAATAAATTCTTTCAGCTTTAAAATATTTATCTATAGTTGAATCTATTAATAGACCACTGATAAAAGAAAACAATGCAATGAAAATCAAAACGTTTTGAGCAGGTGTTCGTATATGACATACTAAAAATGGCAAAAATGACGTAATAAAAGAAACTAACGTACTGAATGCGAGTATAAATTTTAACTGGAAAATTCTAAATCATTTCAGAGATTACAAGCATTAATTAATCATTAGTGTTAAATACACATTATAAATTATTGCTCTTGAAGTGTGTTAATTAAAAAAATCATTTATGTACTGCTTGCCTCAAACCCTCTGATCCATTGAGAGTCCAGGATATTTCTGCAGCTCTCATGTTAAAATGATTGTTTGTAGAATGTTAATAGAACAACATAAGAACAAACTATAATTTTCTATTGTCCAAATACATTATCTTTGGTTTATTAAGGTGAAATTTAAATTAAAGTTTGATCACGTATTGTTTTGCCATTCTTACATCATAAAGTATTCGCTTAATGTGCAAGTACGAAATGATATCAAATGATAATAATAGTATTAACACGTTTTGTGTAATTCGAAAATTTTTAAGTGTTTTTACAAAAAAAAATCCATTTGAAGGATTAGCATTGAGAATTTTGAAAGAGATAATTGTGCAGCTGTTATTTTATTGAGAATTAAGTAAGCGTATATAAATATATATATATCACAATCAATTAAATTATACTTCATTAATTAGAGTGAAAGTATTTCCCGAAAATAATATTCGAAACTATAATGATAGTGTTACAACATTAAATCCACAGAAAGAAATCTTGAAAACAAATTGAAGCAAAGTATTTAAATACATTGTGCTGCATATTACTTAAAATATTACTATTTTTAATTAAAATGTGAGGTTAATCTATCTACCACCCATATAATATATATTTATATATATTTACCATGCCTAATTAATATTAATTCTTAACAATTTCAGAGCTTTTAATTTAAAACTGATTGACTAAATCTTTTAATTATAAATTATATTTAATTTCTCAAAACATCTAAGAGTAAACTTAGTTATAGCATATAACATAGATACGTTTTTAAATATAATACAATAAAATTATAAATATTCTACAGAAAAACTATAGTTAGCTTAAAAGGGGAAATTGAGCATCCCGGATGAAAAAGAATATAAAGTAGGGTACGAATACGGGAGGAAAAAAATAAAGCAAATTTTTGAAAATCTTTTCTTGCAACAGGTTCTTCAATGAGAGCTTAGAAAACATTTCCCGAGTCTCGTAATACAAGAATAGAAAAGCAAAAATAAGGAGGAAAAAGAAGGAGAAAAAAGTTAAGCATAGTGAAAGAAATTTCAGCATTTTCCACTTGCAGAAAAGGCTCAATAAAATGTAAGAGGAACAAATAACGCGTGTTTTTGAGTACGTTGTCTGAATGAATGAAATAGTTGTAGAAATAACGTGTCATTTTTTGTGTTTCTGATTTATTGATAAATTTTAAAAAGTGTATCGTTCAGTATTTTCATTAAAGAAAATAGATTAATTAGTTACGCATAATTAGTTTTTTTTTTACTTCGGTTCATATAATAAAGAAACATTAGGTAAATGTAATAAATGTGAATACATTGTGGCTAACACAAATTAAAATTTAACTATAAATTCATGCATGTAGTTCAAAATAAAACTACCTGCATTTTATTTTACAAAAGAACACTGGATATCCTTCTTATATAATCCTCCTTTTTATATAGATACAACTTCTTTTTTTAAAGTAATTTACAATTGTTTTGATATCGGACGGCTACACTATGTGGCCAAAAGCCAATCGCTTTACTTATTATTTAGTTGGGCCTCTTTCGGCTTGAACTACAGCACGCATATGGCATTGTTTCAGTAACTTTTTGTATGTTTTCAGTATTTAATATCATGCAGCAGTTTTTAGCCGAGGCATTGAACTGACTCTTCAGAAGAGACAAACCAACCCTTAATCTCAGTTCCAATATGTCTCGATTTTTAATTAGGTTCAGATCTGAATTTTATGGTAACCAATTCATACAAAAATTAAATCCTCATGGTGTGTGACCTAACTTTAAATAATCTTTGATTGGTGAAAAGTAGCTGCACAAACCTCATGGAATACGGCAGTTAAAATGGAGAAGAAAAATATAGCATTGAAAGAATGACCTACTTATAAAGCAGGTTTAAGCAATCCAGGGATTTAATTTTGCTGCCACATAATGCTAATGTCCATGGTATTGAAGTGAAGGTAATGAATCTTTGCCGAAATAATTATGTTTTTTTTTTTTTTTTTTTTTTTTTTTTAACTCTTGTTACATTGACTCGGGTTTCTTTAAAATGAAGTTCAACTTGCTCATAAAATTCTTTTTTGAAAGTAATAGTCTAGCACGAAAGTCGGTGAATTTCCACATTTCAATGAATTTAGTAATATATGAGAAACAAAGAAAAATGGTGTGATTATATATAAATCTTAAAAATTGTAAGAAGTTGTTTGAAATAATCATAGAGAAATTAATTTAAAGCTAAGCAAATTTAACTTAATAAAAAGGCATAAAATCTGGAAAAACAACGATATTTTAACCATTGTATTTATTATATTTTTGAAAATGTATAAGAAATCATATTATTTTACGTAAGCAATGATGTATTGCTATTTTCCTGGCCATCTTAAAACAAATCTGCATATGCTTCTTAACAAAATATTTTATCAAGACATACGTATGCACTGCTTATCAAGCTACCTTGATTAAAATTCCATTTTTGTGCTTGTTGTTCTTATCAAATTATTGTATATTAAAAAATCTGGAAGTTCTTATTATCAAGATATCTTAATTCCACTTTTACTGTTTGTAGTCGCTTGTTTACTATTTGCTGCGGTTATTTAAAGAAATATATCAATATTTTATTGTAAAATATTCGTAAAGTAACCAGGAATACAATAAATTCTTGTTAAATGCACTAAGCAAAACACGAAATTAGGTTTTCATTAACAGTGCGTCATATATTGAGACAAATATTTTAATAATCTGGTGTAAGGAATACCGCTGCTGAAACAGATCCCTTTATAATCATATTCAAATTACTTTTCTCCAGATTTTTTCTTTTTATATATTGCCTTACTTTTATCAGAATAATAGAAATACAGATTTCATTTATGAATACTTTCTTTCTTACTTAAGAAAAAATGCCTGAATCAATTTAAGTTTCTCAGATTGGGCTTGAAACTTTTATTTGATATAAAATATTTGGATAGTTAAACATATACTCTAAATATTAAAAATATTCCTATAGCATTTAGAAACTTTCCTTGGCATTATTTTTTTAATGATACTTAAATTTTAATACTATTTTTATTCAGTTTTCCTATTTCGATTATTGTTTAAAAATTTATTTTAATCCCAATGCAATGAACACCCTCTTTCGAACTTCAACTTTTTATAAAAGGCTATAAAATCTGCTTAAATTGTAAGTACACTTATAAATTTATTCTAATTTCATTAATGAGTCTGTTCCTAGAAATTACAGAAAGGCAATGAGACTGCTAAGAGAATTTAGCAGTTTGAATCCATACATCAAATCCTATTCACTTGGCTCCACTCCATCCATTATACTAAATAAGTGAGAATTCGGAAGCTAAACCAGGAGGAAACCTATAAGCATGATGTCTCAATTAATGCGTTGACATCCCTTTTAATCCATCTCCCTCTGAAAATTCGGTACCGCCCTTTAAACAAGGGACAGCAGCGAATGTTGCCAACTGTATTACGGTGTTGGGGGCAGGGGTCTACGCATGATTAAAGCATAAGGTCAACTCAGATAGACTTGTTTGCTTATGCGAGCGTTGATAGATTGTCCTATTAATTATGAAAGAGAGTAATCAGCTTTCAAATACTAAACTGGACAGTTGTACTGCACCCGAAGCTAATACTATTAGTTGTTTTATATAGTACGGAGCATTAATTCATATAAAAATCTTCAAAATGTAGAATTTTTGAAAAAAAATACATGAATATAAAAAACCATTTATGTATACAAGTGTATTTATGTATAAATAAAATTAATTTTATTTGGTTATATATTATGCATTGTTAATTATTTTAACAATACTAAGTGAAGAAAAAGTTAAATTACCAATGACACCATAAGCTTGTCATACGTCAATTTATAAACAAAAATTAACATCTATCGATAATTTGTATTGATTATAATTGATCCCTAAATGCCGATTAAAATTTATGCGATTCGCCCCCCAATGCCTCTGTTTAATACGTAGCTGAGCAGATGTGGTGTATTGGGGGGTAGGGTAGAAACGAATAAATAAGCAAATCTTCTGAAATACGTGAATCCTTCGTGAAGTCCTTCAAGGTCATTTTATTTCATTCCAAATCCTTCTTAATAATGGTATGAATAGCGATGCACAGAAAAGATCCTGCTTCGAAAACACGTATATATACGTCCGGAGCAATAAACGATTTTTCCGTTATATACGCCGGTGGCACTTCAGACTTTAAAGTAGTACTGTAGGTTTAGTTTCAAAGTATAGTATTATTGAATTCAATACATTGTTATTGTCTTTAAGGGTGAGGGTGAAGAAAATTATGATTGGAGATTGGGTCGCAAATATTGAAAGTTTGATAAGCACTGGTGTAGCACCATCTTTCAAATGATGCCTGAGACTCATCTGGAAAGCAATACGGATCCACGCTTTATAATTCACTGGTCTCCAAACATTTTAATTGCATAACCGTAACTAGAAAATTATTATAAGAGCCTTATTGTATACATATATATTATAGATTCCTAAAGGGGTTCCTACTGACCCCTGGGGGGTCTTTGTGACTAACGTGGGGGTCCATGGAAAATTAAAATTAATTTGGGTGTGCATGAGCAACGTTAGGGGGTCCCCTAAGGTTTAATATAAAGTAGAATATTTGTAACCTATATCCATTGTTATAAAAGCTAAAATAAATTAATAACAATTTTCACGTATTGAAAAAGTTAGAGATAAAATTACAAGTTTTAGAATAATTATTTAAGTCGTTATATAAAGTATGAGTAATGAAAAGCGTCGCATGCTAGAAATTGGGCTGATCATGACTGTGGTCGTCTATATATGTTTAAACAGGAATGTAATCACTCAGCTACATGCAATGACTTGACTAAAGTATGGTAACATAAAAGAGCTGTGCATCGAGTTAACAGTTTAGTTCTGACTTATGCATGATCCGGATGTGTGAAGTGAAAGCAAAAATTTTTTCTTAGTTTTGAATAGAAATCAGTATTATTTTTTGTACTAAACTTACAAGGAGAGAGCACGACTTATAGGAAATTCATTTGGGATAGAGACTTGGTGTAATAGTATTACTCCTTTAGGGTGACCACCTCTCAATGTAATTCCACCGAATGGTCAGTCAATTCGGAGAAATTAGCCTTCGAAATTCATGCTTAGCTTTTTTACAATTAAATTATAATACAACGAGTATAAATAAATACGACACAACGAGTTCGTAGCCTGATCGGTAAATCGTCTGCTTACTATGCGCGAGGTTAGGGTTCGATTCCTTGCGATCAATTTTTTTTTTTTCTTCAATTCATTTAATTATTTTTTTTAATTAAAAAAAAATTATGAGTGGTTTATTAAGTATTAAATGATATTTTATGTAATTATTTTGTATTTTATGAAAAAAAAAATTATAACTTAATTATTAATTTATAACTTAATTATATTTTTACTTTTTAATTAAGTAAAAAAATTAACTTAAGTTATTTATTAGTCAAATTATTTAAAATTAGTATTAATTAAAAATATTTAAAATTAGTATTAAATAAAAATATTTAAAATTATTATTAACAAAAATAATTAATAATTAAAATTAGTAAATAACTATTATTTATTAAGATTAATTAATCACTATTTATTATAATTAATTATTATTATTAAGCATAAATATTAATAAGAAATAATATTGATTTATTATTAAAATTATCATTAATTTGTTATTAAAATTATTATTAATTTATTATTAAAATTATTATTAATTTATTAAAATTATTATTAATTTATTATTAAAATTATTATTAATTTATTATTAAAATTATTAATTTATTATTAAAAGTATTGCTTATTATTAAAATTATGGTTTATCAAGAGGTATGACAAATGTTTCAATGTACTTGTTACTTAAGTGGGAAAATAAAATGTCTTATCTTTAATGTCTTATTCTATGTTTTGACTTCCATACACAACTCTGTCCACAGTCGACAGATGAAATTTATTTTCCGACTCACCCTCGTACTTTAGATATCACAGCGTTTCATTTATGCCTTATCCTTACGTCAGTATTTGCCATTCGGGATATAGTAGTTAAATTTTTAAAAAAAAATGTTTCTATGCTGTGTTGAGAGAGAGGTATTTCACTTGGGAGGGGGTGAGGATCATGGACAAGTTTTGAGTATAAAAAGAAATCAATAGTCACGATAAGTCAGGGGGAAACCACTGATACTTATTATTAATTCACATCTATCTCTCTGCTAAAATAGCAGAATTTCTATTTTTTTTTTTTTTTATTTTTTTTTTTTTCAAAAAATTGTAAAAGCTTGAACACATTAGTCATTTCACTCTTTTTTTTTCTTCGTTTTCTTTGCTCACACCTGCTGAATACAGTGCCCAAGATTTCACGTTTGTATAACTATGGTTTGGGGGTGAATAAAGTTCAGTTGACCTAAGCATAAACATAATAAATTACAAAAACAATCACGCCAAGTGACTTTTTATTCAAGAAACAAGCATTCTTAATCAGTCACAAATGTGTCATCTAAGCAAAACAGTCTAAATCGTTAAATAAATACGTATTCAAAAACAGACACGCATATATATATATATATATATATATATATATATGTATGTATGTATATATATATATGTATGTATGTATGTATATATATATATATATAGTTAACATCGTCTAATCTATGTCCATCGAGAATTAAATCATGTAACTTAAATTATCACGGAGACAAGCTTATGTTTGTAGAATTTCATAGGGCACTTGAAAGCTATTAGAGTACAATGGTACCGTACACACATTCTTGTTAAAGAATAAGTTCTCCAATGAAATACAGAAGTAGCAGAAACGTGGGGAGCACTTTGTTGTCCAATGAGTTCTTATAAACAGTATAACGCTTATAACAGAATAATCATAACCTCCTTGAAGAACATCTCTCCAGCAAGAAGTTTTAAGATCTTGAATTGTATTCGTATTCTTCCATCCCTGTATGTCAATGTTATTCAGACTCATGAATACAGCTATTGTATTCCCATGCGTTTGGATCTAAAACCGACTTTTTCACGTCCATGATGAATTTTGACCTGTTCGTCCCGAGGATATCATTACTATCTCCCAGAGAATTAGAGCTTCCGTACTTTATAGTGAGAAGTTGACTCTGTAAAATGTGGCTTTCAACAAATATTGTGTGGTGTTAAATTGACCCTGAGCTCTGTCCGTTTGAGTTTTTATCTGTTTTATAGTACGAACCAGGTCAATCACTGTCCTATTTAGAGCATTTATTTCTTGCATACATCCTTTTTACCGAAATCAGTGTGGTTATATAACAACTGTGAAACAATTTCACGTGAAAATATTAGTCTTGCGTCCTTTACAGGATAAAATGATCTGTTCATCAGCTCCAAAAATTGTGCACATGATCAAATTCACTTAACTCTTTCGTCTCTGACTGTTGTCTTTAATCTTACATTACTGACTTCTGTCACATCATCCCTTATACTGTCGATCAACTGCTTATGCCATGTAGTTTACATTTGCATAGCTGCCCACAGAGCATATTCCACTAGCGATTTACTTCTAACAACATTTTTTATTTGATTATAACACCTGACAGTCTTACGCAAATGTGTTGTTACGTCAAAGGGCTGCCGCTTGAAAGCAAGGTTCATATGAAAAAAAGGAACCCTAAATCTTGTAGTAATTGGATTGTGAATGTTTTGAGAATACCTTGATTAGATGGAATTTGATTCTGAGAGGACAGGAGGAACCCGCATGTGTGGGGCAAGTATCAGCAAAACCACCGTATATGTAAAATATCCACGAACCACTGTAGTTAACATATATAAAGAAGGAAATCAAATGAAATAAACATGGATGGACAAATAATGCTCGCCACCAACTAGTAAATAACAAAATAAACAACAATTCATGGTAATAGGGTAGCAGAATCATCTCAAAGTACAACAATCTGTGAGCACAATGCCTTAATAAGCATTACTTTGGACTATGAGAGACGACGGTTAATGATAACACTATTGCTGTCAGAAGCAAAAACATTAAACATTTCAATTATAATCAGGTACATACGAATTGGATGGTGGGTAATTTTAAGAAAAAAACGTGGTCTTATAAACCTTTCTTAAGTTACATCGTTTATATAGGTGAGCGAGTTAAAATTTGGCCGAAACAAATTAAAATTAGGAACCTTCAACATTTCACGCTGGATAAGGCAATGTGATATTTTTTTTTAAAAAAAAAACTCCGACGTATTAAGAACCCTTTATTTTGTGTGCATAGATGACGGAATTAGACATAGAATGTAGGCATTGTTAATTACGAAGTATTTTCTGCATTGCTGATGACAATTTTTACTTTCATCAAGCCTGCCGTAGTCTTGATACTATAAAACATGGTTTAAAGAACGTGACGGGGTGAAATACAATTTTTTAAGATGCCATCTATACCCTCCACATCTCAACCCTGTTTAGTATTGGTAGGATGAAGTTAAATCAGCCATCTGACTTCTAGATACACAATCAGTCGTTATTGCACAATACCGATCTTCATACGTGGTGCTACATTTCGCAAATGATCTATCAATGCCTCGTAGAATTCCCGCCAAGTAGAATCAAGCCTGTATTAAAATCAAAATAAGATCTAGTCATACGTCAACACTCCGTATTGAGTAATAAGCATCAACAAAATACTTTATTCACAAATATATTTGAAAAATGATGAAAACCAAATAAACCCATGCTTTGAATTGCTAGCAAAAATGTACCTCCTTTTTTTTCTGAGCATCTGAACTCCATTTTGGAAACTTTTTCCTAGACTTCAAAGTCTTGCAGCATTAATAAAAATTCCTGTGTGACTGAAGGCATTCACCTTTACTTCTTTGGGAATTTTAAAATTTAAAAAGATGCTAAATATGTATATATATGCACAATTTTTCTTGAATGCATATTGTGCGATTACATGTCATATTTCTTAGAAATTAAGGCAAAGTATGGAACATAATTCTATATAAATCAATTATTTCAAACAGTAAAATTCAAGAAATTATAAGAAAAAATCTAAGGCTTTCAAAAAAAGGCAAGTCAGAAAAAGATACTCAAATATTTAACAAGCTTAAGTAGACCATAGGTTCTTTCAAAATGCGATTCTTATAACTTCTTTCTATTCGCGAGAAAACGTTCATCATTCTATTTTTTAATATTCAATAAAGAAAAACTTCAGTTTTTAGATTATTCTTAAAAAATTGAATAAATTGTACATAAGCGTATTATGCCCTGGAGTGTGAATTATTGGTAATTTTTTTAACAATTTCGAGTTCTTTTTGAGATAGTATGATGAAAATGTACTTATGGATTAGAAGCAAAATAATTGCTTCGCATTAATATTATTCAATAGATTAGGAAGATCAGATTTATGCACTAAATTAGCTCAAAAATTTAATTTTTGCAACACTAATCCACAGTAACAACTACATTAGAAACATAAGACTATAGTAAATTATAAATGAGCAATTTTCTTAAATAAAGTGTATTATTCTCTTGAAGTTTTGGTGTTGTGTTGCCAGTAAATACTGTTTAAGTAATTTTGATATTATTCCGTTGTGTGTGTGTGATACTCCTATTATTGTCTATTGCTACGTTATTCTTGATATTATTAACTATTTCTTAATTTTTCTTTGTTTTAATGATATCATTGTCCAACTTCTGTTACAGTTTGATTTAACTCTTTTAAGGATTTTTTTTGTACAATTCTGCGGTATTTTTATTGCCGAGTCTGAGCTTGGGTTGGGACCAAATCTGAGTAAAGCAGATTTAGCTTAGTCTTGTGAACTAATGACCGTATAAATAAAGAAATAAATAAAAAAAAATTTGATTTGTTAGAAAAGGCCAGATGATGTTAATACAGCAAGTTTGACACTGGTTGCTTCAATTAGAATTACTGAGGTAGAAATGGATTTGAAATAGATTTTCACTTAGTGTGGAAAGAAAAAGAATTATTCAATAAAAGGATAAACTCAAGCGTTCATAATAAGATAGTCAAGTTTATGGTTAGGCTTTTGTTAATGCTTGATAGGTTGCTTAAGAAGATTCGAAAAAAAGTAACTGCATTTTTTTTAAAATTAGTAGTTTGTTGGATTTTGTAGTTTTGAGTGATTCTTTTGTTCCAGAAAATTCGCTTTTGGTATGTATTCTAAGATATGTTATTGTGTCTGCCTGCCCTAACTCTGGATATGCATAGGTTAGATCTGGTCCAAAAATAACATTTGGGCTTGGGTAGATTTAATTGCAAAGTTATTAGAAATTTATCACAAGTGTATTTGTTTTGTGTTTTTTCCAGGTGAAAATGTTATGGCTACAGGATATTTAGTACATGGAGATCAGGTATTTTAAAGGGAAGATAAAAGTTTAACTTCGGGATACAGAGCTTAAAGTTGTGAGAAAAGAGCTTCATAAGTCTTAGAATAATTAGTACTGCCGTGACTAATATTTCTTACTGTTTTGACTAGTTATACTTAAGTTTATAACTCTTTGTTTATATAATAATGGATTATATCAATATATATATATATATATATATCATAGTTATAGTTATTTCCATATTCTAATATAAGATAAAATTACTTATTGTTATTTACTCTAGTGTTATTAAAGTTATGCTATAATTTGTGTAACTCTTATTAATTTTTATTTCCATTATTTTTATACTTTTGTTAAGAACTACGTTTCAGCCATTCACACGATTTAAATCTGCATTAGGGTCCAGAATCTGGCAATAACTTATTTATTGCACTCAGATTTAGCGCGGGCTCTGCATTTTTTAGGTGTTACCTCTATTTTGTAATGGATTTAGATATTCCTATCCATTACTTTCAGTAGGTTTTTTGCTCTATTATTTACATGAAGGGGGAAGGTTGGCTGGCCAAAAAACATGTTCAACCCCACTTTTATATAAATTATTTTATATATTAGCTGTCCTATGTCAGCAATGTTTATAATACTGCAGCATCCACTTTATAATTTTTAATCTCGGTTACTCATATGACCTTCATTGTGTAGTATTTCTACTGTCTATGTGTTTTTCATTTGTGATTGTGATGGTTGTTATCTCTTGTTTGTAGAGAATAAGACTATATATATATATATATATATATATATATATATATATATATATATAT
>BMAV01023815.1:426560-452016 GCA_019973955.1 Trichonephila inaurata madagascariensis
TATATATATATATATATATATATATATATATATATATATATATATATGTAGGGGAGGGTAAGTAATATTAGTTTTTAAACTATTTGATATCGATATTAAACAATGCTTAAATGCGGAACCCTGTGGGACTCGTACTATTATTTCAATTTCATAATACGCCACATTATTCTATTATTATTTTTTTATTATCTTGCGATGTTGGTTGTTTTAAGATTTTATAAAATACACAATTTAAATATCAATTAAGACATCAATTGATTTTTAGACAAAAAGTTTAAATAGTTAATTTCTTTTAATTAATGCATGCAAAATATTTTAAGAAAAAAAAAATTAAGTTAAGTAATAAATTAAACTTATTATGTGTTAAAAGATTAGTCTGTAATATGCTTCCTCTTCTTTCATTTTTCTTACCTTTAAAGCAACCCTCCAAAAGCCATTGGCTTTCGAAATCTAACAAAGTACGTTCTGAAGCAATTACTCAAATTCAACGAATGGACTCTCCCTTGAAATATGAGAAATCTCCGTAACCCTCTCTTTCGTATATCGATCAAAAGTGGTTGAAAACTTAAGAATATATCTATATCTCGAAAAGATAGAGAGGGGGGAATGTAGATATGTATCACTAGAAGAATATTTCCGAATGAATTTTCCCCCTGCTTTCGAAAGATGAAAAGATATCGCCGCAATCTGTCGATCATAGCAATGAATCCCCATCTGTTTTATTATTTTTTTTTTCCTTTCCTTTAACCTATCTCTGCTAGTTGACAGGAAAATGGAGAACCCTCCTAGATCGACAATTGATTGCTCAGGATCGAAAGAGGAAAAACGATGACGACATTCAACACGTCACGTAGGATTTTTATTCTCCAATCTCATGATTTGCCACTTTTAAAATCGCTAACTTGGCCGATTTTTTACTACTGTTTTTGCTTCATTCATTTCCACTCTGTACTCCGTCAGTGCTTTTTGATGTTTTAAAAATGTTTTCTCTCTTCCGAATGCAGTATTAAGCGCCTCTCGCTCTCTTTTTATATATTTTTTCCATTATTTCTCTAACGCTTAATTTTAAACGCTGCTGTCTTCCACACGTGTTGAGGTATCAAAAAGTATAATTTTCGACTTTCAATTGTGTTGGGTCTTACTACTTTTGGAAAATGTAGAAATGTGACTTTTATGTGACTTTTCTAGGTCTTAGTTACAAAAGTATTAAATTCTATTTAACTCCAAGAGCTCAAATTTACACACTGAAAATTATTAATATCATTAACATAATTTTAATAACTAAGAGGAAGATATATTTGATAATTATTTACTGACATTTTTTTTCTGTTGCTTGTTTATTAAATTAAAATGTTACATTATAAACATCAATCCATACTCAAATTTATTCATGCAATTGATAATTATTCTTATTAAAATTTACATTATCAGCTATACTGTAATGGACATTTATTAAATATTTTTGTAGCAAATAGCAAAAACAATAAATGTTGATATTGCTATGATTACTTACAACATAGTGTATTTAATAGAAACAACACGTATGTAAATAATTTGTAATATTTTTATTTTGTCTTATACTCGCATCTTATTCACTAATTATGTCAAATATCTCATTAAGAATCCTACGTATTTCATGATATTCAAAACTCAATATATTTGCATATACTAAACTGAAATTAATAACCTTGATAATTAACGTAAAATAAATCCGGCGCATAACGCGCAAATTTAACACAAATAATAAGATCGAATTCTATGGGTGAGAGTTATACGCCGGGTATAAAAATGAGAGCTTGAAAATTGGAAAAATATGACCATAGAGAAAAAATTAGACTTCTATATTTATCGAAATACTGTTTATTTAAAAGAAATGACATTTCTTATGAACGTAAAGGGTTGTATTTCTAGAAGTATACTATTTTTTTCAAAAGCCTGCAAAAATACCTCGAATGAATGACTTCAAAACATACGAGCATTGCATGCGTGCATTCTAAGTTTCTTCGTAAAAAGGGGGTGCGCGTTATACGACAAATGTATCTAAAGATTAAAAATTGCAGTCCTAAAGTATACGTGTGCGTTATACGCAGCATTTAAAGGTAATAATTTTTTTTTCTTATAACTGCAATAGTTTCAGTGTATTTTATTGTTATTTTTTAAGGTATTCGACTTGATTCGGAGTCTTCTGTTTTAATGCTTCCATAACAAGGAACGATGATATTTTATTTTTGGATTCATTTTTGTGAACAATATTTAAAATTGCTGTTAGAAATAATATATACATGTGACATTCTTAGAAATTTCAAATATTTAAGAAATTTTGATACAATACTTCTCTCTATTTCAAGAAGCATTTATACTTTTTTTTTTCATAAAATATCGTTCCATTATATTTTTTTAATAAATTTCTAGTACAAATGGGTTATTAACTTTATATTATTATTTTTATTGAATCAAAGTTTTGCAAAAATTGGAATTCTTAATTTTTTTTTCAAAACCTTTAGAAGTAAATACAATTGCAAATAGAAAACAGGAAAACATTAAATTCCACATACTTTCGCCCAATAGGTTTATAATACCATTTAAAACATTTGTATGGAATGGATTGGAAGTATTTACATAGGTTCTTAAAGAAACATTTTTGAGATATGAAACTTGCAATAATGCAGTTTAGATAAAAACGCATTCAATATATTTTTAAATGATTTATTTTATTAGATGTAGTAGTATTTTAAGCACCCCTAACTTTTATACTAACTATTGCAAAATAAAACGAATTTTTAAAGCTAATTATATTTTAAAATTGTAAAAATAAAAATAAAAATACGATTTTGATCGAGCATGATGTTTTCAGTACAGACGAGTACCATTAAGGTATATTTAGATGAAAAAATTAACATTCATCTAAGGTATTACTGGAATGCTTAAACTTCATATTATTTGCTACTATGCCATTTCACTCAAAACTTACTTTAAAAAATAATCCGTTACTTACAAATTACCATGTAGATCTACACACTAGATGGTATTGCAGGAAACAATTTTGATGTTTAAAACTACCTTGAAGAATTTCTTATTGTTCAAACAAATTAATGTTGAATTTATTCTAGTATAGTCATTTATCAAGCAAATCAATCCATGTTGAAACTCAGCTTGTAATGATATACAATCAAACAAGCTCTTATCAAGAATCATTGGTCATTTGAATATTTTACTTTCTTCTTTCGCCTGTGTTCTCACGCAATCTTCAGAGAGCAATCAATATTGTCTGGGAAAACTTTATTTGTCTGAGATAATGTTCGTAAATAGTTAACATGAGCCTTGAGTGAAATGAAAACCCGCGATACAAATGTTTTAGTTTTACTTGAAGGTACATTTTGACTGTCTTTCGTATCAGATAAGTTTGGCCATATTTCAAAATTAATTTTGGTGAAAATCATTTTACACTACCTATGTTTTGTAACATTCGTTTATGCATAATAAAGGCATACAATTATACAAAAACAGTATGAAAATAATTGCTACAATTGAAAAAAATTTCAGGATTGAGATTCATAAGATATATAGCACACATATCGGTATTTTATTGCACAACCTGTCATTTATCAACACCAAACATGCATAAAACATACAATGATTGTTTTTATTGCATACACAATTGCTCATTAAAATTATAACACCAGATAGAAAATCAATCAAAAAAATTTATTGTACGAATACAGAATTGAGAGCAGAAATGATTAATAAATTTTGGGCAATTTGAGGGTAGAGTCTGAAATTAACTCACACAGCTGGCATTTCTGGTACCTAAAACAGATCTAATCTAATCATGCAAATTTTGCTTGGCCTACAGATACGGCCAAGACATCCCTACCTGCTTTAGGTCCTGCAAATGCGACACTTCACCAACGGTAGAGATAGGGGTATAGTGGAGGTGCCGTCTCCGAAAAATATGTTATCAAATGTTTTCAATATTTAAGGATCGAGAAAAGGGGGCGGTCAGTGTAACAGTTGAACACCCTGTGTGTCAAGAAGGGTAGTTGGCGACGGAAAGCATGTGACCGTTCATTATATTGTTAAAATATGACGCCCTAAGGCATCGAAGATAAATCTAACTCAACGCACTCTCATAATATTTGAATAGTAATTATTATAAAAAAAAATCCAATGAAATAAGAAACTACAATTATTTCGTGATGAATAATTTATATTAATATTTATAATTTGCGGAAAATTTTATGTTTCCCAATTTATCATCAATGCATTTTTTTTTATTTTTAAATTCATTCATCGTATCATTTGAAGCAAATATAAGCAATACATTTGTAGTTGAGACTTATTTAAAGAAAATAAGTATATTATTTTCCTGTTATTGAAATCGATTAATAATGACACTGCATATTTTATCAAGCTGCTTTAAATTTCATCCATTATACAATTTATCGATGCATTTCTTTAAAATTTACGAAAAATAATCTTACACATTGACACACTGTGTGTGTGATAACAATAAATATAATAAAATATTATAGCGATCATCTAAATTTATGAATATTACTCTGTAGGTATACAGTAAAAGTTTGGACCTCATAATTCCCCAAGATTTTTCTTTAAATCTTTAATGAAGTATTTAAGGTTTCAAGAAACTTAGTTTCATTCAATAACACTAAAAATCATAGTTTTGCAATCCATTAGCTACAATTGTTCCTCGTAAAGTGTTCTTAACTATTAGGAAGAAAGTTTTACGGAAAATATGGAGAAAAAAGTATCTGTATTATTCAAATTGTTTAAAATAATGTCCACTACAATTTTCTCTAACTCAAATTATGAAATATACTTTGAGCACATACTTATAACATATCATCGTAGTAAATATGACGTAAAAGTGAAGAATTCTTTTAATTAAAATGAAATATTCCTATTTTGTATCAATTAAATTAAAAATCAATATTTTCAAATTTCTATAAATGTTAATAATGAATATTATATTAAAAAATTTATACAAACACACATACACATACATACACATGCACACCACGCACACACGTGCACACACACATATATATATATATAATATATATATATATATATATATATATGTATATATAATATATTATTCTATCATAATTTTTAACTTTATGCGGTACTGATATTCCTCTGTTGCATTTGGCGGGAAAAATAACCAGTTGATACACTCGCGAAGTAAGTATTTTGCCCCGATTTTAAATCTGTACTGTGAATACTAGTAGGCTATAATTTTATTGTCTTATTTTATTAGTATAATGATTTTATTTGTAATATTTAAATTTCTTTCTCTCTCTCTCCTAATATTTTTCTTTCCTTTCCTCTTGGCACTTTGTATAGACAAATTACTGGTGAAGGTTGGGTAGCCCTAACATTTGTTAAAACCTGAAATTCTGGTTCCTAAGGCCAGGAGTTTGTTATTATACTACTGTGCCTAATATTTCCTATCTTGAATAGTTATACTTAGGTTCTATAGCTATCTGTATATATATATATAATTTAATCACAACTTAATAATCAATTAGAAAATTGAAATTATATAAATTGTATAACATTAAATCCCATTTCAAAATATCAATGGCGAATATAGAAGATAAAATTCCAACATTTGCAAACAAAATTAAAAAATTATAAAATAAAAATTTATAAAATCCAAGTGCAGCCTCGGACTTAGGATAACCTCGGACTTATATATATATATATATAGAAATACTTGTGTGAGTGTGTGTATTTCACCAAAAACGTTTTCGTTATCGTACCAGATCAATATTTTGCATGAAAGTATACCATTTTCACATTCAAAACTTCTCAAATTCCACCTCTTTATGATCCATTTTTGGTTTTAAATATTCAAATTGTAAAAAGAGTTTTATATGTGAATAATTATAGAAAATTATTATTATATTCATAAAAATGTAGGCACATTAACGAACTGATTTCTTTAGGTAATACGATTAATATTATTATAATCCATTGCATTAAAATGTTATCTTTCATTTGCACCTTTATAAAATTAAGTCTCTGGGTTATGAATGGTGAATTTGTTCTTGAATTTTATGCACCATAAAATTTATCATATTTATACACTTAAAAGGATTTCTGTCATGTAAATAAATGGGTGATTGCATACCTGCTTATATTTCGTAAAGAAACAATTCAATAAAGGAAAATCATCAAAATTCATTTGGAAGGTATTTTATAATTAGAAGTGACGTTCTTTTAAGGTCACTACATTCGATATTTATTCAATTTGTAGGTAAAATTTAAAAAATTATGTGTTTATTTTACTTAGTCTCTGAATTTTATTGTTACTTAGTTTAAATTTAATATATCAGCTATTTTTGTTGCTTAAATTTCAAAAACTTATACTTAAGGTTCTTTTGGCCATTTCGGAAAGGATCGCTGTAATAAAATTGGTTTCATTTTGCTTCCGTAAAATATGAAATTGAGTACTTTACATTAATATATAATTAAAAATAAATTTTATATATCACATTACATGTAATATATTTTTTTTTAATAATTCATTATGGCTTGATCGGAGGGTTGAAATTTAAATTTTAAATCGAGTGCTTGTAAAAGAAATGGAATTTCAGATTTATACCTAAATTATCGTAAATATATATGTTTAATTATTTTATTTCCTATGTGTGTATTACTTTGTATTCAGTGAAGCAAAGCTATACGTTTATGAATAAACAATGCATTTTTGGAAAACATTATGATAGCATTCTTTTTTTTAATTGGCCTTCAGTTTGCATACTTCTTCAAAATATTTACTTTGACAATGTTGTTAAAGTTGTTCACTCAAATTACCATGCTAATGTATTCTCAAAGACTTATTTAAATGAAGACTTCCATAATAGTGATTAAATAAGTGTAGTGACAGGAAAAAAATTTAATTTTTCTATGCAATGCAGAGAAGCTATTTAGAGTACTCAGACTTGAGAAAAACATAAAAGCCACTGAATGTAACATACAAATTTATTCGATGCATTAAATGCCACGTCCACACCCTTAAACATGAACGTATGAAAAAAAACCGAATTCCAACGCAGGCAACCAGTTTTGCATGCAATTAGAACACTTTCAAAGTACCTATGTATTAATTTGGCTGAGTGCTTTTTATTTAGGAGGCAAAGTGCTTTTCCGAGTGCAGCATACCATTGATTGTATTTTCCCTTTCGAGCCTTTTACTTTCTTTTTTTCCCTCATTTTTTTCCCCTTTCGACTCCTATTCGTTCTGTTTTATTTCAGTTCTTGTTTCTAATGGAACTCTGCTAACAAATCTTTTGAATAAAAACTGATAAAAAATATATAAATATAACTTGGTTTCTATTAAAAGTAAACTAAAGGAGGGGCTATTAATGCTATTATTACACATTTCGTTTTCTTGCTTTTTTTTTATCTTTTCTCAATACGTTTAATACTTCCAGTTTTTTCATCACTCCTTCGTCGTCTTAAAAATGTTCTACATACATCAAAATTGTTCTTACGATTTGTTTTCTGACCATTTGTTTTTACAATTTAACCCTTGTGTCAGTGATAATGTTTACTCATCTTGGCTTATATTTGTTTCTGAATTTTATTGCTTTCGGAATAGTCAATTTTCTTACATTTTTTTTCTTTTGTTGTTTAAAATTGTCGAATATAGCATTGTTTTAAAACAAAACGGATCACTATAAGATACTTAAAATTTTCTAAAAAAAAAATTTGGGGGCTAGTTAGCATTTTGAGACTTTTGTAATGACCTGAATTGTGTAAATATTTTTTATTATAATAAAATCATAATTGTATTAAGAAATGATAGGTTTTATTAATCAATATTTTTAAGAAACAAAATATAAAATTAAAACATCAAATTTGCATAATTACTTTGATCCCCTTAAGAATTAAAAAGAAAAATAAATATAAGTCTGCAATGGAAATAAAAAAACATTAATTAAACTGTTATGTTCTTAACAGTTGTATATAATACAACACTTAATTTTACAAATATTTATAAGAAAGTAATTTAAATAATTTTACAAATATCTATAAGGAAGTAATTTAAATGTTTACATAAAGTAAAAATTATAAATGTGCATTGCTGTTGTTACTTATTACACCTGATCTACAGTAACATCAGATCAAGGCCAACGAAATTCATTATGGGCTAGTTGTATGCATGACATTAGTCGTAGCTTTGAGCACCATGCTAGTGATAGAGTGATTTGGCTCGGTTCCACCCCAATTTTGAGAGAGAACACACACACACACACACACACACACCCTGGGGCTGGTAAGGAGCCTCCCATTTCCTCTTTTCCTGTACACCAATCTCACATTAGAGTCTGCAGGTTGACGGCTATTTAGAGTACCCCATGCCGCACAAACACATCCATACATTGTCTAGGATTCGAACCCATTTCCAACGGCACAGAAGCCAGCGTTACTAAACACTATACCAGATGGGTTAGACGTGTGAGTTTCTACAAGTCAGGTTATTCATATATGTTTTATGAGGTTCAAAAATTGTAAATACTTTGATTAAAAAACATAAAAAACAGCCATTACCCCATTGTTACAAATTCATACTAGATATGTAAAATTTAAGTTTTTGAAATTGCTCGAAAAAGTATATTCGCATTATTTATTATAAATTGCTTAAACAATACTTTTCATAAAATATATACAAATAGCGGAACATTCCGTTGGAGTTTTAACAAACGTTTGAGAATAAATTTTCAAAATTCGATAACAGAAACCGAAAAAAATTCCCTTCCATTAAAACAAATAATTTTCTTTTGGAATTTTTATTAAGGAATTTCAGAGAAATTAGAGATCAGAAAAAAGATATTTCTACAAAATACATAGACCTAAATAACAAAGGATATTACATTAAATATCATTAGTTACAGTTTGATTTTTGCTCTGAAAAAAATATTTTCTCTTTTTCACAAATAGAAGGAAAAATATTCTTCCTCCCTCGGGTTTTATTCAAACGGAAGCATTGACTGCATTTCTTTCCTCACTTTTATCCATCTTTTCTTTACTGGTTTACAACAATTGTAGCAATTGTGAGAAGGAACGTGTCGAACGTGCAAGAAACATGTGATCGAATGGATTTATGGCTCAGGTTTGTTTCTCAAAATATCTCAGAGCTAAGAAGAAATAGGAAGAATCTAAAGCTGTAAAATGAAGCCAGGAAATTGGCTTGCTATTTTTTTCTTTCTATTTTTTGCCCTTTTTTTACCAATTTTAAAGCTCTTAAGACTAAATAAGCATAATGTTAAAATTTTCCCATGTGGTATAGTAAAAGAACACATAGTACTAAGTCTAAAAACTTAAATAGTAGAAAAGTTCTATATACGCCAGGGTTACTAAAACTGTGGGGCGCACCCCTGTAGGGGGCGTGATAACCCTACAAGGGGTCCCAAATCTATTGAAAAGTAGAAAAAAAATATTTAAAAAAAAATTATCAATTTAAAGAAAGTAAACAATCAAAATACATTCTGTCACAATAAAAAATAAAATACATTTACACTTATATACTAAAGTTATATATATATCAGAATGTTTAATGCATTTTATAATTAATTTAACAATATTAAGTTGAGAATAGCTTTAATAATTACCAGAGGCAGCATGGACTTGCCATATATAAAATTATATACAAAAATTAACTTTTATATTGATAATATATACAGTTTATAATTAATCCTTTAAATGAAGATTAAAAATTACATGATTTGCTCCCTAATGTCACCATTTAACACGTAGATACGCGTATGTGATGTATTTGGGGGGGGTGGGATGGAAAAGGAATAAAAAAAATAAGCAAATCCTCTAAAATAAGTAGACCAACCGCAGAAACATTTCGTTACATTCTTCAGGTTTCGGAATAATTTTATGGATAGCAGTGTACAGAAAAGATCGTGCATCGCGGAAAGAATTATATATACCCTCAGGTCAATTAACGCACTGGCTGAGAGAGACGTTTATATACGCCGGTGGCGCTTAAGATGTTAAATTCGTATTGTAGCTTTAGCTACAAAGCAAATTATAGAATTCAATACATTGGTATTGTTTGGAGGGGGTGCGATTAAAATTATGATTGAATATTGGATCGCAAATATTGAAAGTTTGAGAAGCACTGATATACACATATAAAAATAGTTTCCAACTTTCATATTAAGGCATCAAAACAAGTTGAAATGATCAACTTTGATTACAACGCACTTTTTTTTAATTACTGAATAGAGCAATATTTTCGCTTTACAAAACATCTGTAATTTTTTTTCTACGTTGCATAGAACAGTGTTTCCCAAACTTTTAATATATGTGTTCCCCTTCTGTAATTTTCATTTCGCTGATTAACCCTCGTCAAAAGATGGATGGATGTATATTTTTTTTCTTTTTTTATGTGACAAACACAAAATAATAAGGGAAGATAAATAAAACTGTTCAGAAAAAATATAAATAATCCTTTCTGTATAAATAACATTTATTTGGATGAATTAGAAGAATGAAATTGTTTGTGCTGAAATGAAACATCGTCATAATTTGGTTCCATGGTTGTTAATTTTAATCTGAGATGCGGTTCCAAGTCGAATAGTCTGTCCTTTCTTTTTTTTACGACATAATGTCTACAAATTTTGAAAAAGCAACTTCACTTAAATATGAAGTTGGAAAAGGCAAGATGTACTTCAGAACTTTTTCTGTTAAAAATACACATGTTGCATTTGTAACTGGATTGATGTTAAGTACAATCCTTATATTTAATTTTCAAGAATCCATCTAAAGCCAATTCAAACTATTGCTTTTCTTTTGCATGCATCAAAATCTTCTTGCTGGGATATAGTGTATAGTGTTAATGTCAAAGATAGATATTCATTATTTTTGTTTAAATCAGTGAAATAGTTTTTCAAGCTCACTTGCTAACTCTCCAAATGCTGGATTATGTATTTCAGAATATCAATATGAATTTTAGTAGTCGATGTTATGAACCCATGAAAAGAGGGAAACGAGTCTAATTCTTCATTACCCCCTCTCTTTTGCCATAAACTTCTTTTATTTCAACGTTCCCTCTATCATGAACGTGAAATAATGAAATTGTTTTACCTTGTAATGATAAGTTGTGAATATATCTGCTAAATATGTTAGTTTACAAAGCCTTTTCCAGTCATGTAAGCAATTTCTCAACTCAAATCTACCATTAAGGAAACATCAAAGTTCATTTCTAAGTTCGTACAATTGATTTAGAATTTTTCGAACGAAGCCAATTAACAACGGTATTAAAAAAAGCTGGGTATGACTACTTTTTCTTTCTTCACATACTTTCCAAAAATGCCATGCATTCATAGGACGGTTCTTAATGAAATTACCGATTTCCACTCTTCCATCCACAACTTTCTGTAGATCAGCTGGCATCTTACGTGTTGTCAAAGCTTATCTATGTATGCGACAACGTGGGGATATGACATTTAGAACAACATATTGAATTCTTGCAATGAGTCCTTTATTGAGATTGTCTTGGCTTAACACATAGAATTAGGTTGCAGCTAAGCACGGGGCAGTGTATATCGCAACCCAATGCATTTCCCCGAGTACCCCCACTAAACTGTTCCAGTACTCCTGACTTTCCCGACACTTTGGGAAACTTTGGCATTGACGACGTGTTATAACAAATGGCATAAAATTCGAAAAAGCATAAGGTAACTGGCGACTGATTTCGTAATTTTGAACCATAGCCAAGTGACGAGGACGATACTTAAGATGACCCCCTCCTAACTTGCACGCTACATCAACGGGAGGACGTTTTCGGTAGATTTAACGAGTAACGGACTTCTCTACATGGCGGATCTTTAACGACACTGGGCTCGAAAGCTATTTCTAGACGATCCATTGGCTACCTAGGTCACTTTAATACACCAGAAGATGTATTTCTGTGAAACTTTTTGAACCCAATATATATATTTATAGCGAATAACTAAAATAATTGTCACTGTATGAATAATTTTTGAGTTGTGGCCTGCTATTTCAATAATATTATCATAAATGTCTCACATTTCTTATAATATTTATTCTATTAGCTTTAAGAATTTTTTACATTTTATTAAAACATTAAAATTTTAGTACATTGCCAAGATAAATACATGCAGTTTGTTATAGTAATACTTTATTGATATAAGTTAACATTTTATCAAGTTTTAAAGAATTTTTAAAAAAAGTGCTTATTGAAATTTTAATTAAGTTTAGAGAGATTATATATTTTATGTATTCTTGTTTAAGTATTATTATTTATTGGTATTGATTATTAAAAAAAATAATCATAATAGAAGTAATGATACAAACATCTATTATTTAAATAAGATTTTTGTAATTTTTTTTTTTTTTTTTCTTTTTTTGTAATTATATGATTTTACCAAATACATTTTTTTTCATTGGATCCTTTGATTTATTTTTTCTACATCACTTTTTTTTTCATTATGAAAGCTTTTAATTCTGAAGAACTCCTGTTTTTTCACATTACGTGATATTATTAGTTAAGGAAGCATTAAATTTTAAGCGTCTAAGAGTACAATATTTATTTAGTTTTAACGGAATTGCCATTTTCCCCTTGTAAAACGTACATTCCTTCAAAATTTCAATAGTTATGGAAGCGGTAGATAGCTCTTGAAGTAATTATTCTTAAGTACATGTTAATTTCGAAATCATCTACAATATCGTTAAGAAGATATCATCTAATCTACCAACTTCAGAAACAAACTTGAAAGCCATAAAATTCTCCATTTGTCCCTAGTAGATTACTTCTTCCAGACGGTATTGAAATCGTCTTGAGTAAGTTAAAGAAAAATAATTCGCCCTTCAAGAAGAAATAAAAAAAGGGAAAGTCGTTAATGTGAATTGTTCTCATTGTTTTTCTCCCATTCTTCACAATGGTCTTTTACTTTCTTTTCATCATCATCATAGTCATCTTCATGCCATCATTATAAATTTCCATTCAATACCTTAACTTTTTTTCACTGCTCTTTGAGTGATATTTAAAGGAAATTAAATATCCAAAGCCATTTGCTGGGTTCTTTTTTATAGGTTATCGATTTTGGTATTATTTTACGAAATACAATAATACAGCGAAATACCGTTTTATTAAATTTAAATCAATACTTGATATCTTAACGTGACAAAACAAGCTTCCTCTTAGAAGTATTTCGATGGTTTAGTTACTTTTTAGATGAAGGCTATTATTTTTTTTCCATTATTGAAATTATTACTCTTTGCATATTTGTACTCATGCATACGTGCTCATGAAATCTTATTTTAACTCATTCATATTACTTGAAGATAAAATTTCTGTGAACATCAATGGACATGGAAAAAGATAACTGTAACAGTTAACACAGTTAACAGCATTATTGTAAACACTATCTTTATTCATTCAAATACGTTGTATTTATCAATTTAAATAAATTGTTTACGAAATGTGCAAATTCATGCATATTATCAAACATATTGCTGCTGAAATACATTTATTCCTCTACATTATCTGTAGCAGGGATGGCAAACCACTGGCACGCGTGCCATAGATGGCACGCCACCGACCAAAACGGTTTGCATTTTAATTCAAAATAACGAAGTTCAATATGAAGTATAACGAACAAACGCGAGTGGTCAGTCACAATTGTCAACGAGATTTTCTCAATTCAAAGAATTATCGGAAACGCTCAGGTTTTTTGATGTACCCTGATGTGATTTCATTTAATAAACTGTACTTGTCCAGACTCGATTGGTGTGGAAATTGAAAATTATGAATTGCAACTGATTAAATTCCAGTCTAGTTTAATATGGATTCAAAAATTTGTAGAAAAAAGGAGAAAGTTGGAATTGATTGAAACAGGAAGATTAACAAGCAATATAAGTAAAAATGCTATTAATGAAATTTTGAAAACATGGAATTTGACTCCATATACATTTAACTGTTTGAAGAAGCTGGGTCATGCTGTTTTAACCATATTTTCATCTACACACGTCTGCGAGTCATTATTTTCAAAGATGAATATCATTGAAAACTCGCTTAGAAAATGTTTGGAGATGACTCCAATTCAACATGCATTTTGCTAAAAGTAACATCTTACAATCAAAATATAAATTATTTTTCATCTAATCATCATCCGCACAAATCACACTAATGTTACTTTAATTTGAATTACACGTATAACTAAAACATTTACTACTCTAAAGGGCAAAATGTATTGTTTCGAAATAAATAGAGTTTTGAGATTTTAATATTTAGTTTTATTATTTTCCCAAGAAATCGCAAGTCAAAAATATTTGACAGCACGTTTATACCTTAGTAAACATTTCTTTAGGAAAAATGGCACGTTGACCCATAAAGGTTCGCCACCTCTGATCTATAGAATTAAACTGTATATTATAATGATAAAGAAGACAATTATAGAACGTGAGACGGGCTCACGTGTCTTTTCTTTAACATAACCTCTGGGTTCTTTGATGGCCAAGATTAATGGCAACTCTTTTCCAACCAAAATCCAAGAAGCGAAATGTGAACAAGAAATGCAAATAAGATAGCTTTTAAAAGAACAGAAGTTTCAGTAAGCGAAAGGGCAATTTGGGGAATGTTATGTTTGGAGGAAATACAAACGTGAATTGACAGCCTATCGTAAAGTTACCTAGAAACCCAGCCATTACTACAAGGAGCATACCATTGCACGCGCGCCCAGACGTTTCCATATAAAGATTGAAGTTAAGTTTGGATTAAGGTAGGGCTGATTATTTGATATTAGGACTTGTAATATTATTAGAAGTGAGAGTAGGTGGATAGTATAATTATTTAGAGAAAGTAGTCTAAATTACGCGATTCGGTTTAACTATCATTGTGTGTGTTGTTCATTATAGATTCTCACTTCTTTCAATTTATCTAAATTGTTAGACATTTAAGTTCTACTCTTAATAAAGTCATATTAAGAATTTAAAATGCCTATTCCTTTTACAAATCCTACACCTCTAGCTCACGCTGAAAATCAAAGATACGGTCACCAAAGGGGGGCGGTATCACAAACATTTAAATCAAATATAAAAGAAATATTTTAAATTTAAAATAAAATGTTTCTAAACGCGACAGCAAGACTTATTTTAAAAGTATAGATTATAATAATTGAGTTAATACTGACAAAAAAGTACTATTACCCCTATGGTTGCAAAATGCAATTTTATGTGAAAGAGATATGAATAGTTAAAGGAACGATATTCTAAATATTCTTTGCACTTCATGAACACTCCCCCATTGCTATATATATACAAAAAAATATAAACCTAAGAATAACTAGTCAGAACAGTACGAAATTCTTTTTGAAATTCTTTTTCGAAATTGTTTTTCTTTTTACTTACATATTGTCATTAAAGAAATTCTACAACTTATTTATATTATTTATATAAGTATATTTGGATTGGATGAGAAATAAGTCATTTTTTTTTTCTTTAAAAAACAAGTGAATGTCAAAAATATGAATGTTGTGAAAGTATATAATTTAATCAATTCAATGTCAAACAGTCTTTTTTTGAAATATGATACAATGTGCAATAACGGTGTATTATAACGTTTAATATTAAAAATATCGGAAGGATAAGCGGATACATCTTAATCCCAAACAGCATAAAAAATAATAATGGAATAATGCATTTAAAAAAAAAAAAACGTTTTGAAAATATGAATAGTTATAAGCCGCTTTTCCTGCTCATCAGATCATACTTATAAAAATCAAGAATTATGTTATTCCTACGATTTGTTAATGAACATTTTTTTCATAAAATTAATAAACATTAAGTGTTAAGATCGAATGGCATCAAAATGATTAGAAATTGACATGTTTCGATACCTTCTCATCAGTAAAAAATATGGAATCTGTATGAAAACTGTATTCTAATGAGTTAATAGAAAATTAAAGATTCTATGTTTTCCTTCGTTCTTATAAATGTTTTACGTTCACTCTCCATTCAAATACAGACTGAAGTTTAACTTGGAATATAAGATCAAGATTTAGGAAATACATACGTAAAGGTTACTAGATTATTTACTCCTTTAAATAACTTATATTGCATCTAAATTAAAAATAAATAATACTAATGTTCTAGATCAGGAGTACTCAACCTTTTTTTCTGCTGGGCCACATAAATATGTCACCCATTTTACGCAGGCCACATACATATGCTAGTTAGTTCACGCTGGCCGCACCATGAGTTTAACCCCCGCGCGCCCCCCCCGAAATGCTTTAAGACCAAGATAACATTGGGAAATTTAAAATGTGGAAAATTGATCGAAATATTATAACTCCTGTTTTACTTTTTTTAATTATTAATTTGGTCACTAACACTAAATAAGGAGCATTTAAGAAACACCCCTTCACAATTTCCGCATCAATAAACGGTTTCATATGATTACAATAATATAACAAACCTCTTAAAAAAGATCCTCGCGGAAAAGTATCATTGGCTGATTCCTGTTCATTTGTACTTTTTTAAATACATCACTTTCGTGACAAATCAAACAATTACTGATTAATGTTTGTTTTTCACGACAAAGTAGTCAACTAACCTCTTACTCGACTTGAAATGATTTGTTTTTTTCGAATATTTTTCGCTTGTAATATATGAAAGATAGTTAAAAATTAGTTCCACCCACAAAATTGTCGCTACTCCTCTGTTGTCTGCTATCACACTAACCGTAACCATTCCAAACAGAAAAAGAATATCAATTCGTACTCGTACGACACCGACAGCAAAAAGAAAAGTTGACATGTTTAATTTTCCCATCAAAGAATTTTCTACCAAATTTTTAGTACAAAGTTCTTAAATAAGTAAATTTCTCAGAGCAATTTACCATGACCAAGCCACTTAAAAAGGCTCGGTGGGCCGCAGGTTGAGTACCGCTGTTCTAGATAAATTAAAAATAAATAACACTAAATACAATATTTATTCATTCAAACTGGTCATATCATATAAAATCCTAATGTTTACATTCTAGCATCTAGATAAATTAGTTAAACTAATTATATTCTCATTAGTTAAATAGTATGAATTATAAAGAAAAATTTACTATTTTAAAGAAAAAAATAAGAACAGTTGGCAGGGATAATAAATAAAAGAGAGGGAGAAAAAATTGCATACATCATCGACTTAATGTCATGAAGAGGCTTTACTGAATGCAAAATGACTTCTTTTTTACTCTGTGTATCTAATAAATCAATCTTGAATCAATTTATTAACTTAATGCAACTTATCTGCTTACCACCTTAAATTATTAGAAAACCTAAACTGGTTAGATATCGACCTCTAAAGCGCTCGTTAGGAAAAAAGGGCACTTCATTGACTTCCAACAATGGCAGTTTGCCCATCCAAAGTCTCTAACAAGTTGCTTGTACCCTCTTTTGTTTTATCCTATCTTGGAGTCTATTAATTGAATCAGCTCTAAATTAAGTCTCCAAATTCGGGTTTCCCTCTAAGTGACGCTCGAGGCGTACTCCGCGAATCAGTCTTTTCGACTTTCGATTTTTCCATAACAATGGGCGGCGAGCGAAAATTGAATTGCTGAAAGATAACTGGGTTGATTTAATGGAGGAGGTTTCTAAATAATTGAATGAAATGTAGTCTCTGATTCAGTAATAGAGAGACCCTTTTCCCAATTATCTTTGTATAATTGTTTTAGGTGACGCTCTTTATTCTCTACTCAAAAATCACAAATAGTTTCAAGTGTTCGCGATTTGCCGATTTCGGATATTTCAGATTAAGAAAACGATCAATCCATTATCAAAGCCTATATGTATAAGATAAAAAAGATCGTCTTATTTTTACAAAAATTTGCCGCTATATATATATATATATATATATATATATATATATCAAACACACGTAGTTAATTCTTTCGGCAAGTGATAAAGTTTATTATAAATCTGAAAATGTATTCAGGTTTTAAAACATATAATTCGCAGGAATTTAGATTAATTTTTGCAGAAAAAAATTAAAATTTGAAAATAAAAGTTATAGATTAATATTGTTTATTTTGACATAAACAAAATCATGTTTTTTTCACAGAAGAAAGTAAAAATAGTCTTTAAAAGTGAAATATTTGGTTGGTATGTTTTGATGCATGGACTATATATTTATTGCTCTTATATATCTATATTGAATTAGACTTTATTTACAGTTTTTAGAAAATATCTGGAATTTATAGCTATAAGATGTATACTCATGGACAAAAAAAGAGCGCACCAAGAAGGAGTCGTTAAAGAGAAGCGAAATGTTACATACGTAATGACTACTTTGATATAAGTAAATGATTAGAAAATCAAAGAAAAAAGATCATTTATTTCAGAGAAAAAGGCAAAAGAATGGAGGATTTACTACCCTGTTGAGACACCTCTATAGATGGAATGCACGATACGATACGATCGAGCAATGAGGCATATAAGTTTTGTATGATGTCATGTAACATTTCGTTTCGAATTTGCTGTAACCTTGATTCTAGTTCGTCCAACTCGCCATCCCAAATAATCTCAGATATGCTCGATTGGAGACAAATTTGGGAATCGGGCAGGCCAGGGAAGAGAAGTAACAGTGTGGAAAAAGTCTTGTGACACCCTTGCCGTGTGAGGCCGAGAATTGTATTGTTGAAAAATGGCTCATGAGAGCCGTTGCATGAGTGGCAACACATGTGGTTGCAGGATGTCATGGACATACCGCTGGGCTTTCATGGTGCCACGGATCAATATTAGGGGTGACCATGTATTTTAGGCAATCGCTCCCCGTACCATCACACCAGCTGTGGGAGTGGTGTGTCGCTGTAAATCAAAGGCTGGATTGAGGCGTTCACTACGGGGTCTCCAAACACGAGCACGATTGTCATCACTGCTGAGATTGAATCTGGAATCGTCGCTAAAGACGACCTGGTTCCATTCCGCTGCAGTCCAGTTTCCTCGTGCGTGGCACCCCTCCACTCTAAGGCATCAATTTGTGGGCGTTAATGAGCGCCACGATCCCAAAATTCCTTCGACCAGGCGTGTTCGTATGGTTCGAGAAGATACAAGAGCCCCTAGTGAAGGTGCTACCTGTGCCTGGATGCCTGCCGTTGAAGCAGTTGACTGTACACGTGCATTTCTTACTATGTGGCCGTCTTCTCGTCGACTGGTCTACCGAGGGCGTCCTGAGCCTGGTCTTCGTGTAAATGACATCTCTTGGATCCACTGTTCCCAACACCTCCTCACAACCCAATTAGAGCGGAATAATTGATGAGCTACTCGCCTAGCTGGGGCCACCCAGCTTTCATCATGCCGATGATTCTCCCCCTCCAAAACTGTGACAGCTGCTCATATTGTCTTCGAAAACGGCATAATGGCATGTCTACCTGAGCTCTTCCTTTGTAAACGATTCAGCGCACGCAAACAAGCTTTGGTTACCTGTTTTATACTCAACGGAGAATGAAGTTAAACGTCCTCAAACGGCTATGCGTAATGTGAAATCACGCTACATTTCTAATCTTCTTTGCATATCTTCCCCGAGTGTACCTTCATGCTAAGTTTCGTTACGATCCCGCAATTTTTTCTTGGTGCGCTAATTTTTTCGTCCATGAGCGTATCTTAATATTTTCAGGAATTAATCAGGTCTAATTGTTTGCTATGTCATTTTTCTTGGGTACCATTGAATTTGTTAACTAAATAGCTTTGCTTAAAACAATCATTGATAGAAACATTAAATGCATATTTTCAAGTAATACAAAAAGTGTGTTCAGTTTATTAAAGCATCTGGAAGAAAGGATTGAAAGATGTTTATTTATCCAAACAAGAACTAGTTAGTGTCTATCCTAAAAGATTTTTATATTTTTTATATATTATAAGATTAAACCAATTTGCTGCCAACATTTGGATAAATGTAACTATTTTAATATAAAGCTCTTATAACTTATTTCAGTTTCTAATAAGCTTTGTTTTCGGTTTTTTTATTTTTTTATTTTAGTGATAACAAATGTAAACATTTATACAAAAGCTAACTACTAGAAAAACGGAAAAATAATATCTTTCTAAATTTTCAATGTATTTGAGTTTATTATAATAGTGCTTTGTTCCAAGGATTACTATTGTCCTTTAACAAATAAATAACTCCAATTGAAACAAAACAATTATTATTATTCAATAAAAAAACAAAGCAGGAAGTTTTATTGAAACAAACTTTTTAAAAACTTTTCCCCAATACGAAGCTAGTGTTTTTCTCACCATTTTAGTTTTATTTCACACAACATTATCTTCCAAGTAATGAACATTTCCATCCTTTGAAGTTAAATAGTAATTCTCTTTTAAGTGTATTTCCAAATAGGGTAATCTAGAGCTCTGCTGAAACAAAAGAAGTTCACCATTCTAGAACTTATCTCGCCGATTTCCCAACATAAAACAATGGTTTGATGTAATCCATATCTCTCAGCAGTTCTCAGTTAAAGACCAGTGAAATATAAAGATTTTTTTACCTTCGTCAGCGCGTAATTTTTGCTTAGGCACGCAAAGCTCCGATTCCTAGAAAGTCCAAGTTCTTCTATTCCCTATAGTATATTGATCTTCATTCAGAAAGAGAATAGATTAAGAGTGACTTTCAAGAGATATCTATTTCTGATAGAAACAGGGACTATCTAAAAATTATTATCTGTAAAATTATCTAAAGATAAGTATTGTGAAGGTTTTGGTGTTTGGTATTTACAAGAAAAGAAACAAAAAAAAATTAAACTTTGAAAAGGATTTAGTATTATTGTTGTTGTTGTCATAGCTGTGTGTATATATATATATAGCTACGACAACAACAACAATAATACTAAGTCCTTTTCAAAGTAAATTATATATATATATATAATTTAGCAAATTTTTTGCCATTAATATAGTATATATTTGCTTCTGCTCAAGTGAACGAGGGGCACTATTATTATTTTATTATTATTTAAATACTGAAATTGGCTTTTCTATATAAGTGCATATTTATGTTAAATTAGGAATTTCAGCTTCTTATGTAATTTTGGTGAAAGAAACGGTACGGCAAGTAACTCTTGTTAAAGAAAACAGTTATTTGGGTACTTTTTAACATTTATAGCAAATAGAGAACACCTACCAAGTCAATTACAAGAAAACATCATGTATATCAGCTTTAGCATTAAATTTTATAAAAGAAACCTAGTGTTAAAATTCCATTGAACCAAAAAAGAAAAATAAAAAAAAAGCTAGGATATGACTAATTCTATGGTGAGGGGAAAGAGAGCTGGGGCTGTGAAATATCTTGTAATGTATATTGTACTTCTGAAAACTTAGTGCTCCCTTATCCATAAATCTAGTTTATGTTTATTTACAAAAATAATTTTACTTTGAGTTTAAAATCATCTTACAAAATTTAATATTTATCTATGTTTTAGAATAATCCTCCTTCTTATTCTTTTCGTCCTATTCTTAATACCATAGTTCATTTTTCACGATGGGTTGGTTCCAGTTAATTGTTTGTGTTTTGTTGTGTTGTGTTGTGGCTGATGACACCTGTCTGAAGTGGCCAGAACGAGGCCCACGAAATTCATCGTGGCAAGGGTCTAGAGGTACACCTGTCGTTGGCCCAGGCCTTGATCACAATATAGGTGACAATACGAATTAGCTCGGCGAAATTCCCCGATTGATTTATTGATTGATGGAATATTAACGTCGCACTGTTCAGCTACACGAGTGCTTTTGGCAACTGACCACGTAATTTTGAACCATGGTCAAGTGACGTGGACGACACATGAGCTGGCACCCCCCTCTCCTAACTACCACACCACACCAACGGGAGGACGTTTCAGCTCTCGACAGATTTAACGTGCATCGCTGCCCTACACGGCGGGTCTTTAGTGGTACTGGGCTCGAACTCGTGACAAGGCAAGCCACGGTCCGATTCCTATACCACTCGGCTACCGCGGCCACACGTGAAATTCCCCGAAGGATGATAGATGGCGATATTACCTATATCCACCTCCACAATTTTACTATGGGACTAGAGGGGAGGGAAATATTCTCCAGTCCCCTGCACTCGTGATTCAGCCCACAAGACTTTCGGACCCACTGATTTAACGAGCACGTATTCCGTGTGAACTCGGAGGGTATTTGGTGGCTTTGGGCATCGAACCCAGGCCTTGCGGTCTAGAGTCCGATGCTCTAACCACCAGGCTACCCACGGCCCAATTATTTGTTAATTCATGTAACCGTGATCCACCTTAATATATACATATGTACGCATTTGTGTATGTGTGTGTGAGTGTGTGTCTTATGATTACCAATATAAATAATTTGTATGCTGCTACTAACTTAATTACGAAATTTTATCTTAAAATAGAATGTACTTCAAGTAAAGGAATAACTATGAAAATTAGGTAAATATATGTTTCGATAGGATAAGAAAGAGTGATACCTGCTCATTATGTTGAAATGTTAACACACACTTCTAGGTTTCATCAATTAAATGATATTACAGATAATCATCTTTGTTCTTTATTTAGAAATTCTGTAAGCCATACTTTCTTCAATTTTAAAGTTAAATTTAATCACTTTAACTAGTAAGACACATAAATGGAATAATTCACACGGCAAATAATTAAAAGTGAAATATTAGTTGAAACTAAATAAAAGGAAAATTACATCCAATTACTAGGAGTCGGAGAGAATAAAAATGTTCAAGTAATTCCTGAATAGAAAATGGGTTATAGACTCTACCCTTTTGTCTAAAACCTTTTCCTCATTTCCTTTTCAGTGAAACAGGATTAAGGAAACAAAATTAATGGGCTTGCACCAATTAGTTTTAAACAGATAAACAGCACGCATTTATAGTTGTTTAAAACGAGAGAAAAATTTAAAAACCTTGAAGGTTTTGGAAACTGAACTAGAAAATAGTGAAACTAAGGATATTTTCAACTTGAGTAAAAGACACACAGAGCCAATTATTCTCATTAAAATTATCCTTGGATGAAGTAATGAGAGCATTCCAGCTCTTAGCCTGCCTTCCTTCTACTCTACTTCCGACTCTTCTAAAACATTAATGCTTATCCTTGGCAGTAATTAAAAGGACTGCTAAAATGCACACAGTATTCAGGTATTTCTGACAAGAATCCTTGTAAATTCAATCAAAGTTTTCACACAATACATGACCGCTAATGCTAGAGTTGCTTTAGAACTCCCTTTGAATTTTAATATTTCTAAGAACTTTAAATGTGCTTCTGAATCAAATATTTCTAAAGCACTAAATGCATTTTAATGAGGGTAATTAATGAAATGTCTTTTCTACTGTTTGACTTGTGGAAGCAAATGGTAAATAATTTAAATGTAATACATATTGCAAAAAGGGGGATCTTGAAAGGATTTGTATTATGTTTCTTTTTAAATAAGTAACGGGCATATTGATTGAAAATACTTAAACTGAATCCAGAATTAATCACTAGAAAACATATATAATCACATTACAGAACTTTGGAATAAAAATATATGAGGTGATTACAATTAAGGCAGTGCTTCTCAAAGTTTCAATATTCGCGCCCCAATATTCAATCATAATTTTCATCTCACCCCCCTCATATAATACCAATGTATTGAATTCAATACTACTATACTATGACACTAAAACTACCATACGACCTTAACTTCTTAAGTGCCACCGGCGTATTTAAACGTCTCACTCAGTCAAAGCGTTAATTTCCCTAGACATATATATACGTCCTTCCGCGAAGAACGATATTTTCTCTGCACTGCTATCCATAAAATTATTCCGAAATCTTTAGAATGCAATGAAAGAACCTTGACTATGTTTGCGAAGCATTTACTTTTTCAGATTATTTGCTTATTTGTTCCTCCTCCCCTCCAGTACATCAATTGCGTGGATAACGGTTGACATTGGGAAGTGAATCGCGTAACTTTTCATCGTCAGTTGAGGGATTAATTATAAGACGTACAAAAATTATCAAGATAAGTGTTAACTTTTGGATATAATTTTATGTATGACAATCCCATGAGCTCACTGGTAATTATTAATCTTGTTTTAAAATTAATATTGTTAATATAATTATAAAATACATTGTGTAGCATTATAGTTAAAAGTGTAATATTTCAGTCTAAATGTGTATTTTATTTTAATAATGTCAGAATGTATTTTGTTTATTTAGTAAGTTAATAATTTTTTTAAATTATCTTTTGTTTTTAACTTTCAATATGCTCGCCCTCCCCCGGTAGAGTTGTCACGCCCCCGAGGGGATCGCGCCCCACAGTTTGAGAAACTCTAAATTAAGGTAACCGACTACGTTAAGAACCATGATTTTTCAAATGCGTCAAACGAATTTTTTTTTCAATATTTTGGGTCACTTAGATACACGTATGAAATTGTTTGAAGAATATTATTACAATTAAAAATGACTTAAATGCAATATTTTGTGAAAAAATGTGAAGATAGAATCATTTATTTTCCAAATATTTTTCTCTTATGAAAATTGCTTCTGCTACAATAATAGTTTGCCTATATATAGCTCAGAACTCTGTACAAAGCCTGAACTAGAATTTTTGAAATATATAATTTAAAAATGGAATTATCCATATTTTAATACATAAAAGTGGAGAACTTTTAACAGAAAAACACTGATGATTATTGTAATTGGTAGTAACTCTGGAAACAATGTGAATTTTTCTTTAGTCGTAGTTCAGATTCTCTAAGGAAGTCTTAGCTTATATTAGCAAAATAATATTATTATGATAGCATTTTACATCAAAGAAGAATGTTTTGAAAAAAGATAATTGTAAGTTCATTTTTTGCCTAAATATTGCATTTAAATATTTTTTTATTGTAATAATATTCTTAAAACAACTTTACAAGTGTATTCTTTTCTAAGTTACATTAAAAATAAAAATATTCTTTGGTACGTTTTTGAAAAATAACGGTTCCGAAAGTAGTCAAATACACCTTAAAGTTCCTCCTTCAAAATGCTAAGAAAACCAAGCATGAAAATGACTTCAAATTTTAATTGGATATGCATGAATTGGAGGAAAAATTGTATGCCATAAGAAAAAAAGTTACAACGTGTGTTTATAGATAGCGCTGTAGGTGGCATAACAAAAAGAATATGATTGCAAGTGATATTTTGAATCAAATTACGACTACTTTGGCATATAAGTCGCACATTAAACCAAATGATCTGCTCAATGCGCATGCTTGTTTCTTATTATTTTTTTGAAGTGAAAGAAGGACTTCAAGGTCACTGAACTTTTGCATTACTGTTAGAGAAAAGCTCGTCCACCATGGCAAGGTCGTACCACATTGGATGAGAAAAATCAGTTTTGGATTGTCTTAGGGCAAAATACCACATAAAAATCAACAATGAAAACACAATTTTTTTTTCTTCAGGCGC
>BMAV01023815.1:457016-526222 GCA_019973955.1 Trichonephila inaurata madagascariensis
TTCAGACATACTTTTGAGAATTAAAGTGATAAAATAAATGTTGTTGTTTTACTCTGTTGTAGCCAATTGAAGCCTCCAAAATTGAAAAATAAGTCAAAAAGATATTTCCCAAGAAATTAAGTTCCACATTTCTTATTATTAACTATTACTGAAATTCTTGTTTATTACAAACTATTCAAAATTAAAATGAGTTGGAAAAATTAAAATTGAAATAATTGTTTCAATCCTTAAAATTGATTATTTTTAGTTTTCAGCAATCGTAACACGAGAACGGTCAAGTTAAAAATGAAATATTAAATGATATTAATATTCAACATAATTCTGAGTTCAAACATTAATCGATAATTTCTGGAATATCTTTCAATTTAACCAAGAAAAATATGGATTTGCTTATAAAACTGTAGCTGCCGCGAGTTAGAAATTAAGATTATTTTGTTAAAACTGTTTGTAAATTGCTTAGTTTTTGTAAAATCATTTAATCATGCGGAATGTTTTAATTAAAATGAAAGTGATTTTTTTTTCAAAAATACACCAAATCAGCTCTAGAGGAAACAGGAAATTCTTCGTTGTTATTGAAATATTCACATATTTAATTCAACTACTTTTTAATTCAATTTCGAATCGCAACTAAGTTTTTAGGTAAATTAAAGGAAAATTTAAAAAACACACAAACAAACTTGAATTAAACGTTAGCTTTAATTATTTTTCTCTTTAATTTAATAATGAAACCCATTTTTATTTCGTTCTTCTCGTGATTTAATAATATGATATATTGTAAGGAAAATATTTATAGCACTGACAAAAATTAAACTCAAATTTTTAACACAAAACTTTTATTAAATTCCATAAATACATATATTCAATGTAATAAAAGTAAGGAAAAATATTTTTTTTTCTTCTAAAGGGGTTGAATATTGTTCATTGCAGCCCTAGTACATACCACCGGGAGCTAGTATCACTTTTTATTGCAACCCCTTATATCAATATCGATTGCCTCAATATAATTTTGACACCCAGTTTCATCTACAGATGGGTACCTGAGCTCTGACAATGTGAACTTGTACCAGGAATTTAATTTTGCCGAAAGCACCCAAGCCAAACATCTACTCTAAGGATCTTGAACATTCCGCATAATCATACGACGTGGTCGTTACCGATTTTCTGCATCATCAAAATCCCCTGACTTGTGCCGGGGTTAATATTCAAACTTGGTCATGTGAGAAATGAGAGGTTCTCTCTCACCTAGAGATGTGGGAGGAAGGGAAGGATGACAAGCCATATCAAAAAACACTCAATTTATTTATCCCACTATCAACATTTCAAGTTCAAGTAATCTTAAATAAGGCGCCCAATCGAAACAATATGTGGGTAGATAAAACGAGGTACGTGAAGTATGAGAAGACTTTAAATACTTCTGAACTTACTTCAGGTTCGAATCTCTTTTCTTATCTATCTAAGCTCTTGTTAATCTTTAGTGATCAATTGTCTCTGTGATAATTACCATTAGCAAATATCTCCATAACTAACAATTCGATTAATATTTGATTCGCTAGTAATATTTCCTATCTCTCTCATTTTTTCCCTAAAGCTTGATAGCCTAAACTTAGCGTACCTAATTTAAATAATCATGTTTTCTTCTTCAGAGGATTCGTTGGAAAGAAAACAGTTTTCAAAGACCAAAGATTTCCCAAGAGGAAATATTATTTGAAAGGACGCAGATAGAGCCGTCACAGACGTACAAGGTTAGCACCAAAACAAATTTGCCACCCAGCCGGCAGCAAGGAAAAATATACATTTAAACCTTGGTTATATTTGCGGTGTTTAATGACAAAAATGCATAAACTACAAAACGGTATATTCCTCTCATACATATGCATACATTAGTTAAAATGTTAAGAGAAATATATCAACCGAAGAAACATTTGTAGAAGGCTTAAATAATTTTCTTGTTCATTATCAAATTCGGGATTATTTTAGGTGACTCAGCAAAAAGTGAAAAATAAAACATGCGTATGTCATTCAAAAAATATATTTATTTTCATTTTCATTTTTTTTAATATTTGTGAAATAAAACTTTGAGAGATTTATAGAAAGAATGAACTTTCTTATGAATTTATTTTTGGGAAAGTATAACCAAATGCGGAATGAATTGGATTGTAAAATATTGATTTTAAACCTCTTAGGTCCTGGTTTTATGTAAAATAAAACCGAAAATTGTTTGAAGTTGTTCAGCCTGATTTTGGCGTTCTAAAAAGTACACACAAGATTGATACGAAGTTATCTCATACTTTTTGAATATATAATGATAAAAGCAGACTATTTTAAACCTATTACTAACTCAAGTTTTTAATCTATTAAAAATTTGTAAATAAAATTCAGCTTTAAATGCTGCTAAAAATTAAATTACATAATTTGCTTTTTGCTTCTGAATTATAATTAGAATTTTATTTAGAACTGAACAGGCTACCATCATTTCTATCTTCCCCACAATTACACTACTAGTACAGTACGGGGATCTAACTATACATAGAAAAAATTAATATAAAGATATTTTTAAAAGGAGAAATATATATATATATATATTCGTAAATGTTCCATGTCTACGATTATATATTACACATGAAGTAAATGGATTTTATTGTTAGAGAGGCTTCTTTGTAATACTGAATGCATAGCAAAATTTTAAAATTTTTCTACAAATTATCTTGTTTTTAAAGAATTGATCTTAAATTCTTTGAAGATACATGCAGTTTTAAGCATGTTTCTAAACATTTTTACATTTTACAGCAGTCAGATATTGTGCGATTTTCTTATGTATTCCATGCAGTAAATGTGTTATCTGTTATACCTTAAAATCTTTTTAAATAACTCTTCTTTTGTTTAAATAAGAAGTCAGTTAAGAAAAAAATTCCGATTTGAATCATTATGCTTGGTATTAGTATTAAATTAAATTAATAAGTAACCGCAATTATTCTATCATTATATTCTTTTCTTATTTTATCATCAATCAATGGACTCGGGTATAATTTATTACATATTTTTAGTGGCTTAAAAAGTAAATGTTTGTAGTTGCTTTAAATAAATTGAATAGTTAGAAGTTCATATATAAATTAAAGTAAGTATTATATTCACTCTTATGCCCTTTTGTACAGTAAAATTCAATCTATTTCAGCATCATTTTTCTTTTATTTTTCGTACTGAAATTTACTTCTTATTTTTCCCTTTCAAACAGCGTTACTCACATATTATAATTTGTTCTTAAGGTAATTATTAATTGAATTACTACTACTATACTACTGCTAAAACTACTACACTTAATTAAGTATGATTACAATCTTATAATTTAAACTAAATGAATATTTTTTTTTGAACTTTTAAATGAAAAAAAAAGTTTCCTATAAAATATAGTTTATTTTGTTATATAGTATTTTACCTCTTGTTCGCGAGATTAGTCACATATTTCACAAATCATAATTAATCACATACTTTGAAAAAATTGACCTACCCTCATAAAATCTTATAAATCTCTAAAATTCAAACTTGCTAAGCAGGTATAATTCAAGAAAATTTTTTAGTTATCCCATTTTATTAAGCACAAAAGAAATCAAATTGAAGATCTATTTTAACAATATAAAACTTCAATCAATTCTGGAAAATGCTTTGCTTTTATTAATAAAATTATTATATTTTTATTGGTAAAAATTTGGCGGTGGGAATATGTCCCAAATGAAGCTGTGTAGATCTTACAATTAAAATTTAGAATTTAGTTTTATTTAAAGAAAAGTAAAAGATATTTAAAAGTTTCTCACGCAGTTTAAATTTTTGCATGGAATAATAATGATAATTTTTCATTTTTTTTCAAAAAATTTGTAAATAAAGTATACAAATAATTTCTTTAGTAATCGAATTCAATTATTGAGATATGAATATGATTACAAAATTTTGCAAGAAGACATATTTATGATTTATTTTAAAAAAAATTTTCTTAAACAGTTACATTTTACAATAAGTAAATATTTCCTACTAATAGTTCACTCTCTCCTTATATATATTTAATGATTATATATATTAAATTATATATATATAATTTATTGATTATATATGTTAAATATATATTTCCTTATATATATTTAATAATTATTATATATGTGTGTCAGGTTTAAAAAGTTTAGTTTCAAAATTAAGTAAGTAATAAAGGAAAATATAGAGCAAACTCTTTACCATCGCTTAGCATTTGTAGGTAAATAAGCCTATTTAAAGGTGGAGCAAGCACTGACGAAGGAGAACGCATACTCGAAAAGACTTAGCTGGTGACTCCTCGCCGAAGTGTTGATTATTGGTCTACTCGGTTGCGAGCCAAAGAGCCGCAATGTTGGATTTTATGTGATTGAAACAAAACAAAGACGGTTATTATAGAGATGATGCCCTCCTCATTTTACCAGCAGGCCTGGTCCTGACATATATATATATATACATATTGTTCAAATTTTCAATCATTAATAAAATACTTTCTATTCATCCATTCAAGTTCAAATACATTTTTTAAAACTTATAGTGGATGACATTTGATAATAATACTGATTTTTCAAATATTAATTCATTAATTAAATAAGAAATGAATAAATATCAATACACAAAAAGAATAGTCTAACACCATATATAGAAAAGAAAATCATTTGTTGAGTCCCGGAAGCGCAATAGATAGAACGTTGGACTACTAACAGGACGGTCGTGGGTTCGAATCTCACCAGGGAGAGAGAAAGAGAATGTGATTTCTGTTTTAATACACTAATTTATTAGAATAATTTATTTTAATTAATGAATAAACAGTAACAAACAAAATAGTAGTCCAACATCATATACAGAGAGGAAAATGGGAAATTGATTTCTGTGTTGTCATTTAATATTGTGATTCTCTAATATGTATATACTTATTTATATTTTAATTGTAACTATTTAATAAAAAGTTACTATAATAAAAAAAAAATTTGTTGACCTAATTAGGAATTGCCTTATTTATATATATATATATATATATATATATATCACTTGTTTTATTATAAAAGAATAGTGAAGTGCTGCGTGTTCAAATTTATGATTGCGTAAAACATCATATTTTTAAAAGTGGTAATAAAGTACGCAAAAATATATTGAGATCTACATAAATCGATTTAGAGTCAATCGAAATGTGAGTAAAACGTTTACTTCGTTTCCTGTTGTATCAACACAATCTCCAAAAAAATATAATTTTGTAGATAAATGTCTCATTAAAATAAGAAAAATTTGTGGTATCATTAAGTAAAAGTAATTAAAATGTAATTCGACGTATTTAATTTATTTTTTTTTACAAATCATTACTTTAAAGTATTCAATTCCAAAACAGTTTTAGCATAATTTATTTTACGCGAAAGATTATTTCTTTAAAAAGCAAGAAAGTTTTTTTTTCCTATCGGAGACATTTAGATTTAATCTTGAACATAGTCTTCAATTAATTAACTTTCTTCGCAGATTTAATTACTGCGATGCGATTCAAACTGCCCGACTTTTACGATCGTATTAACTGAGAAAAATTATGTTATTTTTCATAAACTAAATTATGCAAAATATCGTATTTGTGTTTAATGAAATGAAAGAAACTTTCGTTTAACGATGAAATATTCCTTTTATTGCATATGATAATCTAGTAAGTTAAGTTTATTTCTTTTTAGATGTTTGAGTAAATTTTTTATGTTCTAAAACCAACTAAACAAATGCCTTTATTTTCATAGATGTTCAACAAGAAGTATGTTATTTGTAAAAAAAAACATTGTAGTCATGCAAACTGTATTTTTTTAGTTCATAATCTTTTATTGTAATTGAAAATCAGTGGATTATGTAGTTTAATGAAAAATATAGCAAAAAAAAGAAGAATATATAGTCTTTCATAATCGATTTATTACATTTTTTACTGACAATTCACCACCCAAAACTTGAAAAAAACAAATTTATTTTATTTTTGAGTACATTTGTTTTCATATTTTTTTAAATATGAAAGTTCTGAAGAATTTATTTTTTCAATTATCTAAATATAACCAAATATTAACATTTATATTATGAGTTATGTTTATGTATTTACAGTAAGCACCTATGTTAAATAAATTTCAAAAAGAATTTTAATGGTTAAAGAGACATCATTTTAAATGCACTACACCATGTAATCCATTCCATATATAAATCAACAAAACAGTTTCTGAATTACTTATGCAAGTAAACATAATTGTCAACTGTGTGTTCTAACAATTACTTAAATATATTACCGAGCATAAATTTATTCTGAATAATACAGCAGTGGAGGAAATACTGTTTTCACACACATAAATATTAAATCTAAGAAATTTGAAACCTCTAAAAAAACGAATATTATTGAAAAAAAAAATCACTTTTGTTAAATAGATATTTAACGTGAAAAGGGAAGAAAAACACTTCTAATAATACTATTAATAAATGGTTGAAACTTATGACAGACTCTTCGATGGGAAATATAGAGCAATTGACTAAATTAACTTATGTTCAAAGAAAAAAGTTAATTATATCGACAAATATCTGCGTGTGTGTGAAATTAATAAAGTTAACTAGTGGTACAATTCAACCGAAAGCGAGGTGCCTTTGATGCAAAAATCAACAATTATGCTTATCATAGAAATTTTAATTGGTCTCTTTCTCTTTGTAGTTGATCTTAATTAAAAGTTCATCAATAATTTTGTGTCTTATTTCATTGCAAAGATGCTGTTAGTCTAGAATTCCTTCTAGAATATCTGTCTTTGTGCCCTCAAATCTATGTATAGCCTTGTAAGTGCGACACCACTAAAATATTTCTATCGACCTGTCGACGGTAGGGATACTCTCTTGTCATCAGCACTTGGCGACTGTCTTTTCCTTCTCTCTTGGGAATCTGCAGTCGGAACTTATTAAATAACAATATCCGGACGAGTTGGGAGGTCACTCAGGATCAGGAAGAGGTGGACTTTTGAGATAGGATTTCTCTCCGGGGATGAATTGGGTTAATATTTGGACAGACAAAGAAAATTAATCGAGGTATACGATTACTATTCGAGGTTTTCAGTACTTGTGAATTATATGAAAACCGAAAATCAAATCTTTTATATTTCATGTATATGGATGCTGAATATTTTCGATTCGTGAGTATAAAATTTAATAAAATTCAAAAATAAAACGTATATTTCTTACCCTCAGAATTAAAAGCCATATTTCGTGGAATTTTGTTCAATTTTATCTTGCAGATGAATTTAAATAGAAGATTCTATTATGTTTCCCTCTTTCGAAACAAAAATTCAGCTCGTATGGAATAGTTTCATTTGATTCATTTTACAACAATGTTTAAAACAACATTTGTAATCGGTAAGTTTAAAATGTATTGATTAAAATAGTTGGCATAATGTTTAAACTTCCTGTTAAAGATGTGTTTTTTTTTTCAAAAATTAAATCCAAAAGTTCAAAACATTGCATTCCAGATTTTCTGTAAACAAGTAAGATTTTTAAAATGCAGTTAAATGGAACATACTCCAGTATTTTTCTGGTAATAGTATTGTTATCATACTTCAAATATTACATAAAACAGGAAAGAAAAGTTATAGACATCAGTAAACACAGTAAGAAGTTAATGTTAAATAATACGTTATTCACAAAACAGGTCAAAATTCCTTACAGTTTCATACTACTTTTTGATCACAAATTCATAGGGTAAATGTGTAAACGGACTCCTGTTTTTAGAATAAGCTCTATAAAGAAACTTGCTCATTTTTTTATATGAAGAAATACTTTCATAAAAAAGGAATGGAAAAAAATATTAAAGTGATGTAAGTGGTTATATATTTGAAAAAAGCTTCATTCTAAAACAATTAAATTAATCTAAAAAATTAAAAAAAATAAATACAAAACTGGTTTTTTTAATATTTAATTAAATAATGTAATAATTAAATATTTATATTGCCAATTGTTTATTATTACATTAAATTAGTTCAAAATAATGGTAAATATTTTATGTGTTATCAATTGTTTAATTTCGTAAATGAAGTATTTAAATGGATTTTTTTTCAAACACAACATGAATATTGAATGAAAGCATGGTTTAAGCTAAGAGTTCTATATTTCATTCATATATAAACTTACTCTGAATTGTTGAATGGATGCAGAAATTAATGATGTTGAAATATCTAAATCCATTTACCCACAGAATGTGTTGAGTGTAATTCTTAAGTACACTCGCACATGTATAAGAGATTCATTCTACCTAAAGCTTAAGAACGTATAACTTTAAATTAAATACATTTCATTAATGTATATTAACACAATAAATATTGGCATAATTATTTTGGTACTATATTTTTTCTATTCTCCTCAATTACGTTAAGCTTTATAAATGCTATAAGTTTAACAAATAAAGATAAATTAAAAAAAAATAGGTAACAACAATGATCATTCGAAAATTTTCAAAACAGAATCATTAATATAATTAAAGAAAACATCTCAAAGTTATGGCCTTTTTCAGTAATAATTCAATGGTTGATATCTCATTTTTTTTAAAAAAAATCTCTTCCAGCTACTAAGTAAATCATAACTAAACCAGAAAATAATACTTTTCCAATTTCAGAAATTTAATAAGTCATATTTAAACATTAAAAGAACATACAATAAAATTAAATAGAATTACATTTGTATAATTAATAGGGTATTTTATAGTATTATGTGATCCATTTTTATAACTGAATTTATAATCACATTGTATTAATTTTTTTTTAAAAACCTGCCGCAAAAAAAAAAAAAAGTGTCACTTAATCTGTTGTCAAACGGTTTATGTTTAGAGCGAATGTTTTTTAATGTAATTATATATGAAGCGATCTATGACTCTATATATAATGATAACTTAAATTATATACAAAAATTAAATAATATGTTTTAATTTAAGGGATTTAATACATTTTCCAAAAATAGTTTAAATTAAAATAAAAATGTTCTTTTTGGGTGGAAATTCAAATTTTCATTCATTTGTACTTACAATGTTTATTCGTGTGCTGGTAAATATAAGTTAAACTTTTGGAATTTTAGAAAACTTTAATTAAAAATGCTACAATGAAAATATCTAATAACTCAAAAGTTTCTTTAAATTATTTTAATATTTTTTTTCTTAAAGAACACAAAATTACAATGTTTTAAGCTTGATTTCCTGTTTATTTATTGTAAAAAATTAATGAATAAAAAAACATGATACAGCAGAAACCAATTTGATAAGAATAATTCTTCTAAATGTCTAAGTTAATTAATAAAGATAATTTCAGATGTAATATTAGTGTAACTTTCATTTATTATGCACTCTTCTTTGCATTGACGATATTTTTTTATGTGTTTATTGTTTTTTAAAAAAAACTTAAATGTATTTTGATTTAACTAAATTATTTCCAGTCACTCAGCGTAATGAGATTTCAAAGAGATTTTGGGCAAGATCATAAATAATTCAAAAACTAATAAAGATATAGATTGTGCATTCACTTTCTAAAATCCCTTACTTTTATCCAAGAAGATATTATTCACCATCTATTTTATTAATTTAAAAATACTTGTATTTGTTTTCGGGATTAGTGTAGAAACGTTACTGTAGAAACGTTTTCTTTGCAAATATACGCCCAGATTTAAAATTAAAAGAAAAATCTTTGAACATAAGTCGTTTAAATCTATAATAACCATGTTTGAAGTTAATTATATTTATACTTATATTTTTTTTTCCTTTCATTGGAGAAATCTCTGATCGCAATTCTTATTTAATTTTATTCACATTTGCATACTCTTATTATTTTATTTCGTTAGAAACCAATGAATATTAATCACATTTGATATGTCTGAATTTATCTAAAGATGGTAGAATTAAGTTCTTTATTCTGAAATCTCAATGCCTCAAAATTAAATATAAGACGTTTCAAAAAATATTAAAAATATTTTATACAGAAATCAGCGCCAGAATTTCAGCCTTAATTTCACAGAAAATAGGTGTACAAAATAAAAATAAATGGAGAATACAAAAATCTTTTAAACATAGTTTATTATTTTGTGCGTCTTGTGATAAAGAATTTTTTTCTGTAATTTAATGTTGTAGTCTAAGAGGCAATTTTTAGTTCAAATAAAAATTCAATATCATGAATAATTTTACTGCATTATTATCTAATATTTATTGACATATACTCTATAGAACAGTAATAAATTTTCACAAAATCAATTTTATGTATAATATTTTAAAGAAATATTAAATCTTTAAATTTAGAAGTAAGGAATGTAAGTATGAATCTTAAAAAAATCTAACTCAGTAAAAGTAAGGATAGTGATAAAAATCTCAAATTATAATCTACTATAATGAATAACATTCATAAATAATATACTTATAAGAATAATCTATATTCATAGTTTAAAACTCAGCAACACAATTGTTTAGAAATTTGGACGATATTTTACTAAGTTAGGAGGTTAAGGATGCACTTAGTTTAGCAAACAATTCACAGCATGTAAAATCCAATTATGAAGATTCCAAATGAGGCGAGAAAAGCTAAATTCATCAAATAACCAATTTTTATATAATTTTTGTTTATGTACCTGATCACAATCGCAAGTTACTCGTTATAAAGGAATTCCATTTTTTTAAAATTTATAAACCCTTTTATTAAAAAAAGGAGCTTAATTTTTTTAAAAAAAATTTTCATCAAATTATGGCATGACATTTGCCACACAAAACAAAAATAAAATGTTCTAGAGTAATTAAATGAAATTTCGTATCTAAGAAAACAATTGGTAGTGAATAAGAATATCTATGAAATTACCACAGCAAAATATTTATCTCTCATAACATTAATTATAATGTTCAAAATTATTTAATTTCAATATCAATCGAGGATTAGACAATGGATACTGGAAAAGTTTGTGGATTTGATTTTCTTGAAACTTTATATGGTTTAAAAATGAGATATTCTAAGATACTTCCAAAGATATAAGTTCCTTTCTTTGAAAGAGGAATTTAATAATTAAATAAATAATTAATAATATTTTATTGAGAATATGCATGAGTAACTCTGCACTTTTGCAATCTCTTTGCAAGTATTAAGACTGGAAAATGTTCTTTATACGTTAAACTTTGAAATACAACTTATTATTGGTAAGATAATATAATAAAAAAGAATTAAAACATTTATTAATCTATTCTCTTTATGGTTACAAATTTAAATAATAATTTCTAACTCGTAATTCAATGTAAAAAGTATTCCTTGTTACGAACCAAGTAGTCCTAAAATAATTAACATATCAATTTCATTGGACCTGCTACTGATAAATAAAAATTTATTTCCAACCTATTTATAGTATGGGTTAACTTTACAGAACATTAAGAATTACTGTTTGCAAAAGATTTTAAAAAAGTATTGAATGCATGGTAATTCCAGTTTAAGCCATATGTCAAAAAATTGAAATAAATTGATAAAAAAAAATGTGTATCGTTGTCATCAATGAAATACTCGCATTTGCTGTAAGCTCTGTATTAAATTTGTAACAATTGTTTTAATCAAAAGGCACCAACAGTACAATAAAATTGCATTTATTTTTTTATAAAAAGTATTATTTACTTATTTTAATTTAGCTTTTGATAAAATTTTAAGGTAGTTTTAGTGAGACCACAGATATAAACAAATTTCGATATTTTGATGAACAAGTATGAATTTCAAGTAAGTTTAAACTGAATTGATTTGATTAGTTTTCAAGCTTTATTTTTCGTTCGTAAGGAAACTGTTGGAACATAGTTCAATTTAAAAGTACTCTGAAAGTCTTCCCAATTATTCGCATGAAGATTCCAAACAGGAGCAAACCTTTAATAATACATCAATGTAAATAAAAAATGTCAAGCAATCTGTCATGAACATATTTATTTCGAACAAAATCAAGATACTAATAAATGATTCCTGATTACTATACAAAAATTTACTTTAATGTTATGTTGTATTTATCGATGAGATATTTATGCTATTGATAGCACATAGTATAATAAATGATGTTTTTAAGCAAATTGCCTATGCAAATACTTTATAAAAGAAAAAAAAAAAACGTTTCTTTTTTTAAAAAAAAATAGGTGACGGACTTTTATGTAAAAGCATATTACAGCCTTAATTGTTACAAAAATAAGTTTAATGATTTAAAATTAATAATGCTGACTTAGAAAAAAAAACGTTCCGTTGTAAAATATTAGATAAAAACAACAAATTCAAAAACGTTAATGCATTTGCTTTTGAAAGCATAACCAATTTCCCTAGCCATACCTGAATCATCCGTCTGTTTGGATCTTTTCCCTGCTCTATGATATAAAATTCATTACAAAGAATAAAAAACTATTATTAAATTTTATTTGATTATTAAATATATTTATATTTTCTATTTACACACAAATTTCGTTCTATGTAATCATATAAATAATTCAACATTTTCAGTGAGTAAACATTTTCAAAACAAAAAGAAATGTCAACATTTTGTTACATTCCTGTTTAAATATTTTCTTGAAAAATTTCTATTTCCGTCAGTTACATCATAAGTAAAATAATTCGAAAAGAAATGTTTACTGAAATGTAATAATAAATTTCATTTTTATTTCCTTCTTTCAAAGTTTTAACGTGCTGTTTTGAGTATTTCAGAAGTTTAAAAAAAATTATATGTTATTGTAAATAAAAAAAGTGTTTAGTTTGCAAACAAAACTAATTATGCTATATATGTGATAATATTAGAATTTATTTTCTGTACAATATTCAAGTGTATCTAAACTTTCCTTGCGTTTTTAAGGCATTCATCATTGTAAATATGAATTAATTCTGTATTTAACTAAAACTAGTGTTATTTTTTTTATATTGTTACAAAAACAGTATTATCTCAAAACTCAAGCAATTTTTTTTTCTGTAAATGCCACAAATAAATCTGTAATTATTCAAGCACATTGACCTTTTTCAGTTTAATTTTTTTTCCCTAGAATACGAAAATTATGTATGTGTGTGGGATAATACTCCTATATAAAATAAACATTATTTTTCAAAGAAATTTAGATAACTGCCTTTAGCTCATAAAGTCATATTGTCTTAGTGAAAAGTCTAATGTAAATTGCCTAAAAGAGCTATAGTTAACTTTTAATAAAAATAATCCAACCTTTGAGTGCACCTAAAGGAATAAATGAACGTAGAGTAAAAATTTCTGAACTAAAATTAAAAAATAAGATTTACAAATGGAAAATTAAGATGTTTAATTGAAACTTTTCTAGAGATAGTAACTAAAAGAGAATTAATTAATTCGAAATTTTCATTGAGTTAGATGCACCACACATAAATGACTGGTTTCTTCAATCAAAAAGTCACAAATATGAGTTTTCAGCTGTCTCTCATAGGTTTAAAAAAAACCGAAAGGAAATTTAAATGCTGCATGAAATTAAGCATTATTTGTATTTCCTTCATTATTTCTCTTACATCTGAAATGAATTTTGCTTGTTTCCAATTGCGCTTAAAAATGAAATAACCACTTTCTCGTGCAAGGTATCAATGTGTAACTCGATAAAGAATAAATAATTCACTTATGAAAAATTTATACCTTAAATTTAAAAAAAAAATTCAAATGTCATTTAACAGAATGTATCATTTACAATTTCTTAATAATATATTCCAAAAGATTATTCTGTAGCTTCCCATTATTCGTTTTAATTCTCAACGTTGGACTGTATCAAAAGATTGTCAAATAACAGGAAATTACATTTTCATGTTCTCTTGGCTTTTATTACTTTTTTTTACTTTATCAAGCTTTAAATTGGAAGATTATTCAATGTAGAATCTTATTATTTCGTTTTTAAAACATGAAATAAAAATTTATTATCGAGTGTTCGTATTTGGTACACTTGCATACCTTTTGAGAGAAATTTTACGTAATTGCATACGCTTTCTTTGTCCACACCATCCGAAAAGGAGAATTCATTATTACTAAAATGGAAATTATTTTCAAAATGCAGAAATAAATGAGAAAAGACAAAAACGCAAATATTTTTTTCTTTTTTACACGAGCACAATAAGTTGCAATGATTCTGTTTTAACATAAAACAATTCGCCATAATTAGTAATGTTTTTCGTTATTCTGTATGCATATAATGGATGTTTGATACATTGGTAAAAATGTGTAAGATCGTTTTCCTAAAATTAATTTATGCTTATTATTTCAGAAAGAAGTAGCATATATTACATTTTTGAAATGGAAACTGAATAGAAATATAAATAGAAATGTTTTTCTTTCAAGTGTATTCTTAATTCACATAGTCTTTCAAGCATGTTTCTGTCAATGGCTTTTAAGTTGCCAGTTTTTTCGAGAAATTGTTGTTTTGTTTAAAAAAAAAACTCTCTCTACTAAATTACTTTTTTTTAATTATTTTTTAACAGATTAAAATTTACCTTTCTCCAATATTTGGAACATTAAAACATAGTAATGAATATAAGAGAACTTATATATAGAACTTAAGAGTCTTCTTATATTTTAATAATTTATTTGTCCATAAATATATAATTTGTTGCAAAATTGTAGAATTTTACTTTTACCGAAGTTCACGAGATATTAATAAGAAACATAGAATCTATTTTATGAAGGTAAATAATTTTATGTATAAACTTGCAAATACAAATAATGAAACTTATGGGTTATTGTAAATCTATATTATATTATTTATAAATCTTAAATTTCAAATAATTTCAGTAATGTAATAAATACATTGAAAGTCATTTTAACAGAAAAAAATTTTCTTAAACAGGACTCAATTTTTTTTCTTACAAAGAAAAGAATAATCTGTTTACAGCTTTTTTTATTCCTGACATTTGTTTTCAATAAAAGATATTAAATTTACAAAAATAAAGTATGAAAAAAATAATTAAAAAGTACTAGAATGAAGTGTAATAAACTCTTAATAAATATTTATTGTTGCGTTATTCTTTATTTTTCTTTATATGACTGTGTATGTATAATCTTCATGTTCAGCTTTTGAATAATTATGATAATAGTTTAGTTCTAGATCTTTCTGAATTTAATTTAGAAATAATTGTTATTTATATATATATAAAAATAGCAATGCATTACAATTCATTCCTTAAAACAAACTTTTTTTTATTACCTAATTGACCCGTATTAAAAACTAGAGTGACACTATTAATAAATCCATTATTATCATTCAGAAAAAAAAGATGTTTAATACAAATAAAACTTTATATAGAGAGAGATTTTACCTTGAAACCGAAGAATTATAGATTGTTTTTTCGCATGAATAATATTTTGTATTATAAATTTCCAATTCGAAAAGTGTTCTTATGAATCAAAATAACTGGTTAAATAATAAACTTTTGCCTTTACACATTCGCTACAAAAAATTACAGTATTGAAATGATTGTCATATCCAGAAAGAAATGTCATGTAAAAACTAACACCTTTTTACGTGTAGTTTTACTTCTAGCATTACAAATATACATTAAAATCTAGCGTACTTTTAACGCAAAAAGTAAGATCGAAATTTACGGGTGTGTGTTATACGCCGGATATCAAAATGATACCCTTAAAAATGAAAAAAAAAAAAAGAGATGAGTATAAATAGAATCGGACTTGTAAGTGTATCTATATACTGTTTATTTAAAAGAAATGAGAGCTACCTTATGAAGTTAAAGAGTGACAGTTCTAGAAACATGCTATTTTTTTCAAAAACCTGGAATAATATATCGAACAGAAGACTTCAAAACATAAGGTCATTATATACATAAATTTCAGATTTCTCATAAAAAAAAGAGATACGCGTTATATGGCAAATATACCTAAAAATTAAGAAAAGAAGCTTGAAAGTATAGCTGCGCGTTATACGCCGGATTTTACGGTATATTGAAGTGGAAAAATAAAATAATTATTCGAAATTCTTTTTTTATTTAATGTCTAGTTCGATTTATAGAGAAAAATAAAAATCAATTGTGTGAGTTAAAATTATAATACATTTGAAACTGAAATAGAATGTCGTAATAATTATTGATCAGATTTTTAGAAGATAGTAGTTATTCAAATTTGTTACATGATTTTCAAACTGAAACCTAAGAACTTGTGTACATTTAGCACTCAACGATTTCACTATTTAAAACATGGAAGCAAGGAAGGAGAGGAGGAGGAGGGGGGTTTTGGAGGTCTAGAACTCCATCGTCCTTTAATTATTTTCGACTAATAATACTATACGTAATTTTTTTATGATTTCTGGTTTTTTTAAAAGTATTTCTTATTAATAATTTATTTTATCAATTAATACTAATTTGTTATTCAATAATTTATTTTTTTACTGTTTCTTTTTCATTCCCAACAATTGATCAAAGGAATATGCTTGGCATCGTATTGAAGTATGACAGAAGTATGTGTGGGACTGTCTACTTTACTACTACTATCTCGACCCCTTCCTTTGAAAAATTCCTGCTTGCGCATTGATTGAATTAGAAACCGTATTAACAGTAATTAACTTATTTAAACTACACATGATTATTTTAGATAAAAAATATAAATATTAGATATATTGTTAGAAATATTATCTGTTAAAAAATATTTAAAGTTCTAAAGTTTAAAGCATTATCTCACTATTTAAAAAAAATAAGACATTGTCTTTAAGATGAAAATTAATTATCTTAAACGAAATTCTATATTTTAGAAGAATCATGAAATATATTTGTCTTTAATTAAAACTACGCATTTTAAATATTTATCGTTTTCATATGTAGAAGAAATACTTAACTGCTTAAAATGAATTCAATTATATATAAACTTATTCACTCTAGAAATATTGTATAATGTCTGACCTCTAGACTTATTGATTACAATACTTAAAGACTATTCTTGCAGAAAATGGCTTCCATTTGTATTTAAATGATAAACTAACATTATTAGTATATGATGGAATAAATGGTTTCGTGGTGTGAATTCCCATTTTATGTATCAATGAGATGAATACCCCTCTAGGAAGTTCCATTATGAATGCTTTACAGAAGGCTTTCTTGCCTCACAGAGATTTTGAAAGCAAATGCCAATATATTAAAACACTTATCCATGCACTAATACGAAACATCATTAATTTAAATATATTCGTATTCACTCGTAATAGGTTATGCGTTATGCAAGATATAAGAACTTCTTTTTTTGTATCTATACCATCATAGAGATAATTCTGTATTTGAAAAATTATTTTTTTCAATAAAGTTAGCGTTAATCACTCTATTATTAGTTGTTTTTTTTTTTTTTAAATAAGGGTATATACTATACTAGAATATCTCTTTTACAATACTTTGTATTATAGATATAAGAAATTTATTTAATAATTCATCGACTACTCACACTTACTAACTTTCTTTTTTTTCATTTGCGAATCATTTTAAATGTGTTTTGTGTAATTTGCTTAGACAAACATTCAGCATTAAATAAGAAGTAAATTATTAACAGTGCTTACAGGCTTGATAGTGGTTAGACACTGGCCTTGTACTTCTGAGATTGCGAGCTCGAATAATGGGCCAAATCCCTAGATTGCAAAAAAATGACAACGTCCATATCGTATGATAATGCGGCATGTAAAAGATCCCTTGAGTGCATTTCTGGTTTGGATGCTCTCGACAAATTTAAATTCTCAAACAAATTCCACACCATAAGAGCTCAGGCATCTCTCTATATGGAAGAAGCTGGGCTTAAAAATAACATATTGGCAAATTCGTATATACATGTATGGTGCCGCACTAAAAAAGGGATACCAGCTACCAGGAAATGTACTAGGCCTGAAATGGTAAAAATAACAATCCGTAGCCCCTTTGGAAATAGAAGAAAATTAATAGTATTTGCTATTCCTATACATTTAGGAAAATTTATACGTAATATAATATTTATACTTAATTTTCCAATTCCGGAAGTTGAATAACTTAAATGCAATATAAGCTCAAATTAATATATATATTTGGTTAATAAAACACTCATCGTTACTTTAAAAGTATAGAAATTCATAAACTTATACGTGTTATCATCGGGATATTTGACATAAGAAACATAAATAAATCATATTTGAAACTTAAAATATGTCTCATTCCCAGTTTGTATTACTTTAAAGACAATTTAATTAAATTAGGCTCATTCTTATGTATGATGTTGGTATTGTAACTCTTATGTATTTAAAATTTATCACGTTAAAAATGTGTGTTTGGTTAGGTAAACCAAATAATGTAATTTAAGTGTGATTATTTAAATTTCTCATAATACTAAAAATAGTTTTAAAAATAAAACTCTTGTCTCATATTGATAACAATGTTATTTCTACGTAATTTTAATTTAAATTGAGAGAGAAAATATTTTTTTTCTTCAAAATACATGCAATTTACAATTGTTATGATTTTTTTTTATATATATAAAAATTAAAAAATGCATTTAATGAATGTCAAAATAAAATCTAAACATAATCGAGAAAAAAAAAATTAGCTCCAAATGTTACTTATATACCCAAAAAAAAGGTCAGATTTATTTATTTATCATAGTTTGGTTCCACTGCATAAAAGAGAATTCCTTTTATATCAAATTCTTTATCCAAAATTTATTTTATGTTATAAATTTAGTAACGATGCCTTTCGAAAATTATTATACAGATTCTGTCAAGTCTTTAAATAAAACCAAAAGGTTTATGATTGAAACAATTATCATAGTTCTATAAAAATGCAAATTGCTTCCGTGTTATCCGAATTGAAACTAATGTGAGCATTTGGTAAGATTATGTAAATATAATTAGTTAATGTTGATTTCAAATTTTTATTTCGCTAAAGAAATAAAAGACAGCATTCACATTGTTATATTAAAGAATCTAAAATAAAAGACGACGATAAAGATCTTTTTTAAAATTGCTTGGAGTTTATGGTTTAATATTTTAATTAAATTAATTTTTGAAGCTTAAAGAATAGTATGTAACTTGAAAATATAAAATTTACAACTGCTCCTAATTTAAAAAAAATTGCATCATGTTTCAAGAAAGAATTGTCTATGAAATTGATTAAAAAAATGCATATTAGAATGAATGACTTAGTTAATCATTTAAAATTTTTGATCCGTTAATAGCTAACATTTTATTAAAACATCAATTTCATCAAGTGATTGAATTTTCTTTCACTGATTTGAAAGAAAATTTTTAATTCTTCTAATCGGATTACTTTGTTTATTAAACAATGATACCTGAACAAATCTAAAGGTTTAAATCTCACTTAGGATTATTTAAACTTTAACGGAATAAAACTAAATACTTTATAATGTTTTACTACAAAAAGATTTAAATAATCTGTGCAAGACGCATATTTTAAATGAAACTTATACAACACTTCTAAACAAATAATTCCTGCTAGAATAATTCCACTTATTCACGACCGTCTCTTGGTAAAGGAATTAAAACGCGCTTTTGTTAATATTCAATTAACAAGAGCCTGCCATTAACACAATTAATTAGAATCTTGTTAAAGATTAAAAGCATTGTTATATCCACGGAGGCATGAAGACGCTCTATAGTAAAGCTAACTTCTATTTTAGATAATTTGTTTTCTCTTCCAAAAAGGCCTAGGCAAGGCAATTTACGCAATTTGACGTGTTTAGAAAATTCACAGCGTTAATCACTTGCTTTAGAGCTTCATTTATCGAATCTTAATACAGCTTAACGGGATTAAAATTTCTAAAAGTCAGCATCAATATTTCGCTGTTACGCGTGTCCTCAATAGCATTGAAACTAAGTTCTGATACCGAAATGAGAATAATACATTATTTTGGTAAAGGTATGATACATAGCAAACATATCCTTAATCTTATTCTTGCGCTTATTTGGGAATTTATGTATCTCAAATGTAGATTTGTATACACAAATTGTTTCTAAGCAATACTTTAATTAATACTACATTTGAAATAATTTACAAACCATAAATAGTACATTTTATTTCTTCGATAAATGTTCTAATGTAACTATGGTTGTATTAATGTATTTATAATAATTTTTTATGTATAATTTACTCAGTTTAGTAACTTGATGTTCATAATCTACATAATAATATTTCCATGTTACGAAAAACGTGCTTTAGTAAATATTTTTAGAAAAATAATAAAGGAAAAAAAACAGAATTTAATAATATATATATATATATATACAGTCCATATATACTCCATATTACGAAACTCTATATAGCGAAATTTTTTCTGGAGCCAAGAACGTTTCACGATTTTTTTCATAATATAACCTCCCAACAGCGAAGTGCATTTTCAATACAACGCTTTTACTACTTATTCAATTTTTTTCTCCCTATTTTTGAAGTATTTATGGACATTTCAAGTTATTCTATCTTTTAACACGTTTTATGGCATCCATAAATCTTGAACTGCTTTTATTAGGTGTCTAACTCACCGAGAGAAATAGAATTCAGAACGTTTCAAACAAGAAGTGCATCTTGTAATCCCCATTGTCCAGTTCACTAGAAACATCTTCGATATCCCCTTTCACCCTCAGTGGAGTTGTCCCGTGTTCATTTGTAGTGTTGATCAGTCGTGCTGGTAATTTCATTAATTGCAGCTCGAAAATGTCGAAACGTAAGTGCTTGAGCATCAAATAAAAAATGTAATTCTTCGGGAAGTGGATAAAGGCGATAAAAGAATTGCTTTAAAATTTGGTAATCATCCAAACCGCTAATCAACTATAAAAAAATTGAAATAAGTTACTAAATTATGATTCGTCACATTTTTGTTCAAAACGTTGAAGAACACGTGTCTATTAAGATATCAGAAGATAAAAATGTTCCAATCTTAGGACCTTTCTTAATAAAGAAAGCTCTTCAATTTGTGAAGGCATTAGGATACGACCAATTTATAGGTAGCAATGATTGGCTGAAATATTTAAAAAAAATACACCGAAAAATACGCTAGAAGGAATTTTGGGCGCATTGCAAAGATGTGAGGTGTATTATGAAACAAAGCATTTTTTTCAAACAAAATTAACAGATTTTATAGGTAATTAAATTTAAGGACGCATGTGGTAATATATGTTTATAATTTCTAGTTATAAAATAATGTCTGTTTAAAACTTCTTGTATGCTTTAAATTGTAAAATGTCCTTAAAAATATTCATTAATTTTAATAAAGCTTTTTTCTTAATGTTTACAATGCAGTGTATTCCTCGACATCCTTTTTTCTTGTTTTCCTTGTATTTCTCCTTTTTTCTTTCTTTTCTTTTTTTTTGATAGATAAGATATATAAAATAAATTAATAAGGTGTCTGAAATATTATTTTTTTAATATATAGTGTTTATCAATCTAAAATTTGTTTTACTTGGTATATAATCTATATTGGTAAATTAATCTCTATATAACGAACTTTTTTCAAGATTTAGTGACTTCGTTAAATAGAGGTTTGATTGTATATATATTCTACATTTTCCCGTGCTTTAAATGCTACTTTGAAATATAAACGTTTATATTGATAGAAATAATTGCGACTGTCAATCTAGTAATGTTCAAAAAAATTCAGAGAACTAGCAGCATATAAACAGTAACAAAAAATGTTTTAAATTATTATAATTTATTTTATATACGTTGATAATATTTAAAGAATTTTTATTAATTCAAATCATAGCAGACTGACTTCTTGATTAGCCCTCCAAGTGGTCTGCACGTAAAATTCTGCCATTCCAGAGATGCTTTTTCTACCTTCAAGCAAGATTCCCAAAAGCGGCCTAGCCGCATTCTTAAAAATACGGCTCAACCGCTTTTGAGAACCCCATCTGAAAGCAAAAAAAATATATGCTGTGCATTTTTGAAGCATCTCCAGAATGGCAAGACTTAAAGTGCAGACCGCTTAGAGGGTTAATTTTCTGAAGAATATTTGAGATGATATAAGTATTTGTTGGATGTATTTTTAGATTTAGCGTCTGATTTTTTTTGGTCACTCTCTCTCTCGTTAGATATATAGAAGAAAGCGAATCAATTACTCACACATCACGTGACTTACGGAACTGTTATACAAACTGACTTGAAATGTTGTCAGGCACGTTTTTTTTTATTATTATTATTTTGTCAAATGGAGATCCTTTAAGAATGAATTTTGTGAAAATTGTCCTGCATAGGGAGTTGTGTAGCTTGTGGGAGTTGTGGGAGTTTATAAATTATTACACCTACAGACTTAAAATTTAGAAAAGCGTGTTTCTTTTATTGAATAAAAATCAGCTAAAAACGGGTTTTGCGAGAAGTTACTCTCATGGGGGAGTGTGTTTGTGGTGACGTTGCAGATAAAAAAATCCCGCTTTTGTGTTCTTCGACCCACAGATTTGAAAGTTAGAAAACATTTTTCTTCTGTTGAACTGCTTTCCGCTATTATTAGGCTTTGTGATAGTTGATCCAAAAGAGAGGTTTCGAGAGTGTTACAATCACCATTCTGAACCAGTAGACCTACAGACTTTCATTTAGCAAGCATGTTTATTTTTTGGAGTAGACGTCCGCTAAAAATTGTGTTTGTGGAAATAGACAATGATGAGGGGGAACAGGGGACGCAGCAGTAAAATATACTTCCGTTTTATCAATTCTAGTCCTTTAAACTCTTTTCTTTTAATCAAAAGGCGATATTTATAATGAATATTTTTCAATACAACCAAAAATTAATTAAAAATGACTTAAAAAACAAAATATTCAGTCAAACAATATAATGAAAATTCCATGGAAGTGGACGGGTAATGACATATATTTCATTACAAAAAAATAATATAAAATTTGCTTCGTGTTTCGGATTATGTGTATAATAAAACTTTCAACCAGCATCAAAAGTTTATATGATAAATTTTCATCAAAGTGAAATGATATAAAGCTCATCGGAGATGGGTTGCGAAGCTCTGTTCCATTTGAGGTGCAAAAGTCTCCATTATTCAATATATCGGATGCAGTGATCTTGAAAGCCGAAAGCATCTTAAAATATTCACGATATGTGCATCTATGACTAGTTATTAATAGAAATATGTATTGAAATATTTAAGAATTTGAAAATTGTCTGGAAATTTAGAAAATCAATATAAGTCTTCACCCCATAATATGCACTACAAGGTGGTAACCTTTGAATGTATTCCTGATTCTTTTAAAGCAAAATTGCTGTCTGCAATTCCTAAAAATTCAAGCTGATATAAATTAATTATTTCAGATGCGTGCGAACTTATCTAATAGATATTGAAATAACCTTTGATCTTTTATTGACTTTCAATGACTTTAAAAAAATGCTTACTGTAAAATAATTTAAATTACAACAACACATTTATCATTAAATACGGTATTGTAATTGCGAATTTATGTAATTATAACTAAATTGTCGCATTTAATATTTAGTATTTGATACATTTTTCCCGAAAAAAACTATTAGTATAACTGTAAATAATTATACAAACTTAACTGTTTATAAAGAAACTTTTAAACAGAGTGAGTAGTTCTTTCATTAAAAGTATTGCTTACAATTGAAGGAAAATTAAAGAAATCATATTATGTTTGTTTAACTTTTTTATCATAAGCATTATTAATGAAGGTTATTCTTGTAGAGTAATATTTAACAATGGTTATTTAAATTGACATGTTTCATTCTTCTTATAAATACATATAGCAAATGCAGTTTCGGCGGGGTGTGACATCTATCGCGCATACAAACATTCAGTTATTCGTATGAAAGAACTAATTTCTTGAAATATCTTTTCCAAAGAAATCTTTACTACAGTACTTCTCAAAGTTTCAATATTTGCGACTCAATATTCAATTAAAATTTTCATAGCATCCCCCCCTCCATACAATAACAATTTATTTAATTCACTATTACTATACTTTGTCGCTATAGCTACAATACGATTTTAACCTCTTAAGTGTCATCGGCGTATATAAACGTCTCGCTCAGACTAAGCGTTAATTGTCCCAGATGACACTTACATTTGTCTTTGCGAAGTACGATCTTTTCTGTGCACTGCTATTCATAAAATTATTCCGAATGCCTTGGAATGCAATAAGAGAACTTTGTCAGTGTTTGCAAAGAATTTACTTATTTCAGATTATTTGCCTATTTTTTACTCCTTTTCTTCCTCCCCCCCCCAATACATCACATACACGTGTGTACATGGAAAATGGTTGGCATTGGGGAACGAATCGCGTTACTTTTATAATTGGCTGTTGAGGGATTTATTATGAACCATACAAATTATAAAGATAAGAGTTAATTTTTGTGTATAATTTTATACATGATAATCCCACGGGGTCACTGGTAATTATTAAACTTGTTCTTAACTTAGTATTATTAAATTAATTTTAACATATATTTTAACATACATGTAGTACTGATATATGTGTATTACATTAGTTTAAATATGTATTTTGTTTTTTATTATGCCAAAATGTATATTTTGTTTGTTTATTCTCAGTAAATTAATAATTTTTAAATAATATTTTGTTTTCTATTGCTCAATATGCTCCTTTGTAGAGCTATCACGCAACTGGGGGCTCACCCCAAAGTTTGAGAAACGCTGCTTTACTGATACAAACAGTATATATAAAAATCCTTTTGAAGGAGTTATATTGTTATAAATTAGTGAATATTATTAAGTCCAAATATTTACATTAGGAGTAATATCTTACACAAAAATTAAAAATCAGCAAATAAGCACATAGATATTCTTTGTATATGCATTTTTTCTTTTTTTCGAAACTTTGATAGACACATATTTGACACAAAGTTTTAGTCTTAAATATAACGTGTATATCCACTAATTCTGAAATTTAATCTGCTAAATAAATTTTATAAATAATTAATATCTGCGTTTTAAAATTTATGCAACGCAATCCTCTCATCTCATTCATGTATCTTTAAATAAAACACTTGTAAGCGACCTCTAAAAATGCACTTAAGTAAGTTGTTCTCACATTTAATGATAACTCCGATTATTTTTGACACATTAACATTATTTAGGGAATGACTTATAAATTTAAAGAACAATTGAGTTGGAGGTGAATTTGCAGGAAGCGAGCTATTATCCAGTTAATGAAACTTGTCCTTTGAGTCGAAGATAAATGACAAGCTGTCCGGAATGACAGCGTTGCCGACGAAGAAGATTGATTCCGTTTGGAATTCCGATAGTAAGCTACAAAAGTTTCTTTTTCCTATGAAGAATTTAATGATGGGGCATAAAAAAGAACACAATGCATATATGAGGTTAGAGTGATCCGAACAATGCCAGTTACATACTTTTAACTATAAGTAATGTACTAGTTAAAATCATGTTGAAATTTCCATGTAAAAAGGGCTCCAGCTTTGTTCTTATAGTTCTTTATCGTATACCAGTAGAGTTTTTTATGGGTTTTCTTGAGAAAAAGGTCCAGTGACTTCGATGAAATTGGATTTGTTTTGTTGAAATCGAGATTTTTTTTTTAACCTTTCTTCTTTTTCATTCCCGTAGACTCTGACGTAAAAAGCAAGTAAAATAAATAAGTCAATATGATAAAAAAAAGTATATTCATTAATAAGATTTAAAAAAAAAAAAAAAAAAAAAAGGAATTCGGAGAGATTCACTTTATTTAGAAGATTTCAATAACGGTAACTTCGATGCTACAATAGAATTTTTTCAATAAAATGTTCGAAATTATTTATTTTATAAGAATACACAATACATTTTAGAACAATTAAAATATAAGCTTTTTTTATATCTATTATTACATAAAACAATTAATACACATAAGAAGATAATGTAATTTTACCATTATTTCCAATTAATAAATTAATTCTGTTTGCACAAGCTTTAAATAAAATAAACCGAAAAAAAAAAGAGATTAAAATCAAACTTTCGTATGGTCTTTTTTTTATTAATATGTCTCATAGCTAAAAATTTATTTAATGCGTTTTGAACCCTTTACTTTGTTGTTCATGATCAAAATAAAATTGTACAAGAACAACTAATGGATTTGAATGTCGTGTGAACAATATATAACAAACTAAGTAAAATAAATTTTAAAAATAATTTTAAAATGTATCATTTTTTTTTAAATTTAGAACGTATGATGACAACCAAAATCTTAAAAGCTTAATAGCTGTTTTTTTAACAATACAATAAAAATAAAAATAAAAACCATTAGCATAAAAAAGGGATAAAAATTTTAAAAAAAATCCAATTCAGAGAAAACTCAATATATAAAGGGACTGATGCACGTATGTTAAATCTGTCATAACTCAAAGCCCTCCACACTTTGACTTAATGTGGAAGTTAGAAAAATTGGGTACCTGCTCTGATGTCATCCCCGTCACTTGATTCCATTTTCATTTTATGAGGTGCGTTACCAAGAGCTCTGGCGTTGCCTTAGAGGGTGACATTAACAAACATTTAAATTGTTTTAAACAGCGTTTCTCAAACTGTGGGGCACGCCCCTCTTTTGGGGTGTGATAACTCTACAACGGAGGCGTGAACATATTGAAAAGTGGAAAACAAAAGATTATTTTTAAAAAATTATTATAATTTACTGAAAGAAAATAAACAAAATGCATTCTGACATAATAAGAAATAAATACACATACACACTCATATAATACTCTTATAAATACATTAGTATACTACACACTATATTTTATAATTAATTTAGGAATACTAAGTTAAGAATAAGTATAATAATTACCACCATGGTTGTGTCACTATAAAAAAAATTTAATACTTATCTTGATATCTTATCTTTGTGTGGTTTATAATGAATCCGTTAACTGCCGAATAAAAGTTATGCGATTCGCTCCCCAATGCCACCGTTTTCCACGTAGGCATGCTTATATGAGTTATTGGGGGAGGGGAAGGTATAAAAATAAGCAAATCCTCTGAAATATAAGTACATCCTTCACAAACACTGTCCTTTTATTGTATTCCAAAGCCTGCGGAATATTAAAAGTGCACAGAAAAGATCGTACTTATGACAGACGTATATATACGTCCGGGAAAAAGAATGTTTTAGCTGAGCGAGACGTTTCGTAGGTGGAACTTAAGAGATTTAAATCCTATTGTAAATGTAGCACCAAAGTATCGTATTATTGAATTCAATAAATTGTTATTGCATGGAGGGGGCCGCGATGAAAATTAGGTTTGAATATTGGTTGAAAGATTGATTGAAATATATTGAAAGTTTGAGAACCACTGGTTTAAAGTTGTATAAAGTACAATATCAGTATTTCTTATTCTTCATTCATACTTTTTTTCATTGCATGCATCCCCTAAGAAATTGCTTTATGACATGATTATATCTTAGTTGAACCTAAGAAAAAATTTGGAAAAATTATTTGGAGAAAATAATACTAAATGTGCCTAATAGTGTTTTTTCCAGGTATTATTCTATTAAGTTTTTTCACTAAAACATCGGTTTGGCAAAACATATCTAAAAATTAAATGTGTTAAAGCTAACCCTTTCTTATATTTTTATAAAAATACTTATTACACAATACATTTTTCAGAATAATTTTTTTAGATCATTGTAAGTAAAATTGATCATGGAATAAAAAAATCTGAATCCTTTGAATTTTTATAATTACTTGTTTAGTTAAGAAATAAAAAAATGCAGAATATTAACTTAAATATATTTCATTAAAAAAAATAGAACTGTCACACAATCATCCATTCTACCGTTATGTTACTATGTATGAAAATGTTAACAAAAATTTTCAAGACTCCATCCTGAACGAAAAAAAATCTTTAGGGAATAGTAAGTACTTGCTTCGACAAAAATAAAAAACTGAGAAAATCTCCTTTACAGTATTAAAGTCTAAGGTTTTGAGACTCAAACACTCAGAGGATTTGAAATATCTTGAAACCTATTTAAATATTTGATCTATATTTCTCGGGGCTAAGCTTTCCATTCAAATAAGCCACCAAAAATGCCCCAAAAGATAACAAAAGTAATACTTTTTGTGAACTTGAAAGTATTGTTTTGTGTTGAAATTAATTCAATTAAAACCACGTATAAAAATATAAACGTATAAAATATCTCCTTGCGGTCTCTCTATGTTTTAAAAATATGTACTCTTATTCGACACAGTAAGTTTTCATGTAATGACTCTTAAGCGGAATGTTTAATGCAACGCATAATTAAACGAAATTCCTTTAAAATTTAATAGTTTCCTAAGAAATAAATGAAACGATTTTACATGAGATAGTTTATCAGTATTATTAGCAAAATCATATTAATATAAAATTTTTATTCAATTATAATACTTATCATTATAACTGCTATGAATGGATAAAAGCATGAGATATTATGATAAAAGATATGTTATAACTGAAACTTACTGTGAACAAAAGGTCATTATACTTTCCGAGTCGAAAAAGAGATAAAAAGTAGAATGTATAGCAATGCTTCTCAAAGTTTCAATGTTCACGACCCAATATTCAATCATAATTTTCATCGCGCCCCCCTCAAACAATAAAAATGTATTGAATTCAATCATACTATACTTTTACGCTAAAACTACGATACGACTTTAACCTCTTAAGTGCCCCCGGCGTATATAAACATCTCGCTCAGCCAAAGCGTTAATTTCTCGGGACGCACATATACGTCTTTTCCGAAGTTCGATCTTTTCTGTTCACTGCTATTTCTAAAATAATTCCGGAAACTTTGGAATGCAATAAAAGGACCTTGACAATGTTTGCAAAGTATTTACTTATTTCAGACATTATTTTTGCTTCTTTCTACGTGGAAAACGGTGGGCATTGGGAAGCGAATAGCGTAACTTTTAATCGGTAATTAAAAAAGGAATTATAAAATGTACAAATTATAAATATAAGTGTTAATATTTTTATATTATTTTATAAATGACAATCCCATGGAGTTACTAGTAATTATTAAACTTGTTTTTAACTTAGTATTGTTAAATTAATTATAAAATACATTCTGTAGCACCTGATACATTTATGAGAGTATTATATCAGTGTAAATTTTATTTTTTACAATGTCATAATGTATTTTGTTAGTTTACTTACCCTAAATCAATATTTTTTTTTAATAATCTTTTGTTTTCGACTTTTCAATATGCTCGCACCCCCCTCGTGGAGTTGTCAAGCCCCCAATGGGGACGCACCCCACATTTTGAGAAACACTGATGTATAGGCAAAAAATTGATAAATCTGAATTGCTTTACACTCATATACACAGCTGCATTAGGCAGTATTTCAAGATCTCCATCCTGATACTACGGCAAATGAATCCAATAGCTGACTCTCAAGACATGTATGTAAATATCGATAGCTTAGCTTAGTGCAATCATTTATGTATAGATATCTTCCCGAAGGCTATAGAATTGCAATCACTGTGGCTTATAATAAAGTTTCATGGACACTATTGTATGTATGGTGCTTGCTTTTACCAGCGACCAAATGCATAGACATTGATATAGCTTGTAACCAAACAATGATAGCGTATTATTCATCAATACGAAACTCTCGCTGGAATTTATAATTATTTTAGTCGTTTCTGATTCCTGGTATTGGAATGGCATGGGACTTTTTGAAGAAGCTTGCATACAATCTACCCTTGTCTTTTACAACCTAAACATATAACCAAAAAAGAGAATAAAAATAGCATGTATTGCCAGTATATTGTGCGTTGGAATTTGGGGAAGATACTTTCATATCTTTTATTTTATTCTTCTAATGTAATAAGTGATGTTTTTGACTATGGTAGAGTTTTACATTTTCGAAAAAGAGACTGGAATTAATTTTTCTTCAAAAAATAAAGGAATAGTTGCGATAAAAATAACATCCATTTTTTTATAAATTAATCACTTGGTTTTTGAATGCACTGCTTAATTCTAATTATATATTATGTTTTTCATATTTCCCACTCTGCCCTATTTAAGTCTCTTTAATATTCTGATGCTCTATAACATACACGTAATTTTTAATACTTAAAAAACTAAATTATTTATTGGTATTAAAGGCTAAAAGCATCATTGTTAAGAACGCCGTATTTTAGATTTTGGATGAAATCACTATGATTTTGTTGAAAAGAAACAATAAGTAAACCTTCAAAACGAACAAGAGTGAACTAAAATTTAAACACAATGCAAACAAATAAGAGATTTTCTATAGAATTGTATAGTTATTATTTAGTTACTTAATAAATTAAAGATAATGTATTGAATCAGTTCTAGGCTAGTATACTAAATTCGATAACCATTGCGTTTGCTTTTGCTTCATAGACAATTTATGTTAGATTCTAATTTAGTAAGTCTGTTACAAGTATGTGGTTTTTCTGTTTTCTCCTTTTTTTTCTTAGCATTCAAGTCAACTATACAAATAACACAATTCACAAGAAGCGTTTAAAGGTTTTTACCTTTCATATCATGCACAACCCTATTTTTGTCCATGATATTAGGAGCACCACATTTAAAGCTTAAAACGCCATATTTTCAATTTACATGTATATCATTGACATCTAAGTAACTTTTTAGTTATTTATTTAATTTGGAATTAGAATGACTCTCTCTATAATGACTTGCAGAATATTATATATTTCAGGAAATCGTAGTGAGCATATAATATGCAGTTTATAAAATGTTTTCAGCTATTGTGTTTTCAAGGTATATATTTAACTATTTGCTCCAATATTTTCTTGCTTTCAACTTTTCAACTCGCAAGTTGCATCCACCATCTTTATTCATTTAACTTATTCTTCTGGCAACAATATAACCAAGAGCTTCCTTATTTATGTCATTTTTTCCAAAACTGGTTTAAAAGCTAATATGATACTAATATTTTGATTAAATTCTCCTACTTTTAGAATGATATTTCTAAGCAATAATAAATAAGCGCATTCTATAAATACTCTTAAAAATGTGACCGACGGTTGCAGTATGCCCAGATTACATATATCACTCTATTATAAGAAAAAAAAATTTCATTGATACCTACTTATGTAAAAAAACATGTTCTATGGTATAGAGATTAGAAGAAAAATAATTTCAAAACTAATTTTGCCACAAAAGATTGAACTTCCGAACAAAAAACTTTATTTTGGTTAAATAATTTTAAACTCAAAATAATTATTTTTCTACTATATAAATAACCAATGGTAATAATTGCTGCTTAGTGAGTATTAAATAGTGAGTAGTACAATGCATATTACAACATTTCATAATTTATCTCCAATATTTTTTCTGTCTGCTGTTCTACCGTACACTTCAATTCCAACAACAGACTATTTTTAAAATTATTGCTAAGACAATTGTTAAATGTGCCTGATATTTTCTTTTATAGTAACAATTTAGAATGGAACATTTCATAAAAATTCATGTTAAGGGGACACAGTACGATTCAATTGACCAAAATCGGTCAAAAAATCAAATTTAATTTTTTTAGCCTAATTTTTTTATATACTTTTCTAAGCCCTCACAAAATTTGAAAGCTCTAAACTTAAAAAACGCAGAATTATGGCAGCTTTTACGTTCGTTTTTATTCACACCCCTATGGCAAATCAAAATTTTAAACTGCCGTACCTCAGAAAGATAAAATAACTATTTCGTCTTCATTTAAAATGCTAAGGCCTTTCTTCTATTGCGCCTAATGCTTTGAATTTTTTTTTACCTATTCCCAATAGTACATGTAACAAAAGTTGGTATGCATTTTTGAATCAAAGGAATATTTATTTTTTTAAAAAATAATTAAACTCAGAATTTATACATTTTTTAAGAACTTTTCAATAAACATTCATAAAAAAGAAGTATTGTAAGAATACCAATCACGTTAACGCAAAACCCATCCCAAATTTTACTATACATAGTTTGACGTACTTGTAAATAAAATTTCATGCGTGTACGGCAATTTTTGTAGGAGGAGTAGCATTTTAAAATCACTTCAAAGATTTCAAGTTTTTTCCTTAAAAAATTACATGGCTAGCTTTTTATGAAATTTTGAGCACAAAATATGCTTAACATAGTATACATACATAGGAGGCAACCAAAAAAAATATTAAAAATAATTAAATTTAAAATTTTTGCGTAAATCGTACCATGTCCCCTTAAAAAGAATTAAAAAACCTCCTTCACTTAAACAAAAAATACTTAGACCTTTTACCAAGCAAAATAAGTTGAAAAACCTAAACTGCATTCCTCTTGTGGCAGTACTTAATATGAAAATTCTTTTTTTTTTTAATTTTATTTCTCCTTCAACTAAATGTCATAAGGAACTTTTTCAGCATTGGTAGGTCTTTGAATTCTGGAACCTTATACTCAACAAGAAGAAATTTTATTTTATTTTTTTCAAAAATCCACTTTTATTCTTGGAAGCAATGTAATCTGAGTTAATCAAGTTGAACCTGAATTTAGATGCACATTATGCTGAACTTTCAAATACTTCTCAAAGCAATTTTGTTTTTGTAATTCGTTACTCAAGCATTGTTGGCATAGAAAACCAGGAGGGGACCGTTTGTCGAACAATGATTGTGAAACCAAATTTTAAATATTCCGCTGAGTATATTTTTTGGTTATCTCACCAATTTTACATTGAAACTGAAATTAATAAGTACAATTTAAATCAAAAACTATAAATATAATATAACTTTCCAAAATTATATTTAATTTTTATGGACCAAAATGAATTATATTAGGAAGACTGTATTTTTCTAATTAAATTAAGTACCGAGAATTCACACTATACTTAATATACATATACATAATATAGAATTATTTATTTTCAATACAGCCAAACTTAAGATAATGTACATGGTGTTTGAAAAGATCAGTCGAAGTTAATGAGAATTTCTACGAAATGAATGATTTCAGATAACATCTAGAATGTGCGGTAGGTCTTGAATTTAGCAGTAGTGAACTTCATTCATATGTTATACTGAAATGGTATATAAGAGTATTCCTCTAGTCGCGGAACTTATATTTTCATATAATTTTGATTTCCTCATGAGGCCACAATAAATTCTCTTTGAGATAACAATAAACTTCCAATTCCCGTTCTGTAGGAAATACAAGGATTTTAATGAAAGCTTATGTAAAATTGAGACTAACAATTCACACACACACCTTTTAACATCATTCTTAAAGTTGACTTTAAAGTCTAGACCAACTCTTTTTCCAATTTCCCTCTTTAATAATCATAATACCCGTCTGTGGAGCATGTGACCTACGTTGAGATAGACTGAATTAAAGTACTGTACAAATTAGTTTAATTTCCATTATGAAATGTGTCCATTTGCTTGTGGACCATATAAGAGATATGTACGATAAATGCAACGAAACTTATTGTAAGAAACGTGCATTTCTCAATTCTCATTTCTTCAGGCATATTATCATGACTCAATAATTATGTGACTTAGTAATTATGTGCAAGGTAGAAAGCAATAATTAGGGAAAATACTTGAGTCTTTAATTCATCTCGCATTACTCATAAAAAAATGCATGTCGTATGCAAAAGTAAACATGAAAATAACAGTGGAAATACATTTATTGATTTTATTAAGAAATGTAAACTCAAATTTTTATAGAAATATATACCATACGTTCATAAACATAGCATACACACATATTGTCACTGCCATATCAGCTAATTGTTTAATTGCATCTAAAATTATACAATTGTAATCCCTTTTTATGTTGTTTCTTTTAACCCATGAAGTTTAAACAGTAGTTTAATAAGCTTTTAAGAGTCATGTTGTGTTTTTTTAAGACACCGGTTTGTAAAAAACCTTATTTTAATAAATATAATTGATTTCATGGATGGAAAAAATATATTCAATTGAGTATTCTGCAAAATAAATAGGGAATATAGTTTAAAAGTACTTTATTATTTTGTAAGAATATTCGTTTGTGCCCTTTTTGCATATAAAATAAAATATTAATGCAATTTTTATGAACGAGATTCAGATCAATTTAAAAGCTTAACTCCTTAAGTGCGATAGGGAAATCACTCTAAAAGCATTTAGTAAGCTCTTTATAAGATATTTTTTTATTAGCTTCACCTTTTTGTGCAAGCGTTTATGGAGAGGGAAGAAGCTTAACACTGCGTGTTTGATGATTATACCTCCATTACTTTAATTAACTTATCAGTGCGAAGAAAATTTAACACAAATATGTATAAAAAAGTTGTTGAACGATAAAAAAAATCTAATAAAATATTCCAAAGAACTTAATTAATCCTTTATATAAAAAGAACTTATAAATCGAGAACTCTTCATAAAAGCATACTTCAGATATTATTTGATGGCTTCAGTTTTATTTGTTTTATTGTTTTTTACTCCTCAGGACAATATTCATCAGTTTTATCAAAAAAGTGTTTTGAAAGATTTTTCTTGTGTTAAAATTTCTTTTATCTCAAGGTGTGAAAGTGCGTTTTGTGCGTGCGTGAATTCCTATCGATAAATTAAATTATTAGGAACCATGGCGCGATAAACTTATATTTTTTATGAGACTAAATAATTAAATAACTACTTTTAAAAATGATATAGGCTTAACTCCGTTAAAAAGGATCCCAGGTAATTATTTTACTTCTTATTTTACCTAATGCTTTAAAACTCTTTTGTAGATATTCCAGAGTTAATTTTATGCCAAAGATAATAGATTATATTCTTAAAATCTAATATGAAACATATTTATGCCTTTGAAAATTATTTTCAGATCTATGAAATGTATCATCTCATTTATTGTAGAAAGTAGAAATTAGTTACTAGTTGAAAAATACATGTGTTTTTCCCCAGATGGTAGAATTTTCTACAAAAATAACATATTTAGTAAATTTAAATAAAACCGCTAAATTTAAATTTTTTTGAAACATTACAATAACATACTCTTTACATTTTATTTTAAAACTATTATATCCGAGATACTATTTGACAACAGAAAATGACTTATTCAATTTTTAAACTGTAAGTAAATCCATTAGACTTTTTGATAAATTTAGTTTTGAAATGCAGCTTAACCATGAAGGGTAGTTAGAAAACGAAAGTAACTACTGTAGAATTCCATTTAAACCTCCATCAGAAGCGAATTTACGAATAATAATGCAATATCTCATTCACAAATTGATCGTAAGCTTTTTATTTTGTTATGGAAAAGGATATACATTTTGAGGGATTTATCGTGTATGGCAAAGTAGTTTCTAGAGCTCAGTTCTTACTCGAAAAAAAAATTAGTAACAAAATTCAATTAATATCGCTTAGTTAGTAACAATTTACAAAACCGAAATATTTCTGAGAATTTATTAGTGTGCAATTCTACTTTAATTAATTTAATAAATTCAAAATAAGTATTCTTCGTGTAAATCTGAAGATTTAAAACTACAATTAACTACAAACTGCTTAATTTGCACCATTTTTTAATTTATAATCAAGACTATTAAAAAACTCCTGAAAACATAATTATTTTCAAATTTTGTTAGGACTATCTGAATCGTTTTAAAGTACTTTTTTATATTTAAACTATTCACATATTGCCATTGGGACTGAAATTTGTTGCTATTCTCTTTATTTTTCTGGAAAAAATTATGCGTAAGTATAATTAAATTTCTGATGAAAAAAAATACGTGATAATTATCCTCTTAGCTAATTATTAATTTATTTCAGAAATATTCTCTCCATCAAATCTAAAGTACAGTCTTGCTTATTAAATAATTAATTAATTGTTTGCGATGCAAATAATAAATTTAATTATTGTATTTCTTATGTACTTAACGCAGTTACATCATTATTATACATTTTTGATGAGCTCAAGAATTAATATTTCTGATTAAATGATTTAACTAAACACTCATATAGATGTATACATATATATATATATAGAGAGAGAGAGAGAGAGAGAGATAGTGTGATAAATTTGTATTTTTTCATTTCTTAATCAACAGTATTATATTTAAATATTGAGCGATGTTTTGTATCATTAGTGTCATGGGCTAAAATTGAGATTGTATTGAAAATCATTCACAAATAGTTACAATTTAATATTTTTTATGAATTCTTCAGATTTTCAAGTCAGATTGATTGATTGATTGATTGATTGAATATTAATGTCTCACTCTTTAGCTACACGAGGGCTTTTGGCGACGGAACACGTAATTTTGAACCATGGTCAAGTGACGTGGACGACACCTGAGCTGTCCCCCCCTCTCCTAACTACCACACCACACCAAAGGGATTACGTTTCAGCTCTCGACAGATTTAACGTGCATCGCTGCCCTACACGGCGGGTCTTTAGTGGTACTGGACTTGAACTCGTGACAAGGCAAGCCACGGCCCGATACCTATACCATTTGTTTACCGCGGCCACATTTTCAAGTTAGAAAATGCACAAAACATTTTAAAATGGAGAAAAAAATTATATATATTATGTTATACCCACAATGTATATATTTCATCATTATTTTCAATTATAATAAGCATAGTTTCCTGGTATTAATTTGTAAATGGTTTATGCTACTTATATATTTAAACAATTTTGATACTATACAAATATACGATATAATATTGAAACATTTCGTTACTTCATATTCAAGAAAATATATGTTAAAAAAACAAAGATAAAAAAAAAATTACAGAATGTCTTATAAACCAAAAATCATTTTAAATATGGTCCTCTACAATGGATAAATTATATGCTGCAATAAATACTTCATTTTATGTTTAAAGCAAAACAACCAACATTCTTTAATGAAAATACTTTAAAGAAACAATACAAATTAGTGAAAACAAATTTCTTTTTGAAATCATTATGTATTATTAATGATATGTTGTATAAATTTCCTTATTAATTGAAGATAGCAATGGAACACTATATCTGCGGTAGAATATCGTCAAAAACGAAATTTTAAAGAAAGTGCTTTCTTAAGCAAATCAGCTTTCTTCATGCATGTACCATAAAAGATTTAAAGTGTCATTAGTTAGTGCAAACTCATAAAACTTGTTGCGAAAATAATTTAAATAAAACGATTTAAAATTAACCGTTATTACTAAGAATTAAATTTGGCGTTGAGACGAATCATTTGTTGATTTACAAGATACCATACCAATTAAGTTACAAAATATAATCTAAAACCAATCACTTAAAAACACATTTTCCTCTTTCTTGTGTTTTATAGAATATCATCTTCAACAGTATGGTGTTTTCAAATGATAAAATTTAAGACAAATTTCCATCTTAGATGTATATATATATATATATAAACGATGAATTATAAACAATATTCGTGTACTTTTATAATTTGAATCAAATGAATCTTCTGTAAAATATACCCCATGTTAAAATAGGTTGACTTTACAAAAAGTATTTTAAATAAGTTTATGATTTAAGCAAGAAGAATACGCCAAAAAAATAAATAATTTGAAAGTTTATTGAAATTCGCTGAATAATTGTGTATTGAATAAACAGCAATCAATCACAAAAGGTTATGCATTCAATATCTGTACTCAAACATATAAAGGCCTCTGTTATAAGGAGTAAACCCAATGATAGACCCATGAGACTGGATCCTCTGTCGTTTCCTAGGCACTGGAAGTGTGAATGATGCTTCGGCGTTACGATTAGGTACTCATTTGCATCATGTTCTCTGAATATAATGTGTCGCATAATGTTCATTAGGACCAGGGTGAACTGGTGTGAGTCATCTAAAATACCCATTAAGAAAGAGGCTGTGACAACCTATTTAGAACGTAACGTTGCTCGTAAAATGGGTGTTATTTATATCAATAAGCTAGTTATATCTCATTTAAATGATGATAAGCAACGATTGCTATACATATGAGAGGCAAATCATTTCATTTAGTGAATTACGAATAGGTATTTATGTCTTAAAACCGTGCATATATTTCTGATAATTAAGAGTGAAAATAAGATACAACAAAACTAAATTAAGCCTCTTTCAAATTTTGTTTATTAGAACATTTCAGAAATGTCAGCCTCACTAACCGGTATTTGCAAATGAGAATAAGAGCAACATTAATTTATACCAGTTTTAAGTAAATATAAAATTTTATGATTCAACATCTCTACCGAGAGGAAAACTAAAACTATTATATTTGTAATATTTTGAGAGACACGAGTGAGTCAAATTGGCTGTATGGAATGATATTGAGAGGACAATTGAAATTAAAAACCTTTTTACACGAGCTGCTACTGGCTGGAACAAATCTTTGAAAGATTGGTTTTAGATTATTAGCAGTAAATATTTATTTTATAAAGTGTAGAACGTATAATTAAATCCCAGTTAAATTTATTACAAAGTTTAAAAAAATGATAACGTTGATAACGAACGTTGTCATCATTTCAAAATTCATAGCAAAGCATAACTTGAAGAATGTAAGAAAAATTTCTATTCACACTATTGTATTTTATTATTTGTCAATATATTCTTGTAAACATACCTACAATAATGTTGAAACACATAAATAATATTACCACTAAAATTTATATAAGTAAACCATAAGCGAAAATAAATATGTTTTTTTTTATTTAAAAGATCAATTTAGAATAATGCAAATGAAACTCTAAGCATAAAATATGATCAACCGATAGTATTAGCAAAATATAATATGAAGAAGAAAACTAAGATTATATATATAAAAGAATGATACTAAAAAGTTTAATGATTTGCAACGTATAAGATGAAAAGCGTAAAAAAAGAATGAGAATGCCGATTATATGAAATTTAATCACTGGGAAAATAATTTTTGAACCTAATTTTTCTATTAAACCCTTTTTTTAAAGTTCAAATAATAGTTCTATGCGCAAATACTCATGAAATTAATCATGTAAGAAAAGTACATTTAGCTACGTGGTTTTATATCTCTCTCTATAAAAATTTTTTATCGTGATGCTGTTATAAATTTAATTATACATAAGGTATAGCTAATAAAATCAACTGTATCTGTACAACAGAATGAACCAAAACTACAGTTTGACGAAAGGAACATTTATAATAATGCTGATAAGGAATTTTACAGCCAATTATGAATAAAATTCCATATGCAGAAAATATAGAACTTTGTAGAAATTCAAAATAAAAATCAAGATTTAGAGTATAGTCTGTTTTCTTATACAAGCGCTAAAGATCACCATGCAGTTTTTAATAAATCATCATGCAATAAATTAGCTGCTATCATTTCGACAAAAATCGGCTCTATAGACAGAAATGTTGAATAATTGTATAATTTTTAAAATGGTTGGTTCGCCGTTAGATGGACATATGTATCCCCCCCCCCAAGTTTATATAGCTACAAAGAAAAAAATTCACTTTTATAATAAAATAAACATTCTTTAACAGTACATAAAAACTTAACTACGAAACGCAGCATTTTGACACTAAATCTTTTAGAAAGGAACTGAATAATCAGAATTACGAGTAAAGCAGTGATATGAATCAATTGTATAGTAATTCTCTTATATAAAATTCAGCAAAACACCACTTAAGAAATGAAAAATTAATTTCTAAAAAACAAAAATAAATGTTTATCTTAAAAATAACTCTTATTTTCACTTAAACATAGCAATTAAATTTTTCATTATCATTTAGATTTTATTTGTTGCACTTTTATTAAATTATTTATAAAAGTGAGATAATTTAAGCAAATTTTAATTTTGAAAATCAAAGCTCCTTGTACTGTAAGTGCAACTAACTATGATTAGAGAAAGTAGATTAGAATTAAAAATTCGTATCTCTTTGTCATTAGGAATTAAACGGAAACAAATTTGAGAATAATATTTACAATTGTAAAAATATCATTTATTCATAGTATTTTGCTTAGTATTCTGTAAAAAAAAAGTAGAAAGTCTAATATAATTTATCATTGGTACTAATGCGACATTAGGAGAAAGGAATATTTAAAGCGAATAACTATTTTAACGCAAGTAAAGTAGCATAAGACATTAAAATTAAAAAAGGAAAAATAAATTAATTTATATATATATATATATATAAAACTAAAAACAAAATTAGCGTTTAAACTATTTTAATAACATTTCTGATGAATTGAATAAATAATTGAAAGGAAAATATACATAAAAAAGTTTTTAATACATGCATTTTTCACGTAATGAATTAATGAAATTTTTGACAAGAAATGTTGCCAAGTTTCATATTGATATATATGAAACCTGGTACATATATGAAACTTTCATATTGATATATGGTTTAACAATTAAAAAGCAGGATAATAATTGAAAAATTAGCTACATTTGACTTTACCACAGCATTTCTCAAACTGTGGGGTTCCCTCCCCTAGGTGGTAACCCCACGTGTGTGTGGGGGGGGGGTGTTAGCGTATCAAAAAGTTGAAAATAAAAGAGTTTTTAAAATTTTTTTTAAAATTACCGAAAGGAAACAAAAAATACATTTTGATACAATAAAACATGAAATACACATTTACAATGATATAATAACACTTATAAATACATCAGTATTGCACAGTGTCTTAGTTAATTAGTTTAATAATACTAAGTTAAGAACAAGTTTAATAATAATCAGTCACCACATGAACTTATCATATATAAAATAATATACAAAATTTGATACTCATCTTGATAATTTGTATGGTTTATAATTAAAGTCGCATAGTAGCATTAGAGTCAGAGTACGTTATTATTGAATTCAATGCATTGTTATTGTATAGAGGGGGTGCGAGGAAAATTCTGTTTGAAAATTGGGTAGCAAATATTGAAAGTGTGAGAAGCACTACTTTACCATAAGTTAATGTACGTTACTCATTATTAAGAAGACAAAATAATATGTATAATGGTACACTTATATGAAGAAGATAACTGTATATTTTATTATATATTAAACGATATATTCATAAATGTTGGTAGCTCTGAATCACCTTCTTCAGTAGCATAATGGTAAAGTGAAGAAAAACAAAGTACTTGTTGTATGAATACCCTTTTGAAGAGCTATTTCACCTATACTTATGTTCACTTGGAAATTGATATGAGATTTTTTATATGCAACTAGCAAAAAGAAATATAAAAAAGTCACACATTTATGTTCCGTATCACTAGAAATTGATGCTAAATCCTAGTTTGAGAAAATATGGATGAAGTGTGTAATATATATCTTAGTTTCTCTAACATTTGGGTAAATAGCCTTTGTTGCTCCAAATCCCACATATAGATATTAACTATTCTCTAACATCGATATCATGCATATATAAATGTTTGCAAATATATATCTGAAATAAAAAAATTATTAATATTTAAAGTAGATTTTTAAAAATAATCGTTGTTAGGGTTTGAAAACAATCAGTGTCTCTCTTTTTCATAAATAATATTTTCACAAGTGATTGATAATTTAAGTTGAGTACAAAATATTCTTTCTTGATATATTGTTAGATATAATACATAAACTACCGAATCAAAGGGTGAAGTGTGCAAGTAACATAAATCACCTCTGAATTAAGAATATAAAACATATTTTGACACTTAAAATTTAATTTAGTTTCGTTTATTAAGTTCTTTTCTAGTGCTTAAATTCGTCTAAAGACATATTTTAAAAATAAAATTTGCAACTTAAACATGTAAGCGTAGTAATTCATTTAAATTTTCATTATAAAAAAACAGTTTTGGAGCTATTTTGTAAAAGAAAAAAATATCCAAACGATTAATAGGGCAATTAAATATATTATTCACTATGAGAGTTACATCACAATAAAACAATTTTGTAGGAATAATTTTGAGGTATGTTTATATTAATTAGTTGTTTTCCCTTTTATCTTATGTTGTAATTTGAGTAATATACTAAAATTATTCGTATTTGGTTTCTACGGAAGATAAATCTAATACATTTAATGAGTTTTTTGGAAATTCAAATCTTGCTGTTTCAGTAGAACAGCAGTTAAGTGAACAGAACTTTCACAGTGGGAAATCTGTTTCAGAAGAGGTGTTTCTATCATTTTTCACTTGGGATTTGATATCAAATTGTTCATTTGCAACTAATTAAACAAACTAGGAAATTTCGAATCGTTTCTGTATTTCTACAAAACAAAGAGTAGACCTAGTTTGTGAAGGTACTGCATACCCGTACAATACCTTGATTTGGTTAACACTTATCTTATAAATATGCGTGATTATAAGTAGTAATAACAAACTTAACCTCACTTGTTGGTGGCTCTAAACGAAGAATAAAAGAACTGCTAAGCATAATTTCCAAGAAAAAAAACTTGACAAACGTGGATCAAAGGCAATTTAAATCTAACGCACTATTGGAATACAATCACGCTTGAAATAAATAATCATGCCAACAAATATTGTAAAACTTAAATTAATAACTAATGAGAGTTATTGAGAAGAATGTTTTTAAATTGTCTTTTTGTATAAGATGTTTGTCAAATTAAATTATCCTGAAGAAGTATTGTAAAGTTTAATTGTGGCTGCAAAGTTAATTTTCAAAACATGTTTTGGTAAGATACATGGATTCCATCTTGCATTCAGGCGCATAACATTTTTAAATGTAATTAGATGAACATAACATAAAAAAATATTCATTTTCATACCAAATGTATGGTTTAAACGGGCAGTAAACTTTTGTTAATATTTTAAATGTTCTTAAGTGAAATTTCATGAAAATAGGTAATTCAATCATTTTTTGAAATTTTTTTTTCATATTTTGTGAAATACAACTACTTAATAAAAGTTTTTTGTTTCCAAAACGAATGTTATTAATTACAAAGGGGAAAAAATAAAAACTCAGACTACAGACCTCTCAAAAGAATAATATTTTTTTGTAAATATATGCTTATAATTGAGCTTAACTATAGGTGAATATTTTTTTCGTGTTTGTAATTTTCCTTAAATGGTTTTTCTATATAGATATTTCATTGTTTTTCTAAATTAACGAAATTATTGTTATTTAACATCACTAAGTATATTCATCGAAAATCATCAGCACCATAAAAGGATTTCTAATAAATAAAACTTAAGTTATTCCTTCATAGCGCAGTTTTAGTGTTGTATTTATCATAAACATAAAATAAATGAAACATATGCTTATGATTTAATATCATATATTTTTAATACAAATTAGTATAGCAACTGCTTTAATATTAAATAATTAAGTACCCACTCACACCAATTTAATTTAAAATACACGTTTAATAAATATATATATATAATCCAACGTTATATTTATTTAATATCTACTAATAAATGGTATGAATTTTTTAAATTATTATTTCAGGGAGTTCTCACTAAAAGTATCAATAAATCTATTGAACGTAATTTATAAATGTGTTATTGTAGTAATAAAATCTAGAAAACTTATAAGAATCCCGATGTGGGATATTGACCATTAATAAAACCTCTTATAGACCATGAAGTATTATTAATGTTAGACTGGGAAGCTATGATCTTATTTCAAGCTTTACGACCAGTTATATGTCGTATTTCATTCCTGAAAGCTTCACTTTTCCGAATCATTTACCTTTTCCTAAGCTCTATTTGTAGTGTGTTATTTGTGAACGCGGATGTAACTTAAACAATAATAACACCTCAAAATATTCGTCAAGATGATTGATTTAGTTTTAAACTATCATTATCAGCCGTTCTTATCCATCTATTTTTATTATTTAATGAAATATTAAACTATTTTCCACAGCATACATTTAACATTAATGTATTTTTTCTAACTGTTATCTAGATAAAGGTAGAAGTATAGCTTGTAAAAGTATTTGTGCAAAATAAATAAATAAGAATAAAAGATTCACCATTTAATGTAAATCAGATGAGTTACAGATTATGCCACAATTTCTTTTAAGAAAAGTGTGAGCCTGATATAGAATAAAAGAATTCTGTATAAAAGTTTTTCAATGACATTCAAGGTACTGAATATTAAATCATGCTCACGCATTATTCAAGCTTTACAATTATATATGTATAAATGCGACACTTGATTTTTGTTTCAGAATGCTAATTAAAAATTTATTAGGGCTTCTAATGGAGTAAATGTGTTTTTAAACTGTTTTTTGTGTATACTATTTAATTTTAATTTGCTATAAACACTTTACAGATTTATGACAAAAAGAAATTATAATTCTAGTGCTATCAATTTTGTAATGTTTATTTATATTTTATTTGTCATGTTAAGGTATTCGACTAGGTTGGAAAGATGCTTTTTAAGTGTTTGATGTTTAGTGTTGTTTGGGTCATTAGGGAAAACAGAAATCAATTATTGAGGAAGAAGGACTAATACCTAAAACTAGAGCGTTTTTAAGTTCTTTTTATGGCATTTACTTTAGCTAACTAATAAAAATATTTTTTTTTATTCGTTTTTTGAAGAATGAACTTTTTATGATAATTTGTGCATGAAACACGAGATATCTTCTAAATAATCCAATCAAATGGAATGAAATTTATAACATATATGCTATGGGCCCTTCAAAGTGTAATAAACCGCGGGTTTTAAGGCAGCTACATTTAATCACATTTTAAAGCCATTTTTAGCTTAGATTATGCAGTAATTTTGATGTAAAATCATGACCATCAAATTTAACTTCTAATAAAATATTTATTTCGTAAAGTATTTTTCTATCCTGCGGTTTGTGACACTTTAGAGGGATCAAGATGTATATCAATGACATTAAAATTGCATAACGTGCAATTTTATTTTTATTTATCACGTTTTACTTAACTTAAAAAAAAATTTTTTTTTTGCTAAATATTCCTAAAAATAATTTTTTTTTTCAAAAAAAGGGCGAACATAAATAGGCTTTTTAAGCCTATTTATGTTCTTTAAAACAATAAAATCATTCAGACAATCAATTTTTGAAAAATTTATCTCCGAACCTAGTCGGATACCTTAAGTTTCGCACTATTGTGAGGTTTGAAAGTAATGTTTTTTTTTCCGTTGAAATGCAAAATTTTATTCGAAAAAAGGAGCAATAAAATTAATTTAACCCGAGTGTGCCACCTTGATTTATTAATAAAATTTTGAATTAAAGAGCATTAGTAAGTGTTATAATTAATAACTCTAATAAACGGTTAAATTTCAGTAAAATGATACAGCGCATTATCAAAACCTATCATGAAATCAAGATTTAAAACTTCACTTATTTTATATAAACGCAAGGAATTTTTAAATTGCAAAAAAGTGAAAATAATAAAGTTACAGTCTCTTTATTTTGCAGAAATTTAAACGGTAAATACAGTAAACTCATTATTTCAAATAAATTTAAAATATATAATTCAGATTAAAAAAATAGATATATTCCAGAAACACAAAGTTGTATATTTAAGTGTTGATATATCCTGCTTCTCCTAGTACAAATAATAGAATATAGAATTAAACTAATGAAAAATACAACACTATATATATATATATATATATATATATAAAGTATCGTATGTAGAAAAATCTCATCTCCTCTGACCTTTTCCTATTAAAGCCAAAAAGAAAAATCCACGGCATCCAATAACTGCACCAGATAAAGCAGAATGACTTTGGGACTCTTAGCATTCCCCTATATTTCCCTTTATTTTATTACTGATAAAAATATTCTTTATATTCGGCAGTTTATAATCAAGATCAGAAGTAATTTCATATATCACGGTTTTTTATTTTTTTTTTTTTTTCATTAGAATAATCTTGAATGATTAACCTAGGGTTTCGAAAAAAATATAAATATTGATCATCAAATATATTTCTTTTCAAAAATTATTTTTATTAGCTATTTATCCTTACCGCCATAAATATTCAGTTTGCAAGGTGTAGAAAACGTTTCATTTTTAACTACATAAACTGTCACAATTTGAAACAAAACAAAACCGCAGACTTTTTGAAATGGAATAAGTAATTAAGTTAAAAGTCCTTTTAGGAATTAAAAATAACGCTTGTACTAAATGAGGTATAAAAGAGAGATACCTTTAGCGGAGGACAGTTGGTAGACCACTGCACTGAGATATCCATGGAGAAACAAAACAGATGTTACTGAACCGGCCCACATAAGGAAGAAAAGTTAGTCAGTTATTTGGAAGTCAAATGGGGTATAAATGACTGGACATCAGACAAAAAGTCCTGCAGAAAAAATTGTTTCTCAGTTCAACATGTAAGAAAAGTCAAATCACTCCTTTTTCTTATATGTCCCATCAAGGAATGGTCTGAATCAAAAACTTTTCTACTTAAATAAAAGTGAGGACAATTTGTTTTAAATTTCGCCAAACTCTGCCTTTTGACGGGAAATTTTTTTTTATTTTTTCTTAGAAGTTGAATTTTTGTATGAAATGTCAAATAACTAAGATGATTGATCCAGTTTCAATGCACTCATGCACGGCGCTTTAAAGAGATGTGATGGCAATGATATTGAAGCACGGAAAACATCTCCATCCGCTTCTGACGCTACCCTAACATTTATTCGTTTCCCGCGGCTCATGATGCTTAGGAGTTCAGGGTTGCTGGAAACTAGAAGAGTTTTGGGACGTTCGCCAAAATAACGCCAAGCCAATTAAATCGCCATCAGCTCCGATAAAGTCGGGTCAGTTTAGATCAGATGGCAGTGTTAACATAACTTTGTACATTAGAATTCTAAAAATAGGTATCTTGAACAAATGTGTTTTTTAAGATGTCTAATTTGTTAGATTTTTAAAAGTATTGCAAACATCGCTTTTACTTTCAAGTCAGTCAGAAGACAATTTCGAAGAGGACACATTTATGATTTAATAAAACATCGTTTCACTTATGATAAGAAAGGAAAACATATATTTACGAATTCAACAACTTAATTTTACAATTGTTTGTAGATAAAAAAAAAATTTCCGGTACAAAAAAAAATGTTAGTGGAAAAATTAATACTCATTTTTTAAGAGAAATATTTGAAACATACATTTATTTTTTATTATATTTGATCTTATTCTTATTTCTTATATTATTTATTTTTTATATTTATACATTAATGCTATATTACATTGTGGTAACTAATGTACACATTTGAATGAATTTTTAAGAAACCCGTTTTTTCACAAGATTTTATATCAATAATATTTTTTTATAAATTTTTACAACTTTCTCATGCAATGAAACATACGTCTCGTAAAACTGTAACAGAAAATCTAGACAATATTTCTTGAAATGTTTTATTACACTTTATAGTTATAACAGCTTTAGTTTTAATATCGAATAAGGTAATGTATTTATATTTAAGATTGAGTCTTTGATTTTTCTAACTATTTTTAAACCACGTATACAGTCAAATAAATACTGTAAATTAATTTATTGATTTAAAACTATACAAAGTAATATATTATAACAACGGTCACTAATACGGTAGAAAAATGTGGTAAAAAAGCTAACTATTAATTTAAAAGTCGTTTTACTAAACTTGTTATTTTGGAATTATTATTTTTATTATTATCATTATATTATGCTTGTACTTTTTATAAAAATCGTAATCATGGAAATGAACATAATACTTAACACTGTTAAAAGTTTAAATAATTAAATTTATCACAATATTACTTCTGTTTCTTATGCACCTGATCTCGACTGCGTCAGATCAAGGCCTACGAAATTGATCATGGCAAGTAGCTAGATGTATGCCTCTTGTTAGCCGTAGTCTTGAGCACCATACAGGTGACAGTACGATTTAGGTGGATTCCGCCCCAAATTTGAAGGATAATTCCCTGGGGGGTCAGGAACGTCCCACTTTTATTCCCCTTCCACCAACCTCATGATAGGACTTGCGGCTCGATGGCTATTGAGAGTGCCCCCATGCTGCAAAGGCATGATACATTTATAAATATCCTTGCCTTCACCGGGATTCAAACCCAGGCCCTACAGCACAGCAGTCAGTGTCGCTAACCACTAAACCGGATGTGAGACACAATAATTTTTCTAAGTCTTTCTAGCGTGCTAAATAATAATTTAATTTATTTTTTGAGCTTAGATACAAAATTTCAAAGAAAGAAATGCGTATCAATTCTACCTCAGCCAAATAGGAAAAAAATCAAAAAATTCTGCAATTTTCCAAGTTTTATACAACACGCAATAAATGTACCATAGAATCCGACGTATAACGCTCAACTTTTAACACAAAAAATAAGATTGAAATTTACAGATGCACGTTATACGCCGGGTATAAATTTTTCTTTAAAAATAAAAATAATAAGGTGAGCATAAAAAATTACACTTCTACATAGATCAGAATAGTGTTTATTTAAAACAAATGACATTTCTAATGAACTTAAGGAGTTCTAGAAGTATTTTATTTTTTCATAATCTTGGGATAATATCTGGAATATAAATTACTTCAAAGCATTAAAACATTGTACACGTACATGTCAGGTTCTTTGTTAAAAAGGGGTGGGGGGTTATCTGGCGATAACCCCCCCCCCCATCCAAAAAAAATGTAGCTTTAAAGTATGGGTGCGCATTATACACCGGTGCGCGTTATATCCCGGATTTTATGGTATACTCAAATTATTTAAGGTATCCAACTACCCTAAAATCATGATTTTTTTCAAAAATTGACAAATTTTTTTATGATTTTTTTTATAAACCATATTATTAGCTTAATAATAATACCAAGCGTTTTATTTCCCATTCACTAGACCCAAAACTACAAGTGTTTTATTAAAAAATGATGCCATAACTTTACCCAAGATGTCAAACTTTAAAATGCGTTTTACTCGAAATGTGTTTTTTTTCGAAAAACTCAAACAGGGACAGCGATTGCTCAAAAAGTTTTATAAATAATTTACTGAATTTTTTTGTGAATGTTTCATATAACAGTAGAAGTGTTTTGACATTCAGATTTATCAATAACTGTTTTATTTCAAAATTTGCAGTCCTTTATGTGAATGTAATCACTGTTTTGTTTTAAGCAATTTCATATAGTCACTAAGATAGCGCTCTAGTTTTTGTGTAAAAATTAAAATACTTATTATCCTAAATGTCATTTTAAACACGAATAACAAAGTAACTCATTAAAATTGAAAAATTGAAAATTTGTTCAAAGCATTTTTTTACAGAGCGGGCCCCGTTTATGTAATTTTTTGTACATTTTCACCAGTTTTTTCTCATTTTAATAATAATAAATTTTTTTTCTGTTTTCAATTTTACTATTTTTCCCTTAAAATATACTAAATAAATCTAAAAATCACAAAAAAAATCCTCATATCTCCATTTTTTTCAAAAAAAAGTTGTCGCAATTATTCGGATACCTTAAAAAATAAATATTATTCATTCTATGTCTGCTATTTATTTTGCTTTTGATATTTCTCTTCAATCTGATCCTTGTTAGCAAAGCCATTATCTTTTAAAACCAATCACTTTAGACTTTAATTATATGAAAAAAAGAACTTAAATTGTAAAAGTGAAATTTTTAAAGGGCAGGAATAAAAAATACAAATTATTCATAATTTACGTTTTAAACCCATTAATAGACGTTTTGTTTAAAATAGATAACATACATTTGACACACACACATCACGCAATCTTCAAAATAATCCTCTCTGAAAAATCATTTACCTGTAACTTATTGAATAAATTAACAATGTATTTATGCTTTTATTTATAATAATTAGAAAGAACAATATTTCCATTTTTCTTGAAACTAAAATAGAAAATTCCGTAAAATACTATACAAATATTTAAATTAAAATGTTTTCAAGTCAATGCAGTACATTAGCTATTTAGTATTAATTAGCTCATTTTGTGTCTCACAAGAATTCATTTGTATTTCACAAAAAATAACTATCCCTAGTTTAGTTTTTAGCAAAGAACTCAGTACTTATTATATTCCATCAAGAAAAAAATGCTTGGTTCTCATGAATTGCAGCTATTTATGCATTAATCAGAACCAAAAGCAGTAATTAGAAGTGATTTGGCTCCAATCCAGTGGGAGGGAAAAAAGATAAAACAAACTACATTGTGCTCACTTGGAGATTTAGGTAATCATGAATAATAAATATATACGAATATAATTGGTATGCTGGTACTCAAACTATGAATATTTGTGAATTCAATGTTAGTAATGTGTATGTTTTCGGCTAGATCGTGGATTTGATAAATTCAAGGACACTGATAAGAAGTGAATTTTTTTCCGAAAGACTCTCAAGTTAATAGATCATTAAATAACTGTTTTGAGTGTTCTTTTATTTTATAACTAAAAATAAAAATTTTTAAATATTTTTAAAAATTTTTTAAAAAATTTGCATTATAATTGAATCAAAACTAAAATATTATGTTTGTGGGTATTAAAGGTTGGATTTTTTGGTGAATATATACAACTGCAAATATTTTTTTTTTCAAAACCAGTTTACTTAATCCAAACACATATGTTCCGTTTGCTTCAATACAACTTCCTCAATGAGATTTTAATGCATAGATGTCTGTCTTAAAGAAATCTGACCTTTTTAAATTAAACTAATTCTGATATGGAATTTTTCAGATTGTCTTCATTTCATATTAAAAAAATGTATTTTGTTGGCGGAAGATACCGTAAAAAAGCTGGGTGCTGTAAAATCTTATGCTTAAATTCATTTAATTTCACAATTTTGTTAAAACTTATGCAACAAAGTGTTGCCGTTGAGAAGTATTGAGCCATGCGGATTAACAAGTGATGAACGCATAATTTTTAACTCCTTACTTCTCGCTCCCTTCAATGTCACGAGGTGAAATTTCCCTCTTTATTCCTCGTGCCGGTAATATTTTCGGGCTGGAGTGTTCAAAAGTAACGCGCTAAAATGATTAAAACTATCTGTTTCTTATGCCCGCAATCATGTTTACTTCTCACCAGAAGGCAGTACCAGATTATCAATACCGTGTTTAGATATAGTTATTATATGTTAAACTAGATGTTAGTACACGCAAACATATCTATATTAGCAGTATGTTTTTGTAATCTTAGCTCAATTACTTATTTCCACTCTTCATGAAAAGATGTGGGTTGCGTTCTGTGATAAATAAAATTTATATTTTTTAATATTATATACATTATGGAGTTAGTATAGAAGTGAATCGGATTTTACTTTAAGTATAAAGAGGTCTATAAGTGATTCTGAATAGCATTGTTTTGAAAGTTCAGTTAGTGAACCTGAGACAGCATTGATGATGGTTCTGTAATATTACCTGTGATTTATTGGCCTTTTTATGTCATACTTTAAAATTTATCTCACAAGAAAAAATTACTAATGTATTTTACATTGTATAGGTCTAATAAAATTCTCCTTTAATGTTTAAAACATATGTTTTTTAAATTTTTTCTCTTTGCTAGAAAATCAACTTTCAGTCATATTAACAATAAATGTTGGCTTTTCTTAAAAAATTAATTTTTTGTATTTCACAATAAAAATTTACTCAAAATTTAAAAATAAATATGTATACTAAACATACACTAAGTTTTATATCACTTTCTTGAATAAAAAAAATAGGCACTTTTATGACCTTTTTCTTCACAATTATGCGACCGTTAAAGGGTTAATTTTACATACATTTCATCATAAATTTGCAGTCTAATACATACAATAGAATATGTCTCAATCAACACTTTTAGAGAATCATTTTTCACAAATGTTTTGAGTTCATTTCGTAAAAGGGAAATCGACACGGAAATTTTTCAAACTAACGCTGCACTTTTCAACTTGTTCGTTCTGTGCTCAGATTTTACAACATTACTTCTGTGTTAATACTTTTACACACACACACACACTACACACACACAAATTATACGAATATCAGTTAAATTTATAAACTAAACTCAGTGATGAAACAATCCATGATGACCAAGGACTATTGTACCCATCTCAGAATCGGGACCTTGGATGCTGAGGTGCATCAGCATATGATCCGATCAGGTGGTCATCCTGACACAAAATCTCTAGTGTTTATTTCCCAAGCACAAGCTTGGTACTCATTTATCAACCCATTGAAGGCGTAAAAGCCTGAGTTGACTTTGCCCAGCGCGAGATTCGAATCCAGGACCTGTGGCGTGAAAGAGTGATACATTACCACTTAGCCACATGACTAAGTTGAATTCATAATCTTACGAAATTCAAAACAAATAACAGAATGAAATACTTTCGAGGAATCATTTGTTGAAATGTGACCATAGCAGTGGACAAGAGGAATATAAACAAGGTTATGCTAACAACAAAAAAATAAAACAAAAAACAAGAAGACAAACAATCACATGTAAAAAAATTGGCATTTCATATCTACAGCCTAATAATAGTATTTTCAAATATAAATGGTAAAAACATATATATATATATATATATATATATATGAAATTTGTACGGGTTAAAATAAAAATATAGGGAACTTTAATAGATAGAATTATTTCATAAGCTATCTTTATTCAAAAATATAATATATTATCATTATTTAATAATATTTCTTCCGGATTCGATGAAGGAAAGCAATATTAAATCACAGTAATTATTATTGTAATTATTTGTATTGCTTATAAGCTAATGATAGTAAACAAATAATTCTTCAAGTTGACAAGAACTTGTCTTGGAAGATGCTACTACCATTTTCATGAATTTTTGGACCTTGTTTTTACATAAATATTTACCTTAAATTAAACCACCATAATACATACACATAACTTTTCATATTAATCACTTAAAAGTAAAAAAAAATCAGCAATATAAATTTATACTTCTTCTAAAACTTTTAAAAATTAACATCATAAAGGAGCATATTATCTGTAATGGAATACACAAATGTTGCTATTGAATTTGGATCGTATATTTATTTTAATCTGAACTGAAAATAAAACTTTGAAAACAAAATTAAGTACCAAAATATTATTTTCAACTTGTGAATCAATATTTAATGTATTTCTCCTTCTTAAATACTGGAATAACAAATTCAATACTAGAAATATTTATTTTTCTTACTTCTGTTTCACTGTAAACTTCATAATATAAATGTATTATTAGATTTTTATTAAATTAAGTCTATAAAAATATATAAATCAAAAATGCAAATATTTTTTAAAAAATGAAGGAAAAGAAATCATATTTTTATCTGATTCAGTGTAATAAGAAAAAAAAAGAGTAAATTGATTTAATATTTCAATTTAGTTTTTAATACCTCAAAAAGAAATTGAAATCGTGCAAAAATAATTGTAGTTGTAGAGAGAGAGATGAGGTCTTGTAGACTTCAATCGTGCTTCATTTATACTTTTGAATAGATTCATCCAATACATTTTTCACATGCAATCATGATAAACATACCCTCCCTCTCTTCTAAGATTTTCCATGATCCCACTTCTAAAATTTTGTAACAATTATCTGCTGTCTTCTACTCTAGTTTAAAAAAATCGCATTCATGTTTAAGGGAAATAGAAAGCAATTTAATTCTCCTGTGTTCCCAAATTTTGCTGTTCAGTGTTTTTGACACATTTGAATAAAAACTGGATATTAGTTTCGAGATTAAAATTATTATTCAAAGGATATCCAAATGAAGTATTTTCAGTTATTGAAATTTAATTTTTCGTAATCGTGAAACAGCATTACATTACATTGTTTCGAGAATGCTTTGATATTTTTTCATTCATTACCTATTTCTTGCAAGAAACGCTTTAAATTATTTCAAATGCATCTTGAGAAAGAATTAGGGTGTTTTCGTAAAAAAATGTTTTTACTCTTTCCACCTCGTGTTTTACGATAACGTGTGCACACTTGCGGATTTAAGAACTGCGCGTGTGTGTGTGGAAAATTGGTTTTATGATTTAATTTTCTTTACATTAATGTATAAAAATAAAATTATTGAAATATTTCCCTCCAGCTACTATCACTGAAATTCTAGTAAAAATTTTGAGGTCAGATTTCATACTAATAAATACATCTAAATTATGCACCATCATAACTTGCATTGTTAAAAAAATGCTGGTGTTTTTTTCTAACTACATAAGTTTAAAATATTGTTACCTTAACATGTAAAGTTTTGTTTTCACTTCATATTAGTAATATTGGAACTATATTCGGAAAATTTCCACAAAATTCCACTCAAAATAATTATATTAATATTTTCATTCCAATTTGTCTGTGGTGGTACATGCAAACAGTAATTTAAATTCACATCCACACACAAACATATATAAATATATGTATGTGCATTCACAGGAATCAAATATGTTACGGGTAAATATTTAGTTCAATGCAGTTTTTCTCGTAAAAGTTCATAATGCACAACTCGAACACAATTAGTAAAAAATTGTAAAGGTTTTTCAAAGAACCTTTTCACTTACGAAGACGCTAAAAGCTTGCAATAACATACCGTATGGCAAACACATGTAATAAAGGGCAAACAAAAACTAACCATACTCTAATAGTTCTAGTGATACTTTCAATTTCCTTTTAAGATCTGTGCCAATCCCATTCTTTTCATCTTTTTCATATGTGTATAGAAAATGGAAGAACATTAAAATACATATGTTTACATGAATTAGAACTGTAAATACTTCCTAATCAATATACAATCAAACATTGAAAATATACAATCAAAGCAATGAGCTATGTGCAGTTTCCTTTATGAAAAATTTTAATGGTAAAATTTTTGTTATTTGTAAATGTGTGGTTTTCATCTGTTCAGGAAAGTTTTAATCATTTACTTATTTATTTTTAAATTCATGAAATAAAATATGTGCATATAATGAGTCCGCGTACTTATATATAGTAGCAGTAAAAACATAGTACCATTCACACATATTATTTGTATGTTTATTCAGTTTTATTTTACACAAGGTTTAAAGGACTCTTAGAGAATCAAGGTAATTTGTTTTTTAATAATAGTTTTCTAACATTTAAATATTGTACATATCTTGTATTTATATAGCAAACATTTAAAGAAAAATACAGATTGCAAAATTGATCAAATGGGACGCTTAATATATTTGATGACAGTCTTTTGGAAATTTTTATCATTCACACGGAAATATAAATTAATAATCATTTTGAAAACATAGAAAAAACAAATTTAATATTCCTTATCAAATTGCTCTCAAGAGAATAATGAAGTAGTCTTTAAAAATAAAGAATTATTTTATATTAACTTTATTTCAAGAAAAATAAGAAAATCATGAATCAACATGCAAACAAATAAAGAATTTTTCCATTTATTCAAAATATGACAATATTATATAGCATTTTTATTTAAAAAAGGGAATTTTGCTTAAGATATAGAATTACATAATACCATTTTTTTGTAAATCCGTTGATTTATATAAGGGATTATTTAAGATATAGATTCTTCTTTTCATACATTTTATTACTGTACTTGTTTTTTTGCGCAATACTTTCAAAAATTATAAGAAATTGTGTGAAAAAATATTTAGAAAAAAATTCTAACTAAGGAAAAAAGCTATTTTAAAATACAATAAGTAACACTTAGAAAAATCAAGGCATTAACAGAAGTTTGTGTGGTCAATATATATAAACGCCACATTTATTAATTGGAATATAGGGGAAAGCAGGTCAAAAAATTTATACAAACATATGTTTTAAAAATCACAAGAAATAACTCAAAAGTGTAGTTCATTTTGCAAAAAACTCAAATAGTGCTTATTTTTTTATTTTGGTGCTGTTATTTTACAGCAAAATAATCAACATTAAAGGATTTTAGCTTTTTTTTTTAATCTAACTTATCTTGGCATTCCTCTCTAGGTAAAATTTCTACATAGTTTTCCTCCGTTAAAACATGAAATCCGAAACGTCTTATTTATTTAGTTTTAAAAAGTTGTTTAATTTGTTTCTTAATTGAAATTACAATAGAACCCTTTATTTAAAATTAAATTGAACAAAAATAAATCTTAATAAATACTTCACTTTTCAAAAATTTGCATCATATTAGCTGCAGTAGCTGAGTGGTAAGTTTCCCTAACTCATAGCTGGCGTGCTCTGAAATCAAACCATATTGTCTTTGAAGACCCACTGTGTAGAAGGATAATACACGTTAAATCTGTCAGAGCTCAAATTTCCCAATTTGTCATGGTAAGAATGAAGGGAGAGTGGGGTGCTAACTCAGGTGTCGTCTTCGTTACTTTACTGTGGTTGGAAAATTACGAGATCCATCGCTAGTAGCTCTTGCGTTGCCTTGGAGCACGGCATTGATAAAAAAAATTAATACTCAAATCTACACCATATTATTTAAAATCCTAGAGGTCTCTTTCGATTCAATGTGCAGACCTCCGTTATTTTGACTTTTTCAATGAAATCATATGGCCACAGTGGCGTAATGTAAACCCTCGCAACCCCCGCATTGTGGGGTGGGCAGGGATTGTAGGGGCCCCAAAGCCTGACTGATGCCAAGTACGTATTTGGGCTGGGGACCCAAATATTCTCCGTTACGCCACTGTGTGTATACGATACCTAAGTGTTCATATAACCACGGACGTCTTGGTCACTGACTGACGTTTTCTATAATGAGTAACTTGTCCTACCCTGGAGCCACTTCTGACCAGAATATAGAGGGGCTGATGAGCGTTGAGTCTGTCATGGCTCGTGTATATTAACAAGACGCTTTAAAACAACAGGATGGGCTATTGGTCGGGGGCCTCGTAATAGTTAACCTCGGTGAAGTTATGAGGAGGACACCTGAACTGGCACCCCCTCTAGGAACAGCCACTCCATAGTAATGAGAAAACAGTGAACCTTGACAAATTTCACGTGAATCAGTGCAACTAGGGCTCGAATGCTTGATAAACCGATCCCGAGTTCGTGACGAGAACTACAGGGATATCGCATTGATTCTAGCGTGGTTCAAAGTTTTCGCGTTGGTGGTGTGAAAGTTTACGGGAAAAATGAGTTCCACCTTACGTGTACTTCTCCTTAATTGACTGTATTTCAAAATTTTAAATTTCACAAGCAAAATCCGAGTTACTTCTTCATTTTCAGAGTTTTAAACAATTAATCATTAGACACACTTAATCCTCTCTTCGGTTACAAAATTCAATTTTTTTACAACACAAGACATAAAAGAATTCTAGAATACATTTCGTAAAAAATAAATAAGATTTAGTATTACAGTTGATATCAATGCATTTAATCAAATTCTTATTTTTTCATATACTATGTACTTTTTTTTTCTTCTCAAGAAACTAATTTTAGCAGTGTCCAGGATATTAAGAGACGAGTTTTGTGGATAAGGTTGTTTATGTAACATTCTGTTTCGACTAAAAACAACACGCTAGAGGAATTATAGCAGTGACTGCATGCACTTTTATAAATACACAGAATCTTGTAGTTGCCGTGGGTTTATGTGTGTGTGTGTGTGTGAGTACGATGAACATTTATTTTTGGATGTTAGTATAATAGATCTGCATTCGGATAATGTTTTTACTATCTTACGCTCTTACAAAGTTATTGGTTAAAGTTAGTTAAAAACATTCAGATCAAATCTATCTAAAATTTACTAACATACATTCTTTGCAAAGCTCATGGGGTTTTTTTACTTTATCAAGTTATTATATAGATTCAGGTTAGCTTTACACAGCATGCAACGATACTTTGTGAATATATACTTACATAAAAAACAATTTGCTTAAAAGATCTGTCTTTCATCCTTAAGAACCTTATCAATGACTATTCTATAACATTGTGTGTGGGTTATTTGTATGTGAAAGCTGAGTTTTTATCGATTTTTCTTATGTCATTCATTAAATTCAGATCTTTTAAACCATATCAATTAGTTAACGAGTCAATTACAATCCCAACGCGCGCAGAAGCCCAAATTACCATGATCTTCGGAACAAGTCATTATATTGAATAATCGACCTATTTCGTGTTTGAGTTATTGATACAATTGTGAAATGCGTGGTGATAGTTAAACACTGACCCTCGAGGTACGGTTTCAGCGGTGGACACTACGACAGCTGACTACTGCACAAAGAGAAGGCATAAATCAGTTTAGACCGAGCTTGTAACTGTTTGACTATTTAACTGCAAATTTTGCAGTTTGCTGATGCCGAACAATGATATGCATAAATTGATTTGGCCGCTATAGAGAATTGTTTGGAATGCTCATAAATCGAATCAAAAATTCAAAACATCATTATTATGATAAATGGCAAATAGGAATGTAAATTCTCCGTAAGCTTATATAGAAATGTATCCATAGACATCCACTGTTATTTTTCCTTTTCTGATTATATTAAAATATTGTCTGTAGATCTATTTAAAATCATTCTTTTTCTACTTAAAATAAAGACTACATTTTCGTATAAGACTCATTTTGTAAAATTGACATCATGTAAAATCGAATGTATCATAAAAGTGTTTTATTTTAATTTACAATTCAATAGCAGGTACAAAAAGAATTCACAACTGTTTTAATTATTTAATAATAATAACATTCTAGAGAGGGATACTAAGATAGAAATGAATAAAGTGCAAATTATTTAGATACTTGTTATTCATTATTAACAAATAATTGTAGTCTTGGGATTATTTTTTAGTCAAACAGATATATATATATATAAAAAAACTAGTTTGCTAAGAAATACTATTATATTTTGCAATCATGATATTTATATAAGGGAATTTTTTCATCAACCCAAATTTTTCTACTATCTATTTTACTATTCTTTGGTTAATGAATTTCAATAATATGTTTCAGTATATTCTGCTTGTGATAGTTAATATGAAAAGACGAGGAAAATTTTTTATAAATAATGCAGTTAGTTATTGAAATATGATTAATAAAACGTTCAAATAGATAACACTTAGAATAATTTTACACAAACTAAGTTTTAAAAAAAAAAAAAAAAATATTTACTGTGTGTTTTTGATAATTAGTGCTTAAAATAAAATTTATAGTATAAATAAACAACATTATTTTAAATAGAATTAATAAATAATATTATTTTCTTAAGTCACAAATAACGGAAGCAAAAAACCTTTGCATATAAAAATATATATGTCATCGTCAGTAGCGCACACAGGAATTTTTCAAGGGGGGGTTGACAGTTCACCATTCTTGTATCATGCTATTTTTTATTTTGTCGATTTTCAGGAACAAAACACAGTAAAATACTAATTATTGAAGAAATAATTAGCAATAATTAATAAAATTAATCATTAATAACAAATATTTAATTAAATTTTACGTATTATATACTTAGAATTATAAACAATCGGAAAAAATCAAGGGCTTTGGGGGGTTCAGCCCCCCAGGCCCCCCCCCCCTTTGTGTGCGCCACTGGTCATCGTTCTTATAAAAGATAAAGAACACAAAAATTGAAGAGAACACAAGAACACAAAAATTTCTAATTAAATAATATTTGATTACAAAAACCTATAACCTAATTTAAAGCATCTAATCAATAAATCAGTAGAATAAAGCTTTGCTTCAATTTTAATTTATAATTGGTGTCTTTTTCGTATTATGTTATACTTGATACGTTTGTTTCTCCTATAATATTGTCTTACAATTATTCAACTTTTAATACTTTCCTTTTTTTTTTTTTCCTTTTTTTTTCGTAAGCTAAAATAATAAATTATTTTAAAAAATTAAAATGTCAACTATAAATAAAAATTGTCCACAAAACTATCCTGGTCTGCCAGATATCAAACAAACCACGCCGAAAATTTCACTTTATCGTAGCTAAAATCTTTTTTGAATAGAAACAAGCATCATTTAGTCACGAAAAGAGCGATAACGGATGAATTGAGGTGGAAAAAGTTAGGAAATCTCCTAGATGGCTCTGATTGTCAACGTTATTCGAAGTGAGATGAGCCACGTGACAAAAATCCTCGCGTTTCTATGACGACCAGAGGAATTGGGATTGGCGCTTTCATCGGTTTGCGGTTGACGATGGCTATTTTCTGGTCATCTCCAGTCGACCGGATTAAGATTTTTTGTCTTCTTTCTTTTTTGTTCTTTCTTTATTCTATTTTTGATGCTTTGTTCTTTTCATCCAGCTATTCCTTTGTTAGTTGTCTTTTTATCAAGGTAATTTAGGCTTTGGTTTAATTTTTTATGTATCTCTTTAATCTGGAGAAAGTGTTTGAAAAAATGTAATGGAAAAACAAGCAAACATTAATAAAATGCCCTTCACTTTTACGATTATTAATAAGTTTGATAAAAAATTCTAAAGTTGAAAAAAATCCTGACGCTTTTTAATTCAATTTTAATAATACATTATATTTATTAAAAATTACAAGTAAGGTTATATTATTTGCTTGTCATTAATCTCAAAGTATATTCTATTATTAATAATGTATGTTTTAGATCGCTCGCTGTATCTTCTCTCATTTTAGACTATACAGGCAATTTAAAAATATTGGCTGTGAGTCAAAAGTTCGTTCAAACCTTAAAAATTCCCAAAAAGGAAGAAAGGATATAAAAGGAAGTGCGTTTCGAAAGAAAGGGGTCTCAAGGAAGTCGAATTTTATTTTGGTGGCAAAAACATTTTAGTTAAAAATATCACAAGTAGAGGACACTGATAATCTGAAACACAACGTGGAAAGCTACATTACACTCAATTAATTTATTCTTGCACTATAACAATTGTTCAACATTGCTCAAGAACAGAGGTTCCCAAGCTTTTTGTCTCTTAGATCCCTTGCCATGTTTTTCCGTTCTTGATAGACACTTCTTACCTAACATTGAAATTTTAAAATTTATCAACTTAAATGTCCTTTTGACACCTGGTATAGAGCTCCTTACTTTAAAAGATTTAAATTTCTAATTGCAGTGACGTGTAATATTTAAAACTTTAGAGAACACATTTTAATTAACTGAATTAAAATTTAATTAATTCATAAAATCACTGTTACATAAAATAGCTGAACAATAAAGCCACTGTTTTTAATGGGAAGGAAGAATTTGGGGCTTCAATAAAAAATTTTCAACATTTGGCATCAATCTTGTCAGCTTTAACTCTAAATCTCTTCAGTTAGTTAAGTCCAGTCCTTTATTTTGTTTTTAACTTTTTGATTTTGGGGATTGAGGTAAGAGCGCTTAAACTCCGTATCACTTGGAAAAGCAATTAAAAACTTTTTCCAGATATTCCATATTTTGGAATAAATAAAAGGTAGGACTTTTTAAAGCCAAAATTGTTGATATTCGTTTCTAAACTTTAAGATCTTCATCAGTGTCTATTCCGATCATTGCCTCTCGTAATATATATGACTTTTTTTTTATTTGACCACATGAACTCATTGCTTTCTGAGGTACATAGTCAAATCATTCACAAAATTAGATTCAAAATCTAAATAGAGGGCATTTAAATGTTAAACGTTGGTTAAAAAGGAATTTCCCTGGCAGTCTGTGAAAATTCATGACGTCCAACATTATACACCTTTAGCTTAATTCTGACACGAAAGGTTGAAATTACGATCCTTGTTTTAAAACAATTTATGCTGTAACCTTATAACTACACACTGAGTTCTTTAACTTTAGTAAATAAATCTGTTAAATAGGTAAAATCTGGTTTCCATTTGAATACTTTTTTTAAAAAAAATTAAAGTCACGATCTGGTTTAATGAGAGCCACTATGGTCGACTCTTCCCCCAATATACTCCTCATTGACCCCCAAAATTATTTTTTCGCTGACTTAGATCCATTGCAGATAGTCACAAACATTTGGGTGTCAATATAGACCACTTTGGGAATCACTGCTCTAGAACTTTGTCCGACACAACAAAGGTGACAATGCGATCTTGCACCCTCGACTAATCGCTCTGTCTTCACCAAAGATAGTCAATAAGAATCGTTTTGCTGGACTGGCATAGTACAGAGGCGTGCCATTCACCCAAAAAGCTAATTACAAATAACTCACTCATTTGATTTAATGTAGGCTGAACTAAAGATATTTTTGCTGTTTAAAAAATCCGATTACTTCAGTGTTTCTCAAACTGTGGGGCGCGCCCCCTAGGGGGTGTTATAACCCTACAAGGGGCACGCAAGAGTATCGGAAAGTCGAAAATAAAAGATTATTTAAAAAATTATCAATTTACTAAAAGGAAACAAAATGTATTCCGACATAATAAAAAAATACACATTTACTCTGATATAGTATACTTATAAATGTATCAGTACGGCACAATATATTTGATACTAAGTATCTATACGAATTTAAGAACAAGTTTAATAATTACTAGTAATTTTTCAATGAGCTTATAATATACAAAATTTAATACTTATCTTGACACTTTGTATGGTTTAAAATTAGGGTCGTATTGTAGCTTTAGTGTCTTAGTATTATACATTGTTACTCCATTGAACACATTGTTATTGTATGGGGAAGGGTGGGGGGCGATGAAAACTCTGATTGAAAATTGGGACGCGAATATAGAAAGTTTGAGAAGCACTGGACTACTATGTGAACCCTTTCTTGTAAACTGCATTTCTATATCAACTTTTGTTTCCTTTTTTTATGATTTTTTTTTTAAGTTTAAGCGAATTTTTTTGGCTTATTCTATACTTCCTTTTTTATTTATAAATATAATTGAACACTGAAACAGCTGAGATGAATAAGCCGATGTACTACATATAATAACATGTAAACAAGACATTTTGCTATGACCTTTCACTGTGACTTTTTAGGTTATAAAATAAATAAAATTATATTTGATACATTTGTATTGCCTTTGCTTATAATGAATTACCCTTGCAATGCACCAACAAATTTTAAACTTCAGTTGCATTCCGGAAATATACTCCATTTTTCTCCATCTTAAATTGAAGGGCATATTTCTTCACTTCAGTTTAACTTAATTGAATTCATTTTTCATGTATTTAAATAAACAGTTAGAAACAATGTTAAATTTCTTACTTAAAGAGTATATAGTGAATTTAATTAAATATCCAAAGAGGGGTAATTCTTTCAAAAATGTTCGTACTTGGCATCTAAAATATGTACCTTTCGAATATGGACACGCATTAATACATAAATGTTTTAAATATTTTTAAATAAATCCAAATTTAATAACATTTGTCTAGACTTTGCTATTATAAATGTTTCAGGAATATTCACATGCATTACAATTGTAATTAAACGTTGTACAAAGCTATCGTGTACAAGACGTACAAAATTACGTAGCTACAGGCTTTGGCTATGTCCAGACCGTTAATGAAATGAAGTCTGTAACAAAGTGTGAATGAATTTGAATTCCAAAGAAAGAATCATTTATCTGATTAAGAGGTTCCACAAACCTAAATACATTCCCATAAGATAGCTTTAGAACTAGATTAATAGATTATTCTAGGATACACACTAATGCATATTTATTCTACTAAAACAATTTATTTCCATCTTGAATTTTAAGCTAAGAGTAAAATATCAGAAATAAAGTTATAAAAGATACCAAAATAAGCAACAAATAGCAACACATTGATTCTCTCCTTTACTTTGTATTCTCATAATAAGTCAGTTCTCATAAATATTTGATTTAAAAAGGAACGGAAGAAGATTTGACTGTGTTAAGTCCCTGTAACCACTCCCACTTAGGAGTCAAAATCCGTAAAATCCTTCTTTAATGGATCACCAATTTTCAAGTCCACGGATTTAATTATTAAAAAAACAGTAGTTAATTGCATATTACTCCACCGCAATCTCTTTGTTATTCCTTTAGGAGAATTTTTTTGAAAATCCGTTGTTATGAGATTTTTCTCAAGAAAAGAAATTGTTTTTCAATTTTCAACTCTGCTAGTGAAATAATTAAAAACGGGGATTTTTCTTTTTAGCGACTCCTCCCCTACCATTGGAGTGGAATTTTCAAAACCTTATGTTAGAGGATCTTTTCTCAACAAAAGAAATATACTCCCAAAGTTTCAAGTTCAATTTCTGTAGATCTAATAGTTTTGAAGATATCTAATTGACATATATATGAGTACGTTAATTTTTAGTAGAAAATTCGGAAGTAAGAAAAGTTTAGAACTTGCGCTTATCCATAGTTTCCACTTGTATATTCGAACGGTTGTTTAAGGTAATGCAATTGATAACTTTGTTAATGTAACTCTTGCTTTGCACAAATATATCTTAAACTTTTTTTCTCTCACATTATTAAACAAATTATTTATTCGCAACCTAAATATATATGAAAAAATAATAAAAAAACTTTTTTTAAACCCCTTTGAGACACATTTTATTTCTGGATTATGAATAAACAAATGCACAATTTTTAATGCTTTGTTTCAAACACACATATCTTTTTAAACGTAATACCACCATTCTCATACAATTTTTTTTTTTAAATTAATGTAAAAAAATAATAAATAAATTAGTAGTTTATATTTAAAGTTGGCTTTCTGTATAGCAGAAATCGTTACTTGGAGTCAATTCACTCTAACTACAAATATAAATCTTGAAATACCTAGTTTTTATCTTGAATTACATATTTTTTTTACAACTTTTGCATTTGCATAAATGATTATGAAATTATTAATCAAAATTGTATGGTAAATTCGAAAATACAGTACTGCACAAAACCCAAAATCGCAATCTAGGCAATAGAATCTTGTTTCTCTTCTTACTTTCTTCGCTTTACTGTCTCTCTTTTAGCAGCAAATAATACACTGTCGTTTTAGATTAATTTTTATTTCTGTTGAGGGGATGGGGGAAGTGTAGTGAACTGTCTTTCAGACAAGAGTAAAGCTGGAGGGCGGCTACTCAGCAGAAGGACTTCCTCTTTTTGCAGAAAATTCTCACGAGAGGTACTTTTCAATTATTCAAAACCATAAAAAGCACATATGAAATAATTCAGAAAACACCGATTCGACAGTGTAAATTTTCACAGTGCCCGAGTTCCACTCAGGATGAGCCTGGTTAGTACATTTTATCTGTCCCAGATAAGCTCCAAAAAAGCCGGGAAGGGGTTAACCCTTATCAGTTTTTCAGTTTTGGTAAGCATTGCTTTGTCGACAACATATCACAATTCTCATCTAAGATCTTAGGATTATGGTAGTCGAGTATGATGATCCTATATCAAAGTTCTCATGTTGACGTATTTTTGTAGTTTTATTGAGTAACCAACTCAGGTTTCATCTTCATCATTTCAAAGTCCATTTCTCATTGTTGTAGGATAGCTTGTAAGTGCGACAATTAATAGAACCAGGGCATCATAAACATTCAAAAAATCAATTTTTCAATTTTAGTATTAAAAAACAGCGCATATTTTTCTGAAACTAAAAATGTATGAAACATATATGTTAGTTGATAAAATAACCTTAAAATATGAGAAAAAGTAATTGACAAATATGTAAACAAACGTTTACAAATGTTTAGTTTATTCACTTTTTCTCCAAAGCATATTTTTTTACTTTTAGGTACTCTTTAAAAAAAAAATATTATAGCACTATATGGATCCAAATTTTTTATACTTCAATACAGGATACCTGTGCATATAGTAAGCCTATTTTTTTAGTCGTAGTAATACACCGTTTTCTTAAAAAATAGTTTTGTGTATGAAAAAAGGGAAAAAATTTTAAAAATTATACAAAGTTTTATAATTTTATTTTTAAAGAAACGATCTTAATATTTTACTAAAAAAACAGGTTCACTATATTTTGTGTATTGTTTCATATCTGTGCAAAAAAATTTTATACATTTAATAGATACATTTTTTTTAAAAAAAGGGTACCTAAACATAAACATGCATTATGCGATCTCAAAAATTATGTCCAATTTAAATTAAAAATAAAAAATTTACTAAAAAACTATTTTTTGTATTTCTACAGAATGATTAAAATATTTTTATTAAGTTCAAAAAAAAAAAAAAATCTATGCTCTAGCGGAAATTTTAAAAAATATATGTCCTATGAACAAATAAACTTATTTTTATCATGTTCTTTCAAGCATGTCCTGGTACTCTTAAATTATTTGCTACAACGTAATAAACTTTTTATTGAGAGAGTCGAAATCATTTAGAACACTACTATAAAAACCAAACGACACAAATTTTATCAGAAATTTCAGAATGTCTGCTTTAGAGTTGCATTTCTCTTTCACAGAAGAAATTATGCTCTTCGAGTAAATATTCAGCATTAATTTGAAATAGTAAGGTATCTGGTTTAAATAACCAAAATTTTTAATTTAATTAAAAATTCTTGATAAATTAGAAATTGCTCATTCAAGAACTCCATTCAATACTTATCGCAAAGATAGAATTATTACTTGAGAAAACGATTACATGACAAATATTTCTAATTATAAATACTCCAATTAAACTTATTAGTTTTGTCATGAATATATATATCACAAAATGCATGAAAATTATACTATCTATTTACTGTGTAAAGAATGTTTTGAGGGTTATTTTAAAATTTTAATCATTTTTACATTATTTAATCCTGGGTTTTATGAGTTATTATTCCTAATACTTGAGAATAAATGATAGAGTAAGTGGATATTTTAATTAAGTATATTAATATTTATAGTTATATTAAAATTGTTTATATATATATGTATATGTACTTAAGATAAATAACATTTCTCTATTATATTTGAATCATTTCAACAGCAAATACAAACATATTTCCATTTAAAATTAATTATTGTATTTAAATTTTGTTTTCCAATAAAATGCAATCAAATTTAAAAGAAAGATTAGGGTATTATTTAAACAATATGTATTTCAGATGATGGATTTCACTGAAGTTATATTCGAGAAGAATGTCTATCCTTTTGAAACATAAAAAAATAGATTCGCATATACTTTGCGTGTTCTTAATTGTCGAAATAACTTATCCTTAGTTTCTCGTGTGAGAATAATTAAATGTTCTAGATGGATACTGCTCCACAGACTTTCAACAAAGTTCAAGAACAGTTACGCTTTGAAATTTATATATTATTCTGACATAACTTACACTATTATAGGGGATCTTTTAATAATTTTAGTATATGTAATTAAATAAATTAAAGTTTTATAAATTCAAATGGTACGTTTTGCATCTAGAGCATTTGTAAATGTTTAATACTATACTGTTCGAATTAATTGGGACAAATATGTTTTTCTTGTTTGAGTTTGTATGTGATTACTAGTGATGTCCTGAACTACCTCAAACAAGGTATAGCTGCCTTTAGGTAGTATGTAAGATCGACTTTGACTATAATTTATTCATTTTAATGTATCGGGAGCTCAGTTGTGAGCCTTTCAAAGGGGCAGCTGGTAATTTCCATTTTGCGTTCTGTGTAAGACATGTTATTTTTAATTCTTCAAAGATGGATATTACTCCGAGGAACCCTTCTAAAATCGCTCTCAACGAACGTACTTCTATGACATTTGGTATGATCGAATTAAGTGTTTTACGAACATTTCAAATTTCTGGATCATCATCTCCAAAAAGAAAAGAAAAATGTAGGCGCAAGTGGAAAACTACTCCAAGAATTCATAAAATTTTAATAAGAAGTAGCAAAGTGTAAATCCAAGGAAGACAAACATAGACCGTTCAAGGGAGGTTTTGCATAACGTTGAAGTGAGTACCTCAACTGCTGGAAAAAGTCTTCTGGAAGGTGGTCTTAAGGCAACAAGACTAAGAAAAAATACTAATTCTAACTCAGAAAATGATGAAAAAACGTTTAACATGAGCCAAAAAAATATCGATCATGAATTGTTAACGACTGGAAAAGGTCATTTTGTGTAATGAAATATTTATTTTTGCTGGAATATAAATCAAGTTTAGCTAGACAAAGTGACTTTGTAATCAGATCATATCCAACAGATTGTAAAACACCCTTCTAAGCGGGTGTTTGTGTATTTTTTTTTCATAACAAATGAAACTGGAAGCTTAGTTCTTCTTAAATACATGATGAATTTTGTCAAACATATAGAAATATTATGTAGTAGGATTGTTCCATTCATGGAAACACTTGATGGAACATTTCAACATGACATGGCCCTTTATCACAATTCAAAATTGCTCCATTCTTTTATGCGGAAAATAAAATAAAAGTGCTCGTTTGGCTTGAAAATTTCCCAGACTTAAATTCTATTCAAAACTGATGGCATATTCTCAAGAGTCATCTCGCAAAGATGAATCTCACGACAAAAGAGCAAATAATAAAAAGGGCTATACTAGTGTATTTCCAAGATGATGAAATCAAGAACAGGTGTGCTATACTCTAGAGGAGTCAATGCCAAGATGGGATGAAAAAGTCATTTCTACTAAAGGAAGACATACTTAGTACTAATATACAGATGTTTATGTTTATTTAAGGTATATAATGATAAAAAGCTTAGAGCAGTGTTTCTCAAACTGTGGGGTGCACCAACCTTGGGGGCGCGACGACTCTACGAGGGAGGCGCGAGCATATTGAAAAGTCAAAATCAAAAAATTATTTTAAAAAATTATTAAATTACTGAAGGTAGACAAACAAAATACATTCTGACATAATAAATGTTAAAATAAACATTTACACTGATATATTATACTTATAAACGTATCAGTGCTACATAATGTATTTTATAATTAATTTAACAATACTAAGTTAAGAACGTTTAATAATTACCAGTGGCCCCATAGGATTGTCATACATAAAAAATTATATACAAAAATTAACACTTATCTTTATATTTGCAAGGTTTATAATTGATCCCTTAACTGCCGATTAAAAGTAACGTCATTCACTTCCCAATGCCAACCATTTACCTCGTAGGCGCATTTATGTGATGTATTGAAGGGATAGTGGAGGAATAAAGAAGCACAAATATTCTGAAATAAGTAAATTCTTCTTAAACATTGTCAAGATCCTTTTATTGCATTCAAAAACCTTCGGAATAATTTTATGGAAATCGTACTTCGGAAAGACGTATATATACGTAGGGGGAAATTAACGCTTTGAGTGAGCTAGACGTTTATATACGCCGGTGGCACTTAAAAGGTTAAGGTAGTATCATAGTTTTAGCGTCGAATTATAATGCTATTGAATTCAATACATTTTTATTGTATGGGGGCGATGAAAATCATGATTGAATATTGGGTCACGAATATTGAAACTTTGAGAAGCACTGGCTTAGAGTTTAGAAAAAGTAACTTTTTCACTGTTTATCCTAATTAATTCGAACAGTGTAGTAGGTATCATATACAAATAAAAGGAAAGAGAAAAATAAATCATGATGCATCATGAGTAAAGGTATTAAGGATCTGAAATAACATGTCTAGATTTAGAAACTAATCTATTTGAAATTGAAGTAAAACAATACAAATTAAAACAAAA
>BMAV01023815.1:531222-545301 GCA_019973955.1 Trichonephila inaurata madagascariensis
TCCCTATTTAGCACTTAACTTTTATTTTCCAGCACATCTCCAAGTATTAAATTAACCACCCAATTATTTCTCCGAAACAGATTGCCTAGACACTAAACATTTCTAATCCCAGATCATTATATTTAATAGCCCTATACGTCAGCATTAATTTTCAAGTATATATCATAAAGTATACGAGATACTTCACACATCTGGCTTAAGTGGTAAAACATTTGGATTTCGCTTTGGCGGGGGATTTTTTCTATCAGCGTCAAAACTTGTAAAAAACTCGTAGAATAAAGATCTTTTTTAAAAAATAAGACTGATTCTTACTTAAAACATGTCAGAATTAAAGCGGACAGGATATACCTGCTAATGGATTTCGTAATTTTAACTTAAAGCTATTCTTAAAAGTAAAAGAATTTAAAAATCGCCAAGTATGCCAGATATCGAGATAAGTGCTGTAAATAACGGTTTTGGTACTCCGTCGAACAATATTTCTCTCTACGCTGAAGAGGCCGGTTTGCCGTGAGTGAAAGAAACTCTCTAATTGCGAAGAAGAAGAAGAAAAGGAAGCGAATTTCAACATTTAAATAAATGGAAAAATGTACAATAATATCGTGGATTTGACCAACGTGGAATACAACAGTGAATGAAAAACATCAATGCAATATTGAAGTACCAACATCGAATCCAATATTGAAAGACCAACATCGGAAAAAATTTCTAAATCAAATCAAGGGACAACAAAATGTGGATTACCGTGAACCAAAAATTTCCACCATTAAAGGTCAGTAAAATAAATAGTTTTCATTTAAGTAACATTGAAGTGACTGAGTTTTGCTGAACAAAACTTTTAGAGAAGAAGAAGAATATAATATGATATAAAACTTTTATAGTATATATTTTTAAGTTAAAGAATTCAATCATTATAAATTTTGTACATGTCTTGAAACTTAAGAGGACAAATGTGTTTATTTTGATATGTACACCTCTTATTGTTTCCTTATTAGCATCCCTGAACATCTGTGATTTGATCACGCAAATTTCTCAGAGAGATGTGTTCAAAAATAAGTAATACGATACAGTTTATATTAGTGAATGTATGATGTAAGAAAGGGAGAAGAATTTTGTCTATGAAATAAATACACTTATAAGGTTACGGAGAGATTCAAAATATTGTATGCGCTATTTTTTTAAATTAAAGTGAATATTGTGAAACTTTTATTTCATCAAGTTATAGTCTTCATTGAAACATAAATACTAAAGGTGATGATGGATTTATTTCTAGAAGGGAGTCCACTTTTCCGACTCACAATTTATTAAAGAGCTCTTTTGTTCTTATATTCTTATAATTCTTATAATTTTATATTCTTAGATTTTATAACGCGTATAAAATAACATATTGTTTATTATGTTGAATAGTGTATATAAGTTGTTGTACACCGTTTTCACATTAATCATTTCATTTTATTAGTGTCTATATTCTTATGTTTTTAAAAAAGTATTTTGTATTTGCAAAATTTATCATAGTTAATTATTATCACAATTTTTGTATTAGATCATGTATTTTTATATCTACTATCTTATTGTTTGATATGATATTATTTTCCAATAAAAAAAATGAATACATTGTCTGCATACGAATCTAATATCATAAAAGAATAGGACGAAACGGGAGCTCTTATTCTGGATGAAAGGTAGATTCGAAAACACTAATATACTGTTATGTGTAAGGAATTTCATTTTTATCAATTAATATTTTGGAAGTGTTATTATTGTGTTTGTTGATTTAATTTCTTTCATTTTATTGCATTTTGATTTTAGTATTCCTATTACTTAAATATTTCTACTGTGTGTAATATGTGTTTCCAAATGATGTTATGTATTCTTTTGTACTCATTGAAAATTGATTAAGTTTGCATAAGAGAAAAATCATACCAGTTATTCCCTCTTAAAATGGGGGACAAATATAAGGATAATTAAATTAGATTTAAAATTAAATTTCCTACTTAGCACTTAACTTTTATTTTCCAGCGCATCTTGAAGTATTAAATTAATCACCAAATTATTTCTCCGAAACAGATTGCCTAACCACTAAACATTTCTAATCCCAGATCATTCTATTTAATAGCCCTAATCGTCAGCATTAACTTTCAAGTATATATCATAAAATACGAGATACTTCACACATCTGGCTTAAGTGGTAAAACATTTAGATTTCTCTTTGGCATTTTTTTTTCTCTCAGCCTCTCATAGAAAACTCATAGAATAATGATCCTTTTTTTTTCAAAATTAAGACTGATTCTGACATAAAACATGTTATATATATATGTTCAGGCAGACCGACAAATGCAGAATGGAGATAGTAAGCAGCATGGTGATGACAGATCACCATAGAACTTGGGTTGAAAGCCACGGTTAGTTCGAATAATTTGCAAAATTGTTATAAAGGGGGTGATGCCAATTGGAATGAAAAAGTGAAATAAGAGGTAAGGAATATATTTATTAAACGTAAATAATATTAACAGTATAAGAAATGCATCACAAATTTACGTCAGAGATTTAATGAAAAGTAATTATTATAGAAGTTGTTCGAAGCTGTGGCTCCGTAGATCAGACCACAGTCGACACCGACGGACGAAGGTTTTTCAAACGGGTTCATACAAATCCGGTGTCCTGGAGATATCACCTGAAGCGGCGATGATCCGTGATGTGAATTCCTTCATTGTAACCACCTACGTCTCATACACAAGAGATTTCATTTTTTCCCAGGAGAAGAAATCCAAGGTACTGAGGTCCGGCAAGCATGAAGGCAAAGAAACGAGTCCAGTACATCCAATCAACTTTCCAAGATTTGTAGCACGGAGGTGGTTAAGCATCGCATTCGAAAATTGTGCTGTTGCACTATCGTGCATAAATCCAACGTTCTAGGGCTCAGTGGCCGGTATTTTCCCAGTAATAATTCCGGAATTTGCATACGTGCAGGTTTCTTCAACCCTTCCACGGCGCTCTAAATACCTGCATTCACTTGGACACTCACCTCGTCTGGCTTATGGCCTTCCCGATTATTAAATGTTTTCTTGTAATCTTCTAAGCATTTCACTTTCGCTTTTATCAAAGATGTAAATTTAAAATGAATGGAAACAGTTCTAAACATTCCCCTAGTTATCAGCTTTATAAATTGTATGATATTTTCAAATATTACAATATGTACTTGTATTCGTAGAAAATTTGTTATAAGAATACGAAGCGTTTAGGTTTAAGTAATGGTGCAGGTTTTTATTTGCTTCTAATATTATTTTTTTTTTAAATTAGGTTTAGTGCCTTAATCTTATGAATACAAATGTACCTTATTATTTTCATTCACATTAACTCGTAAAATGTATCGCAATATCAAATAGATCAGTCAATTACAGAAACTTTTCAGGTAAAATAACAATATTAAATTTAATTTTATTAATGGCTAAGAAGTTAGTAATAATAATTCGAAAATATATATTTTTCTTAATTCTGTTGTGTTATCCAAGAGCAATGTTATTAAGAAATTTAAGTGCGAATGTTTAACATTTCATGAATTTTGCCTAATGTTTCCAATAATAAAATAACTTCTCAAAAAAGTATTAGATCATATTTATCCTTCAGAATTAAGTTTAATTATTTGAACACCAATTTTAAAAAAAAATGTAAACATTGTCAATATTAATTTAATCAATTGAAGCAAATATTTCGTATGTTATTGCTCTTGAGTTGAGTGACGTCAGTAAGAAACAAAAATAAATAAGATGTAAGTCTGTCAATTTAAATAACTGATATAAATAGCATTAATCAAGAATCATTTTTTATTTCTTTCTTTAAGCTTGATAAGAAAAATTGTTTAGTAACACTACAAATTATGCAATGTAACCTTGGATCCAGAATTATTTAAACATGACGTACGCTATTGGGAGGACGTGAATAATAAAAAAAGGAAATGATGATATTGATATAAAACAGCATAAATTACAATGAATACGAACGATGTTCACTAATTATTATTTAACAAGTATATTTATCCATCTTGCAAAGCATTTGCTTCTTTACGAAATTCCAAATAAGGAATATAACTTACGAAGTTATTTTCATTTCTCGAATGCAATTAACTTAAAAGCTTAACTTTTAGCAGATAATTCGATAAGTAATTAAGAAAATAGCGCGTAAACTACGTCAAAACAAATATATCAAAATATAAAATTTATGGGATTAACTTGTTTTCAGAAATAATGTTTAAGAGCTTACATAATCTATTGTGACTCAGCACTTTTAGAATAAAATTCAATTTCTGAAGTTCACAAAATCAAAGGATACGGTTATGTTAAGTGGAGTTGTGTGTAGATTTCAAAGGTTCCCCCCAAAGATTGTTATCTCGAAGAATTTACGCTATCCAATTCAGCTGCTGAAAGCTTTCAAATCCTTTGATTGTGTTGCAATTATGTCCCATGAAATCTCTTCAGGCGGCTTCGCCTTAGAAAGCCCAGTGTATGCTTTAAATCATTTAATTCCCTCTCCAATGCTAAAGGGATTACTAATCACACCAATCGAACGAGGATTCACAATGGTGTTTATACTCGTTAACAGCTATATCGTGATTTGAATTCGAAGCTTAAGGGAGAGATATAGAAATAAAAGTATTAGTGGGATAAATCTTCTGAATTTAATACTTAAAAGTTACTATTTAAAGCCAAGTGCAGTCAAATTAAATGCCAAAGTGATGTCAAGGCAATTTATTTTGTAAAATGAGTAGGGAACTTCCCATTATTTTACGATTAAGTAAATTTCGTAATGTTCTTTCAGAAAATATATTTTAATTTAACGTAAATTAAATTTTTCAATTTCATTACCGATCACTTTTAAATTAGCAAAATAAAGCAAAATATTTACTTTCATAGTATCCTTGTTCATAACAGTGCTTTCAACCGAGAAAATAATATAAAATCATGGTTAAGGTAAACATATATCATTTGCTTACTTTCCTGAAGAAGCCTGTGCTCTGAAAATAATTTTTTAAAAAAAAATACTTTTTTTTTTGAGAAAAACAAAAAATAAAATAAATAAATAAAAAATAAAAAAAAGCTCCCATTAGTCATTAGAAGGATCAATCAGTTGAAAAAAAATAAACAGATTTTAAAATACTGTATATATTTCTACTAACAATTTTTTTTTTTTTTTGGTTTTTACAGTATTTCGTCAAATTTAAGCTGCATTATTTTCCCAGTGTTAATTCTACTAAAAATCACAGAGGCGGCTTAGAATCGAGGGCAAAAAAATCCATTGAGTGGAAAAATTGAGTCTCCACTCCTGTCAAAAGGAAAAAAAGTAACCATCCATTCTGTCCACTAGCATAAATGACTCATCATACATTTCGCAGTTTATCTTTAGTATTCAGTTTCTCTTGAATTGCACTGTCTGCTCGTAATTAGACCACCAGATTCACCAGAACATTATAGATATCGGCAATGGCTTCAAGACGAAAAGCTGCTAGGATAAAAAAGGAAGTCGATTTTATAAACAGATGAAAACGGAGATAGAGCAGCAGCCAGAAAATTTTGATACGGATGAAACAAACATACGTCGTTGGCGTATGCAATGTGAAATAATTTTCACTTTTGAATCTTCAACGAAGTACTTCACTGGACCTAAGAATGGAAGATATCCTGAAGTAGATGGTAGTGTGGGTCAATCTGTACGTGAAGTTTGATCTAAAGTATTTCCAGTTACAATACAAATGCTGCAATGTAAGGCTAATGAGGTCATTCAGAAATTTAGAATCGAGAATTTTAAAGCATCTAGTGGCTGGTGGGGAAACTTTGTGAGAAGAGGTGGATTTTCTGTGAGAGGGAATCTACTAAAACTTCCTGCGGATTTCAAAGAAAGCCTCATGCAGTTTCAACGCTACGTCATCGGCTTACGAAAAAGATATGCGTATGAGTTCATTAACATAGGAAGAGTGGATGACCCTCCCCCCTCTCCGTATTTTTATATGCCACGAAATTACACTGTAAATACAAAAGGTAAAAAAGCGATCAAAATCTTAAGCATAGGTTACAAAAGTGAGTGAGTGACTGAATATTAACGTCGCACTGTTCAGCTACACGATAGCTTTTGACGACAGACCACGTAATTTTTAACCATGGTCAAGTGACGTGGAAAGCACCTGAGCTGGCACCTCCTCTCCTAACTACCACACCACACCAACGGGAGGACATTTTAGCTCTCGACAGATTTAACGTGCATCGCTGTCCTACACGGCGGGTCTTTAGTGGTAATGAACTTGAACTCGTGAGAGAGAGAGAGACAAGGCCAGCCACGATCTGATACTTTGACCAATTGGCTACCACGACCACCATAGGTTACGAAAGATAACGTTTCACTGTAATGCTTTATGGTACAGCTGACATACATTACAACATACATTAACTACGTACTTAATACTTAACAGAAAATTAGTGTCCCAAAATTACTAGATGACCTCCGAAATTATGGAAGATTGGGCTAATTCAGTGTGGAATATAAGAAGAGGAGCTTTTCAAAATCCTCAAAACATGCATATCACTATCAACACTTTCAGAAATTAAAACTGGTGGATACATTAATGATTTACTTGTTAGACATTTCGGGCCTTATATTATTTGGAGATACTTGTTTTTCATGCCCTAACTTTTGTTTTTATTCTTATTTTATTATTGTTACTTTGATCACTTAATGCATGGTAATAATCATAAATTTAGAGTATTTAGCAAACATTGCAAAAAAGTTTGAATCACTTTGAAAAGCATTTTAAAAAGTTCAATAATTAATGACTTGGTAAAAAAAAATCATATTTGTTTTTTTTCCTTCATTAAATTGTCTAACGAAATATTTCATTAAATATATATATATATATATATATATATATATTTCTTTTGCTTTTATGGCCTATGTTTCACCTTTTTTTAATCGTTATTTAAAAAATGAATTTTATATAATACTATTATGGATAATTTTATAACTATTTTACAAGCTATCATAATGAGATTGTTCGATTTTGGCTGAATTTATATTTTATTTTTTAACACCAACATCTTATGTTTATACGTGAAATTTAGATCACAAATATCTTATTGTAATTGCTTGAATGGGTTCCAAGAAAACATTTAGAATATTTGTAACATTTTGAAATAAGATAGATGAAAAAAACGTAATTGTATTCACGCACATACCACTTTCACAAAGACCTTCATCTGATAGAGAACCACGTAAATAAATAGGAAAGAAACAAGGAGATGAAAAAAAAGAAAGAAAAAGAAAAGTCTTTCCGCAGATGACAAAGAAAAAAAGTAGGAAGGAAGGAACAAAAAAAAATATCCTCAAAGCCAAAATGGAATGACTAGGAGTAAGGATATACCAATAGCATTTGTTCCCTTGAATTCGCAGCTATGGTCATTGGGAGGGAGTCATGGCGGCCGTTACAGCGGGCTTCCAATTTTCCTGCAACGGAGAAATCTGGACTGTTCTGTCTCTTTCTATGTTCTAGAGGAACAAAGCCCACGATTTAACACGCACAGGACATTGAGATCCTAGAAAGACATTTCAGTGATTAAGGTTGGGGTTTCGGCCCCCCACTACATACTCTTCTCCATTGCTGGGTTTTTATTTCAGTTTGAAAGCGACAGTATCCTTTGTTTGTATTTTCCTCGTTCCATTTTCATACGACTCTGATATTGCTCAGAAATATTCTTCTAGACAAACTGATCTATGAACATTGCTCCAGGGTGTAATGTCGTGATATTATGTTAGTATCATCTTTTTCGTATCGAAACACTATGCAGAAGAAAAACTTCGGATTAATACCTTTCAGGACAAAGAGCTTGCGCCACTTTCTCGCCAAGTCTGCGTTTTGGCAATATCCTTTCAAAGAATTACTTTCTTTCCATTTAGAACAAACGTATTTAAGTTCGGGAGAACGGAATTGGCTAATAGCACAAAATTGAATCGTTGGAAGACTTAAAAGTCTTGTTGGATTTGTCGAGGAGACGTAATGATTGCGAGAATAGTATCGCATGTCTGAAAACAGAATTACTTCGAAATTGAAGTATACTTCATCTAAAGCAATATTATGTTATTCTTAGAGTAATTTTAATTTTCTGCCTGTGACACTGAAGTTGGCATTTTGCTTCTGAAGGTATTGATGAAACAAATAATGTTTTATATCAATGAATCATGTAAGTTTTATTGAGAAAGTAAATATAATTATAAAGGCTGGTGTCAATCCATACAAATTCTAAGGCTGATCCTCATGTGTTCAAATAATTATACTTAGGATTATGATTTAAGGAAATTCTTATGACATACGGACTATTAACATTAAGAATACCTTAATAAATCAAATATTTTCTTTTGTTAAAAATATATAAATGGAATTTTTTAATATATTTGTCTACTAACTACAATTTATTTAAATAAAACTTATTCTCGCTTGAAAACTATTTTTTTTCAATGATACCAAAACACAATTTTAGAAATAACTTAAAACAATTGATTATGTTAGTTTATTTTTGAAACCAAAATTCAATTTAAACTAAGAGTACATGATTCTGATTTTGAACAAAGTAATTAGCTTAAAGCTGCAAACAATTTATTAAATTTATTTTTTTTAACAGATTAGTCTTTTTGAAATTGATCCTGTGAAATACATTTATATCATTTTTTGTGACATGGCAATTATAGTTTTTAATTTATTTCAATAACTCAGTTCGTCATAACTTAAAATGTAACTAATTAATTAACAATTAAGTACGTACCCGTTGCCCATTTTATAAAGTGGGACAAAAATTAAAAACTAGAATTTTATATCATGTATTTCTAAGAGATTTTTAACTGTAAATATATGAAATAACTTTCTTTGTAATAATATTGTGTGAACGTTTTACTTAGCACTCTCCACGTTAACATTATTTTTGATATAAGTCTTTAAAAATATTTTTATGACAAAATTTAGTCTAATAAGATCTAAATATTTATAAGAATAACTCTAGACACTAATATTTGATTTTTAACATATTTTTCGTTTAATTTTCACTTTCATTTTGCTAAATGTAGGAAGGTTTCCTGTATTGTGTCAGATACTTTGAAATACTTCGCAACATATTAAGTATAAGAGAACATAAGTTTATTTTGTCATTTAATTTAATTAAACTTAACTTTTATTAACACCACACTCTACAGTGACTTGAAGGCTATTGACAATGGACTTTGGTGACTTAAATCTTCGTCAAGTGACAAGAATTGTGCCTGAGCTGGCACTCTACACTCCAAACTACCACATCAGGTCGACGTGAAAATTTTGAGCCTTCAGACCATCAGGAGCTCTTACTCACGGTTCGTCGGCCACGAGTTTGAAACCCTGGCACCTCGACATTTATTTAATTGATAACTATTTATTTAATGTTATTTTGATGCAAAAAAGGTTAAAATTATATATGTTACATTCTTCCCGTGATTCACAATCTTGCTTTATTCTTGAAACGTTGTTTTTCACACATTTTAACTATTTAATATTCGATTTATCAGACTGTTCCAGAACCCCATCTCGAAAACTACAATAAGTAGGAATAAATGAAGCACAAAAATCGGTAATTTGACTTATAAAATATTTTCCTAAATTTACATACGGAAGTTGTGATTATGTAGTTAACATTTCCAGTTTTTATTTTTTCATAGTTGAATTTTTTATTCAGCTCTTTTCGAGGAATCAAAATATGTTTGCAGATTATCGTGTATTTGAGAACCAGTATTTTATCAACAAGAATATTTAAGATTTTGATTTCTAAAACTGAACTACTGAAAATTAATTGCTTACAGCTATTTTAATTTGATATTTAAAAAAATTCCAACGATAAAAATGCTTTAAATTACCCCAAAATTATTGTTTTAAATAAGATATACCGTATTTTTTTTTAACTGAAGCTGCACTTTATGATACTGAAAATCGGGAAGGGGCTTCGAGAAGAAGATGGAAAAATTTGTTGGAGGGAGAAATTGAGCCTGATACTGACATATAGAGCAATTACAGGTTACAGAAGCAGAGCCTATGTTTCTGCATCAATATTTGACTAATTTCTTTTTAAAAATCTTTGCCATTTTGATTAGGAAAAAAACATCAAGCTACCAGAACGAAAAAAATTAATAAAATAGAGAATGTAATTAGTCTACTATGCTAAAATATGTAATATTAAGCATTATTGTAGTAAAAAAAAATTAAAGCAGAACATGTTTTTTTGTGTCAAAGTTATGCTTATTAAAATCAGATATCTCAAAAATTTATGAATGTATTTCTCTTACATTTTGCATACTTTTTATTTAAAGTATGATAAAGACAATGTAATAAGGATTTTACTCTAACAACAATAGTTGTTTTATTATTACTTTTAACAGTTTATTGTTAAGAACGCTGTGTATTTTATAAAACCTTCAATAAGAAAATGTAAAACGTACCATTACTTTTTAGCTGTTGAAAATTTATTTTATATTTTAATTCCTTTCCTTTATAACTGTGTTAAATATGCTGTGTATAAAAAATCATTTAAATGAATGGCTTAGAATTCCAGGTAGTGTAGTTTTGAATTTCTATACAACTTTCATCAAATTAAAAAAAAAAAATATATCATTTCAATTAATTCAAATCATCATATAAATTCCTGATTGGAGATTTTCTTAAATTTAAGTCATAAACACCAACAAAATATCATAAAATTTCTAATCGCATACCATTTTATTAAACTTGTCTCAGTTCGCAGGCGGATACCTTAAACGCTTTGAAAACTGAGAAAATAAATTATATTATTATTTTCTCATTGGTTCACTTTTAAAATTTTTGTAATTTCTTAAATATTTAATGTCGATAAATTATTTTATCCTTTGTTTTTTTTCACAAAAACGTGCTGAGAATTCGGTGTGAATTGATGGCGGCTTTCATTAGAACGAATGCGGTATTTCAGTTTCAAATGTGTTATTTCTGTCTTCCACGAATAATTTACCACGTTAATAAAAAACATTGATGATTCATAGTATAATATTTTCTATTAATATTCATGCAGTGGTGGCATACGCCTTTTCATGATGATCAACAATCATCTGAAGATGAATTAAAGTGTAAGCCTTCTTTTTCAGCCACGTGATATCGCTAAATGTGTCTTGAATTAAGGAACTTGTGAATAATAAACGAAAATGAATGTGACTGACCACAACATACCAAGATAAGTAAAGTAATATTGTTACTCATAAGTTAAATGCTTCAAACTAAAGATGAATTAATATTTTCCTATGAATTAATTTGACTTAAGCGCTGAATCATAAAGTCTTCAGAACTTGAGGTTGCTCCACGCGCGAAAGCAGTTAATTTGTTCCACTTGATTCTGTTGAGACGAAGTCTTTCCACTTATGACAAATAAGAATTAGGTGAGCAAGAGTGATGAAATCAACGGTTGGACTTAACTTATTTCTGAGGTTTAGCGATATTTCTTTTCCTAAGAAGGGAGAAATAATTCTGCTTCAATATGTTTTTGTTTACTTAGCTTTTTTTCCCCTTTACAGATAGCTACATAAAAAGTAAAAATTTATTTTTATATTAAACAAATTTGGAAATAATTTGAATTTTAACTTTAGATGAAACAAATAAAATGGTTTAAAAAACAACCTACATAGTATAAAACTATAACAAGGAATAAGGATTTTAGGGAAAATCTGAGTGGTAATTTGGAAAATCAATCGATCAATTTGAGTTAATTATTGAACATTCCCCTTCCCTTTTTTTTAGTTGTTTTTACTTTTTGTGTTTAATTCAAAGTTCTGATTTCTTAAATATTTTAATTTCTGATAATTACTCAATACTCATATATATACAATATAATACTATTTGTTTGCTCTTATTTTGTGTAACAATGCACTGTTTTTTATTCAAATATTCTGAGTAATCTGCTACTGGCCATAACAATTGCTGATGTGTCATAAAATTAAAAATGAATTTTGACATCAAATTTTTTTAAAAAATTAAAGGAATTGTTTTTTAAAAATGTAATTAAGTTTTTATTTGTTACAATACCATGAAAGTATTATTTTGTAGTTTTGTTGTTGTTTCAATTGTAATGAACTTTAAGCTGTAAAAATGTAAATTACAAGAAAACAAAAAAAAATGCACATGACTGATTTTCGTATGATTTATACACACTGAATAAATGTTTTTCAAAATAATGCTACCAAAATAACTACACATATTATTGAATGCTTCATAATTAATCATCAACCGATGTAAATCTAAGATTTGTAAATCAGTTACTTGGATTTGTATGCAGATGCGGGTAAGTGAAGCAATAAAATTCATATATTTAAAATTTTAAACTGTTATTTTAAAATTCAAAAATCATCATTGATTCAATAACTAAATTATCAAAAATCATTATTTAATTTGATTCAATAGCTAAATTATCAAAAATCATTATTTAAGTTCATTCAATCGCTAAATTTTTCTTAACATTAAATTATTAAATATTCTTTAAAAATGGACATGATTTTATTAAAATATTAATACTGTACTAATAAAAAAGTGTTGTTTTTATACCAGAAATTTATTTAGTAATTAAACCCAGTTAATAATAAAAGCAAGTATTTTTTCAGTTACTTTTATTAAAATGTGTAATATTCTTAGCATTAGACGTGTGAGCCGCTTTTCTTATAAAAATATGTGACATCAAAGAAAACAAATCATTATAATTATTTCAATTTAACAAGACAACCGATGGCTTTTGTTTCAAAAATAAAAAAGTGATGAGTTTTATCTTGATAAAATGTTTAATGGTTCTAAACAAATGATTGTGTTTGCGGTAGCTTGGTTAACAGGATAGCGAACGTATTATTCGATGGATAGTGAAATGGTCTTACAATTCTCATCAAATGCTTATGTACGTCATACTTACCGTAAATTCCAGCATATAGCGCGTACCTATATTTTAAAACAGCTATTTTTTATTTATAAGTATATTCACCATATTGCTCTAACTCCATTTTTTACGGAGCAACCTGAGATGTACATATGCAGTGTTCTTATTTTTCGAAGTCGAGGTTGATTCGAGGTATTATACCAGGCTTTTGCAAAAATACTGTACTTCTTAAAATAAAACTCTTGAAGTTTATAAAGTGTGATATATTTTTATAAAACAAAGAGTGTTTTAATGTAGTTAGAAATCTATATTTTTATGCTGTTTATTATTATTATTATTATTAAAACTATTTGAAAATGCCCACTAGATGCAAGATTTTATGGTAAGTAAGACACTTTAAATGCATTGTAATCTCTAAGAACACATTTCAGCCGTAAATAGTATGCAATCAGTATATTCGTGCAGGAAAAAAAGTTAAGGAAAAATTGATTAAATAAAAAGCAGAGAGCAAATGAAAATTAATAAAGATAAGATCTATAAAAAAATGAATAACATTCTTTATAAAAATTTTAAGTAAGATGATTTCTTACTTTCATGTAAAAGAAAAATGTTGATTTAAAAAAAAAATGAGGCATTTATTTTAACAATAAAATAAAATTTAGCTATACAGGGAAGTTGTACTTCCATAAGCAAGTTGTAGCTATCAATTAATAATTAAGGCTATGAAGGCTAGCTGATTGCCATTGAGTAACAACACATTTGAGATCAATTTCCTAATTTAATGTCTTAAAGAAATGCAATGCTATCGTAAATACTATAATAAAGATAACGCAGTATATACAAAATAAAAATATATACGTAAATTCTACATACAAAGGATGATATTTTTTTTTAAATCCTTAGCAACCCAATTCTTATAGTTGCTGAATAATATTTTCTTGCTCATTAAAAGTTCAATTATAACTAGATTATGATTTTAATGATTGCATTAAGTGACTTAACAAAATAGATAGGTCTAGCTTTTTTTATTTATGATGTATACACTGCATAGATAACTCTGCAAGAGATCTATATGTTTTGTAATATTAAAGAGAAAATATTCCACTCTCCTCATGAACCATGTAAGATGAAATAAAATTACTATTTC
>BMAV01023815.1:545653-682000 GCA_019973955.1 Trichonephila inaurata madagascariensis
AAAGTGAAATACATTTAACGCGAAAACTCTTAAGACGAAATATTGGTTAACACGAAATAACGCAACGGTCTCGTCCAACTACGATACATTTTAATGCATTTTTTTCTCTTAACACGAAAATACTTCCCTTCTGGGTATGAACTAAATACGGAAAACACTAACAGCTCAAGCGAGATTTAAGGGGAAAGTGAAATGAAAGAGAGGTGGTTTCACATATTCCTTAGAACAGAGGCTGAATTGGCTTTAAAATACCCTTGGAATATCCTGTGATACGAGCCAATTTTGTTTATCTAAGCAACTTTCATCCTGTACCCTTACAAACGCAACACAAAAGTATCTCTCATCAGTTGAGTTGGCTTTGAAATTCGGCAACGAGTACATCGCAGTGTGAGTAAAAATTGGTGAGTTTGGTTCTAGTTTTTTTTTTTTTTTTTAACCCTCTTGTCTTAGAAGAATTTTTTTGTGAGCACAATGGTAAAAAGTCTAGGTGGTACATAAATTTCTGTTCCTCTTAAAATGAAAATTGAACTTTTTAAGGATCTTCAACAAAAACAGAAATATTTCAAGATTTTGGTATTGCTAACTCTGTGTTATCAACCATGATTAAAAAACAAGTCAAATTACACTGGTGTGCAAAACTTAAGCAACAGGTGGGTTTATTGCCATAACTTCACGAAAAATCATCTGAGAGTCATGAAATTCTGAAATGAGGGAGAGTATTATGTACGTAAAGGATGACAAAAGCATCGGCGCTGAAAAAGGAATACAACGCATACGGTATGGAATCAAACAAAAACAAGCTTTATTGAACGCATAGTATCGTGACTCATGATTGTCTATCCAACAGGAAGAACAACAAGCAGATGTTCCTTAATATGGTATATGCCCTCCCCTTTCTACAATGGTTGCTTCGCACTGTCTCCGCATACTCAGAACCAGCTGGTGCAACATCTCTTGAGGTAGGAGTGCCCATTCCTCAAACAACATCTGTTTGAGTTGTTGGTTGTTCTCCGAATGATGTAAGCGTGTGGCAAAACGTCTCCTCAAAGCATCCCACACATGTTCGATGGGATTTAAATCTGGGAAGCATGCTGGCCAATCCATTCGAGTGATATCTTCACTTTCCAGCAGCTCCTCAACAGCAAGAGTGCGATGTGGCCGTGCATTGTCATCCATAAAAATGAAGTCTGGGCCAATGGCACCTCGGAAAAGACGCACATGGGGAAGAAGTACCTCCTCACAATAGCGATCCCCGGTTACAGACCCTCTGTCGAAAATGTGAAGCTCAGTTCGCCCGTTCAGCATAATGGCTCCTCATACGAGAATTCAGGACCACCGTAACGGTGTCTTTCCTTGATGTTACTGGGATAAAACCGGGTCCCGATCTCTCTCCAAATCAAAACGCGTTGAGAATCGCTTCTGGCACTGAACCGACTCTCATCCGTAAAGAGGACACGACTCCATTGATCAGTTGTCCAGTTTTTGTGCTCTCTGGCCCACTGTAAACGGTGGCTTCGGTGTCCAACTTTCAATGGGAGGCAGCGTTCAGGACGGCGGGCGAACAGGCCCCCTTTGTGAAGGCGTCTGGCCACAGTAAACCGCGACACTTGTCAACCCGTTGCTGTACAGAGTTTCTGAGCAATGGCGCTAGCTGACTGCTGTCGACCNGTCCAGTTTTTGTGCTCTCTGGCCCACTGTAAACGGTGGCTTCGGTGTCCAACTTTCAATGGGAGGCAGCGTTCAGGACGGCGGGCGAACAGGCCCCCTTTGTGAAGGCGTCTGGCCACAGTAAACCGCGATACTTGTCAACCCGTTGCTGTACAGAGTTTCTGAGCAATGGCGCTAGCTGACTGCTGTCGACCTTATTTCGCCTGCAGGATGATATATCAGTCATCCCCTGCTGTTGTCGTCCTCGGGCGGCCACCACCAACCTTTCTAACAGCTGTACCTGTGGTTTGGAACGCTTTCCAAGAGCGCGAAACGACACTTTTGTTGATTCCGAACTCTGCGGCTACACTGGTGACAGTACGCCCCTCTTCCAGCTTTCCGATCATTCTTCCACGTGTGAAGTCGTCCAGGTGATTTCTTCTAGCCATATTTCACGAACTGACTCACTGGCACTTGCAGCGAATATGGTGAATTGCGTCTCCGTCCTTCATTTTATTCTACTGTTGAGCACCTCGCGCCTACATCACGCGTTTTGCGTACGCTCACATCGCTTCTGACGTTTTGTTCCTGATATTTGCATACGCATGACGTTTCTACTGATTTACGTGTTCATTTTACTGATCTCCACAGACCTCCTTTTCTGCAATTTCATGGCTATCTGCTAAATTTTTACATTGTTGCTTAAGTTTTGCACACCAGTGTGTGTAAATGCTTGATACATATATGTATATTTATGTAAATAAAATGTATAATAAACTTTATTTTTCTGAACATATGTTTTATTTATTGTTATTTTTTGATAATATCCTTTAAAACGAAGTTATATTTCAGTCTCCTCAATTTCGTTTTAAACAAATTTCACTGTATATAATTTCAATTCTTCGTATTTCTTAAAAAAATGTTATATTACATGACAGAAGAAAAGTAATGTTATTTATTTAAAAAAAAAAAAAGTTGTTAAAAATAACTCATATTTATCTCAAAATATTTATTCATAAGACATCCCGCTATAACTTTTTATTACTTACACAACACCTCTAAAGATGATATTTCCTTTTCATCATGCTTTTAAGAGCAATAATGAGTCTTCTATTTATTCATTAAGCAAAATATGTACACTCAGAACATTTAAATGTTTTTGAAATATTCTTTGTAAACGTTTCAAAATACACATACTTAATAACAATTAATATATATTATATTGCTTGTGTATTGAGGAAGAACCATGTCGTTCTTTGAAATGATCCCTTACAGAAAATAGTTCCTACTTCAGAAATTATTTGAATTGCTCCAACAACCAAACGTGTATTTAACCCATCATGAAAGAGCGAGCATGATAAACGTGATGCTAATATGTAATATGTTTAGTGTTTTAAATGATCGTAAATAAATAATATCAACTCGTACCTAATTTACTACTTTCAACGTTTTGTGACTGGTTCTCATAAATTTTTAAACGGATCAACACAACGTAATTACGTTAAAATGAACTATGACTAAGGGAGTTTTCTGAATTTGGAATTACGTTTCGCTTTTGGGGCTTAATAGAAAGATTCGGGTTATTTGAAAAATATTTTGTTCCGTATCTTAATGTTTATTTCATTTTAGGGTAGAGCAAAAAATGTTTTCTTTGAAAAAATTTACAAAAAAAGGTAGAGGTTAACATTTTAATGCAGGGGAAGTTAATAGTTTACTTTTGAATTGCATTTTTAATTCCTTCAAAAGAAAAAACATACAAAATTTTATCCAATTTTAGTAATTGATGTAGCTTGAGTTTTTTAAATATTAAGTTTAATATGGTTATTTTATTTTCATTTTTAAGTAAATCTTTTTTGTAATTTATATACCTTTTATTCCCTCTCCTTTTTCGTTAACATATGATATCCCTTGATTTTTTTTTTAATTATAAGCTGCTCATAATTCACAAGGTTTTGCTTTTTTTGGTAAAAAAAGCAAAAACACTTAAGTACGAAAAGAATTTCTGATGATTCGAAGCATGTTTAATGGAGAAAAACATTTTAACTCTTAAATGCTTAAACTTGAAATACAGGTACTATTATTAAATTCAAATATGAATTTACCTTTCTCTAAGTATATATAATCACATTTCATTTGTATTCTAAATATTGAGCCCAACAACATCATTCAAATCAATACACATCAAAGATTTTTTAAAGTGTTTGCCAAAATTTTAAGTTTGAATCAGAAATCTGTAACAATACAATTCTGTTAAAAGAGGATATAAATGGCATTATTATTATTTTAAAATACTTGTATTAAAATATACAGGTACACATTTCAAAACTACTTGTGTTCTTTGTTCATTAATATTTAGACTGTTAATAACGCTATAGAAATTCAGTTTTAATTTTTTTCTAATTTTATTTGCGCTTAGTTCGGAGATCAATCATCAATGTGCAGTCGCAATGATCGAGTTCGTGGTTGGTGAGATCGGGGCTCTAGATTCTTTAATTCTACTAAAGACTTATTTTGTAGAGGTAAAGACGGATAACTCAAAATATGGGAAATGTAATAACAAAACAGAACTCTGGTTTAAAATTATTTTTCACGCACCTTGCAGTAATTGCACGATACTGTGATAAAGATCGGGTTTATGAAGATTTAAGCAGCTTAATTCCTTCTCTCTGGAAAACCTAAGGAGTATGACATTCTTTCTTCATTTATAAATTATTTAGCAAGCAACACATCAAACACACAAGCAAAATATTTTGTGTCACTGCTGATAATGCTAGGGCAATGGCTTACAAGGAAAGATGATATGTCAATTTTCTTGAAAATCATATTGGTCATAATATATGGAGCTTCCATTTTACAACATGCACTATATAACAAAAAAACGACGCACCAAGTACGAGTTGTCTGATAGAGACAAAAATTGGTATGTAGAAAGATTTCAGAGTTACACAATTACAAAAAAACAAGCTCAATAAGGTGTTTACCCACCTCTAGCATGGATGCAGGCTGCCACCCAAAGTGGCACAGAGTGATAAAGCACCCTGATGGTCTCCAGCGGTATTTATTGCCAAACTTACGATAATTGGCGGGCCAGGTCATCCACATTCCCTAGAAGATGCAGTCATCTTCCCATTGTATCCCAGACATGCTCGAATGGAGAAATCTGGCTATCTGGGTGGCCAAAGATGTGTTTGAAAAGCCGTAATACAGTTCATAGCAACACATGCGGTATGTGGTAAAGCATTATCTTCCTGAAAAATAAGGCCAGGGCACTGCAAAAGGAATGGTAGCAAAACAGTTCTCAGAATGGTATACCGCTGTACTGTAAGTTGCCTCTAATGAAGACCAAAGAGGTCCGGCGGTCAAAAAAAAAAAATGGCACCCCAGACTATAACTCCTGGTTGAGGGTAAGTGTGACGTGCAATAGTGAACGTAGGATCAGCACGTTGCCCTGGGTGTCTCCAGACACGTCTTGGATGACCGTCAGGATACAATTGGAAGCGGGATTCGTCGCTAAACACTATACATCCCCAGTCAGCATGATTCCGAACTGATCGAGCCAAGCACCGCTGCAATCTGCCTAGAAAGAGTGCAGGCGTGAGTGTCAGGTGGTGTAGCGATCGGTATGAGCGTAAATTTCGCACTATCAGCCGTCTGCGAATAGTCATGGTGGACACTCGTGTGCGGGTCGCACGTCTGATAGTTGATAACGATGAATCAGGTACTTTGATAGCTGATCTGGCAATCAATCTGTCCTCCCGATCTGTTGTGGCTCTAGGTCAACAGTTACCATTAGGACGCTGAAATATGCCACTATCCACCCATTCTTGGCAGCATCTTCTAATGGCCGCATTGCTTTGACCCACATGACGAGCGATTCTCCGATTTGCTCAACCTGCCTCTTTCAATCCGATGATACGATCTCTTCCAAACTCCGACAGTTGCTCGTAATGAGTTCGAATCTTGTGGCGAATCATTTTTTTAGTCGTTGAAAGGTATCCTAAATCGCGCAATGAAACCGAAGTTTCGACCATTACATTGAGAATTGCTTCTTATAGATACCTGCTGATTGCGCAGTTCCGATGCGCTGTAGCTTCTGCTATTCATTCATTGGACACCAAATTTTAATCATTTGCATGTTCAGTACAAATGCCATTGAATACAAAATTTCATGACAATCGGGCAACTCCTTCTCGGTGCGTCGTGGTTTTTTTTTTTTTTTTTTGTTATAGACTGTATAAGAAAAGTTTAATAGCCAAAATTTCGTCACAGCGCTTAATTTCGTTAATGTGCATTGTTGTTAAAATGTTTAATTATTTGTTTCTCATTCTTCACTGGTACACAGACAATCTAAAATAAAAAATGAATGTGTGGATCCTTCCTTATACAGGTATTTTCATTGTCTTAGTCGTGGTAATGTCTAAAGCAGGTTTGTCATTCTTGGAACACATTAACATTTTTCTTAACGAGAAGAAACAGCATTTACTCGAATTGAACGATAACGAATGGTTATACAAATTGACGTTTCTGATTGATATGCATCTTAACAAACTAAACTTAGTACTTCAAGAAAAAGGGCTAAACAATACTTGAAATTTTTGAAGATTAAAAAGGCTTTGCTGAAAAATTACCGTGAAATCCGGCGTATAACTCGCACCATCACTTTAGAAATGCAATTTTTTTAATATTTAATCATATTCACCGTATAATGTGCTCTCCCTTTTTTTATGAAGAAACCTGAAATCTACGTACACAAAGCTCTCATGTTTTAAAGTCATTTATTCGAGGTATTATCTCTAGCTTTTGGAAAAATAGTACACATCTAGAAATGCAACCGTTTAAGTTCATAAAAAATGGCATTTCCTTTAAATAAACAGTACTTCTATATATGTAGAACTGTATTTTTCTTTCTATTCTCATCTGTTTTTCATTTATAAAGCTCTCATTTTTACAGCCGGCCTATAACGCGCACCCTTAAATTCTGATTTTATTTTTTGAGTTAAAAGTTTGTGTCTATATGCCGGATTATATCGTAAATATATTTTTTTCACAACATTAATACTAGTACCCAAAAATACTTAATTTGGGAAGTGCTAGCAGTTCTCAAATATTACAGCTACTTCAGATGCATCGCCCATAGGCAAATATGAACTTCAAACCTATTTTGAAGCCTTAAAGGAGGAATTTCCAAAGAGATGCAAAGATTTTGAAGCTTGTATGCCTATATTCTTCCTAATCAACTCTGATGTAATAGAACCATTAATAATCCCTTTCAAGAATTGTCAATTTTTGAGAAAATGGAAGTTGATAATATTGGAATGGAAATTATTGAACCAACATCTTCAGAATTATTGAAAGCAAAATTTACGGAATTACGAAAGAATCAAGAAGATAAAACACTAACGATAAAAATCAACAACTATTTTAAATTGCTGAATATCATTGCCACAGAGATTGAAGAAAATTGCAGGTGTTCTGCTATCTATTTTTGACTCTCATATCTATGTGAACGAATCTTTCGCCATATGAAATATACTTTAAATATACAAAGAAGTTGTCTAACTGAACATTCAAAATTTCATGTCAAATTGAAAGTCACAATTTATGCCCCTGAGACTGTGATATTAAATGGAACGGTGCAGGGTTAATATTCTCATTGAAATTTTATTTTCTTATTAATCTTTAAAGAACAGTTATATTTTATATTATTTCTTATTTTAATAAATTTTCTAAATTTTTATGTATCATGAAAAAAATTGTCATAATTTGTATTGTTTATGGGTTATTTTAATAAATACTTATAAAAGACACATAATATCTGTACAATTTTTTTTTATTTATGCTAAAAGAATAGTTATATTTTAAATTTTTTATGTCAATAAATATCTTTTTAATTATACATAATTAATATGTAATTAAATTCAAAATACGTATTCTTGATCTTTATACCATGACTTAGCTTGCATTGTCAAGAGGCTCGAATTGTTCCAAGTAATTCCTATCATAAAATCTACGTAATGAAGAGATTGTGGGAAAAATAAAGTCAAATACATCATCAGTAATTTTACGTTCATTAATACTTTATGTGTTTTTTAGCAGAGGCTTGTTCCATTAGAACTACAACTAATGTAGCTGTCATTTTTAGCATCACTCAAACAGTTTGGATTCGTTTTTTCAAACTTTTTTTCTAATTATTTACATATTTCATGCTGTATTTAACTTTGAACATGTTCATCCAATTAGAATATTTAATTCTCCACCGACTCTCCTTGTTATCTACATTTGTTATGTAATCTAGTACACATACTTCCCTTGACTAGAAGTGAAATTGACAATATAACTGAAACAAGTTTGATGACTGGTGTTCTTTTTAACTTTTCGAATTATATTAAATCGTGGTCATTATTAACTAAAAATAAGATCAGAATTGTTTTGGTTCAGATTAACCAAACAAACCAATAGTAGAACATTCAAAAAATAGGCAAAAATAAATAAATAAATAACAGAGAAATATTACATGAATATTATTAATGCATGTATGGATTTTTAATTAGATGCTTCAATATTATTCTTCTTATGTAATTTATTTTTTTTTAATATTTATTCAAACATACCCTAATAGAAGAGCAAAAATTAATTTTATACGATATAAAATGTGTATTTGTTAAGTAATATAGAGTATCGTATCAAATTATAAAAACATGATAGTGATGATTTTTTAATTTGTAGACTATTGTGTGCAATTGTTTTAAAAAAAATTGGAGCTAATTTTAGTATAATTTTCTTTTTGGTACAATACACATTGTCTATGATGCTTTGTAGTGAAAGGTGATTATCGAGCAAGAAACCTTTCCACGTAAACCTTTCTTCGTTAATGTTTTAGATACTTCACGTCAACATTATTGTAAACCATGGATGTAAAAAAGAGCTTTCTTTTTTTTTTTCGGGATTTAATGAGATATATCTCATTATATCATGTTCGACGACGTCAAAAGAAAATCACATAATACGATTAATTGTACTTCGGACAATGGCTTAGTAAACTTTGACAATTTAAAAAATCTTGTAGATGGTATTTCTAATTTAGTTTGGAGGGGTAAAAAAATATCATTTTCTAAAAATCTTCTGCTCGATAATTATAATTTTCAACGATTATCAAATACTTTCCAATATATCCCATAGACTTTAACGAACTAAAATGGAAAGAAAAATTTTCTTATGTAGGAAATATCCAATTAATGTCACAATAGAAATATGTTTGTTCATGGAGTAATTTGCATTATTCTCTTATTGCGTGTGTCTGACAGTTTACATTAACATGTTCAAAAAGAAAAAAATAGTAAGTATGAGTCATGCATAAAGAAAATCCCTGTGATTCCATAAAGTTAAATTTTTATCAAAGATTTTATCAAATTACGTGCATAAGTTTATAATTCAGTTTTCTCATAACTTATTAATTATTTTTGATGAAAATTTATTTGTGATATCATTTGACCCTAATAGCATCAACAACCAAATTATGTAAATAGATTTAATAATGTAAAAAGAAAAAATAGAAAACTTCTCAATGGTTCTTCTCTTTCATTCAATGAATATATTTATAGGATGCTTTTAGGATTTCCATGTTGTTTCTTTCTCTGGTAAATAAATATTTTGGCAGGCTGTTTTTTTAAATTTTTATATGCGTTTAATTTCGATGAAAGGATTTTCTTTCAGATTATTTTTCTGGTAAATAAACATTAAGCAGCATACATTTTATTTCTTTATTTTCCGAACCTTATTTTTTTCTATTTACTTTTTTCCTGCTGTTTTTTCAACATTATTTGCATTTATTTCTTTAGTTATTTTAGTGTTGTGCAATTAGAATTATTTACAGAACCTAAATTTTTACTTTTATGTAATAGGATCCGGCATATTTATTATTCTAAAATGTATGGCATTACTCTTTTCCTTTCAGAAAACAAGTCCTACTTAATTAAGAATATATTCTATGAGAAAAATATTACTACTCACCGTAAAATACGAAGAATAACGCGCACTTTTAAGAGATAAAATAATATCGGAATTTTGCAGTGCGCGCTATAAGCCGGATATAAAAATGAGAGCATTAGAAATAATAAAAAAACATGATCATAGAAAAAAAATAAGACTTCTATATGTATCGAAAATATTGTTGATTTAAGAAAAATGGCATTCCATATGAACTAAAGGATTGTAATTCAAGAAGTGTACTATTTTTTTCTAAAGTTTGAGATAATATCTCAAATAAATGACTTCACAACATAAGAACATTGTATACGTAAACTTCAGAATTTTTCGTAAATAAGGGATGAGTGTTATATTGCCAATATACCTAAAAATTAAAAATTACAGCTTGAAAGTATAGGTGCGTGTTATAAGCCGGATTTTATGGTAAGTATAGTAATACTCAATACTTATAGGAGGGACTGAGTGATAACCATTAATTCATATACGCTTAAGTTAGGTTTAGTTTCGCATATAAATACATATAAGTTGTTTTTAATTGGGACCAAAGACGAAATAAAGTAATAATTTAGAAAAAAATTAATAAAATATTAGATATCTCAAATACAAAACAACAAACCAAAGTTAATTTGATCTAAAAGGCTACATAAAATCTAAGAATTTGGTCTGCAGGCTCATGAATTTTCTCATAGCATGCTAATAATGTTTTATATTCCTTTTGTGGATAAAATATGCTTTCCTATGGATTTTTCGTTTTCTGAAATTTGAAACCTTTTTTCAATGAAACTGAAGCCTTTTGTCAAATTCCCAACCGTCATTCGATCTTTAAATTGAACTGAATCAAGACTCAAGTTCGACGTCTTTAACTTGCTGATGCATTTCTGTGGGCTTCAGTTGTCAGCTTCTGACTGCGGGAATCTAGCAATTCTTGAACGTCATCAGTAACTCATTCTAAATTTACTTGTCTTGCAAGATCTAGTCTTCTTCAATCACATTTCCAAATCCAAAAGGCTCTGCCATTCATTCCGCTTGAGTTTTAGTGACACAGTGTTTTCCAGAAGCCATTTAAAGTTTTTCTTGTAGAACTTCACTCCAAAACTGCCCGAGGATTCTCACTGTCTCTGAAACATAGAAATGTTTCCAAAATAACTCAAAGCAAATTATTATGGCTAAGCGTTAAATCCTCGCCATATGTCGAACATGTACATTATAGCTAAACCAGCGTTTCTCAAACTGTGGGGCGCGCCTCCCTTGGAGGTCATGACAACTCTACTAGGGGGGTGCAAGCTTATTAAAAAGTCGAAAACAAAACATTATTTTAAAAATTATTAATTTACTGAAAGTAAACAAAAAAATACATTCTGACGTAATAAAAAATAAAACACACATTTACACTGATACATTACATTTAAAAATGTATCAGTGCTACCAATGTATTTTATAGTTAATTTAATAATTCTAAGTTATGAACAAGTTTAATAATTACCAGTGATCCCTTGAGATTGCCATAAATAAAATTATATACAAAAATTAATACTTATCTTGATAATTTGTACGGTTTATAATAATCAATCTCTTTACTGCCGATTAAAAGTTAAGCGATTCGCTTCCCAATGCCAACCGTTTTCCACATAAGCACGTTTATGTAATGTATTTTTCGGGGGAATAAAAAGCCAAGAATCTGAAATAAGTGAAGCTTTCGCAAACATTGTCAAGGTCCTTTTATTGCATTCAAAATCTTCGGAATAATTTTATAGATAGCAGTGTACAGAAAACATCGTACTTCAGAAAGACGTATATGTACGTCCTGGGAAATAAACGCTTTGGCTGAGCGAGACATTTATATACGCCTGTGGCACTTAAGAGATTAAACTCGTATCGTAGTCTTAGCATCGAGGTATTGTATTATTGAATTCATTACATTGTTATTGTATGATGGGGGCGCGATGAAAATTATGATTGAATATTGGGTCGCGAATACTGAAACTTTGAGAAGCACTGAGCTAAACGCGCTCGCGATAACTGGGGAGTGAGTACAAGTTATGTAGCACTTAAACAAAAGACGAATGGACGAGATTTGAAAATCATGTAACTCCGGGTTCGCTTAAGTCGGAGTAACGTAAGTCGAGATATTACTGTATAGGATACAATTGAGTATCATTTTGAATGTTTCCATTCAAAATGATAATATAATTGTACTCTCTACTCTGCTAATTTTCGTATTACTTTTGGAAATATTTTCAAATCAAAGGACAACCAAACATCATTCAGATGGACCTTTTTTAACACAAGCGTATTACAAGTTGCGTAATTTGTAGCTTTTTTGAAATAATTCTTATCTTAATTATTAAATGTACGGAGGTATTTCAAAAGCATGGTAACAAGCCCATACTGAGTTAAGGTTTATTCAGTAAATTTAAAAAATATACTCACTGTAGGAAGGTGCAGGTACATATTACTTCTCTACATAGTCAGTCATGCTTATCGAAGCATTTGCTTCATTGGTACACCCAGTCATCAGAAAAAGAAGCGTAGTAATCGGCATCAAAGTTGTGCAACCACGTCAAGACGACTTGCTAAACTTCAGCATCGGTTCTGAAATGCTTACCTGCCGAATGTATCTTATCCGAGTTTATTTTTTTTTTATCCCGAGTGTATCTTTTCTACAAAGGGAAATCACTTGGTGTGAGGCTGGGACTGTAAGGAGGGTGGTTCAATACGTCCCACCGGAAACGCTCTATCTTCACCTCGCACATCTGTTTCTCTTTTGTTATATTTCGAGTACCTCCAAACCACACCTAATTTACGACATAAAACTTGTACCGTACACTACTACTAATTGCCGATGAATTTCAGCTGCAGAAATTTTCTTTAAAATCAAACACTGTATCACACTTTTCATTTCAATTACGAAACATGTTTACACCAACGCAGCCAGCTTCTAACTGAGATTTATTCATGTTACTCGAGAATCAGTTCCATCTCTCAAAACCTTTTGAATGCTGTGATTGTCTTCGTTATCTTCAAAAAAGGTGCTTTTATTCATAAGAAAAATTAGCACCCCCATCAGATCTCTTGTTACCTTACTTTTTTGAAAATCCTACATATTGTTGATGTTACATTACAAAATTTTAAAATAACATTATGTCACAATTTTTTATACCTTAATAATGTGTTAATATTTAACACTTGAACGTCCATTGGCGTCGATTGGACACCAGAGCCTGTTTAATTTGTTCTCTTTTCTACATTATTGCAGGGAATTAGAAAATTTTTCATGACTTTTAATTACTTTTTATAGTTATTATACAGAAAATGTTTTGTGGTTCTAGGTTAATTCGGAGAGATTTTACAACTCATTATGCCAAGAACGTCCACTGGTGTCGTTTCGACACCAACGCAATTTATCATTATAAATAGCTGTCATTCTTGCATGAAATATTACATGAAAAAAATTGCAGTAAATTTATTGCGGTAGATAAAGGTTTAAGAACTATTATTTTAGAATGCTTCCTTGGAGTAATATCTATCTTTGATTAGACAAAAGTAACACGTGTTACACGGAACACAAAATTATAACGACCAGCTGCCACCCTGAGAGGCTCACAACTGAACTACACATAAACTAAAACCAATCAAACAAGTTAATTTTAGTAAATGTTAATACTTTACACTACTTCGAGACAAATATAATTTATTCAAAGTGGTTTGAGTATCACTGGTAATCACATACTAAATTAACCCTCTAAGCGGTCTGCACTTAAAGTCTTGCCATTCTGGAGATGCTTCAAAAATGCACCACACATTTTTTTTTGTTTTCAGGGGGGTTCTCAAAAGTGGTTGGCCGTTTTTTTAAGAATGCGGCCGGCCCCTATTTGGAATATTGCGAAGGCAAAAAAAGCATTTTGGAATGGCGGAATTTTCTGCAAACCCTTGGGGGTTAAACAAGAAAAATATGTTTGTCCCAATAATTCGAACACTATTGTATATCATTTCTATTTACCCTACTCAATAGTGATATCTTAAAATTCCTGATTGAAATGCAAAATAGATTGCTATCAGAAAACTGAATCATGCTATTAAGTCTCGTCACAAAAGTAATAGGACACCTTTCTTGTCGTTTGATATTTTCGTCAAGTTGCCCAAAGTCAGTACTAATATTATTACTTCGAAATGAACTAACTGATGTTAAGAGGTTAAATAACAGATTTTTTCATTGCATGATTGGATTTTTTTTTTTTTCAAAATTACGTTCAGAAGTGAGTAATTATATGTTTTAAATTGTATACGAATATGTCCTTAACTTTTAGATTTACTTAGCAAAAAGTGTTAAGAGGTCATACACTTGTATCAGACTGCAATACAGTGAATAATTCATAACATATATTTTTTCATAACACTGTGTAAAAAAGTCTATTCGTATTTAAATTTTGCAAGCTAGTATTAAGCATCGTTAACCACAGTTTCTCTTTCGAGTATACCTAGATTTTTTTTTAGGTAATTGCGTGAAACTTTAAACTTAGCGTTCGAACATATGTAAATTTAAAATATATATTAAAATAATTTAGCATGTGTTACGATTGTCAATTTTTTCATAGATGTAATTAATATGTTTTATATTATTATAATTATATTAATACTTATAGAATTAATTTGCATTTTTGAAACTGGACTAGAAAATTATCTATAATTTGATGTGATTGCGGTTGAAAGTGCACTTGAAGATTTTCCGAAGAAATCTGATTTTTTTCAAAATGGAATTTATGTTTAGAAAAAAGTGAAAACTATATATAGGGGGTGGGAGGAGGAATCATGTTTTATAACTAAAAGCTTTTAGTGAAAGTTAACTATCCATATTAAATAACTGTATTAATATATTTACATAATACCTTAAAATAAGGTTGTTGTTTTTTATTATTGTTAACTTTGATTTCTTTTTTTTTTTTTTGTAATTCTGAGGATATATTTTTTTTAAAAAAAATATTAGTGTTTTGTTCGTTTCCTTTTATACATTATCTATGCAATTATAATGTTTTATTACTTTAAACTTTTTAAATTTTTCTGTGGTAAGCAGTGTTTAAAAAAAGATTAAGCAGCATTTTATGATGTTTACAGAATACCAGCTGTATTTTCTATCATACTATTGAAGAATGAAAATTTAAAATAATATTTCTCCATGCTGAGTTTTTGTTCATATAATATTTTTCGGAATTATTAGACTTTTTTGACAATCATAGTACGATAGTTTTTTTTATATAAGTTTCTGAAATATAAGTAACGTCTAATTGAGAAGAAAAAATTAACTTTAAGGTCTGTGTAGTATATATAATTTCTTAAATTTTTTTTCTTTATTTTTTTTATCATTTTAAAATAAAAAATTAAGTTGCGTCATCAGAAAGAAATATATACTCAGTTTTACGTAACATCTTATAAGGTACGTTGAAAGAACTGCAAATTATTATTATTATTATTATTATTATTATTATTATTATATATATTTAAAAACCTCTAAGGTTTTTCTTTTTTTAATTTAATCATCTTTTCAAAAACTTAAATTTAGCGAACATTTTGTAGCAATTTCAAAAATATTTTGGGAATTTGCAGACTGACTTCAAATACTATTATAACCTAATTCCAAACATTAAAAATAAAAATAAGTACTTGTATACTTAGGTGGTAGCATAATGTGATTTTTTCATATATATAAATTGGTTTCCCATACTATACAATGCGTGCCCTTCTTGTAGGTTTAACGATGACCACACATACTAACTTCTTTAAAAGAAAAAAAATAATTAAAATGAGTGGCTTTCTTTTCTAACAATACATGTATCCTGCCTAATACTTCTCAAAAATACCGTCATGATAAACTAAATACCAAAAAATAAATTTAGACTCTTTTAATTAAGTGTAGGTCTGAAATATTAATTATATGAACGCAATTCACGTTCAATTTGTTTTTTAGACAAAATGTAATACTGAGAGTCTCACTGATACTTTAGTTTTGGTCTTTAATTGATTCGAATTCTATCAAGTATTCTATTTATTCAACCTAAATATTTGTAACTCTTTCTAGACACTATTTTGTAACCAAAATTGGAGAAAAAAGTTAAACACTTTTTAGAAGTCCAGAAATTTACAAATTTCTCAATTCCTTGAGTGTTTTACTCTTATTAACTACGAAATTAAAAGAGCCTTAACTTTGATGTAATTAGTAACAACTTCCTTTCTTCCATTTCTTGTCAAAAAAAAGGCATTTCGCTGTCCCTACTTTATTAATTGATCTTACGGAAATGTATGCGTTTAAAAAATGAAATATTATAGTCTCTCAAAATATACCATGTTTCAGCTCACATTTCAATTTAATTTAAGTTAGTTAACAAGTTTAAAAAACAAGTATAAGAATAATGGAACAAATATGTAACCATAAAATTATTTCTTAAAACTTAATAAGTTTGATTCTCCTATTATTAATCTAAGTAAAAAAATATTAAAATACTTATTTAGATCTTTTCAACTCAGTTCAAAATGTTATAAAACATTTTGCTTTCCCTTCAAATTATTTTCATTTATTTCAATTGCCTTTTTTATAAAACCAATAAAAATTTAACAATCTTCACAATTATAGTGTACAAACACATTAAACATGCAGTACATATCCTTTTCTATTATCCGCATATCCATTCAGACATAACAAGATGCAGAGGAAGTTCATTAAAAAAATCGCGCACAGGAAAATGAATGGCACATTTCGGAACTGGAAATAGAGTTAATATAAGATAATATAAATTCGAGGCCAACAAATGTCTGCTTTGAAAATAAACCAGGATCCACTAATTGCCTTTTGCATCCTAAAGGAAGGAAGAAAAAAAGGACAAAGTTATACATGTGTATATATATACATTAAATAGGCAACAATGTTTTCTTACCGTTTTTTATTTTCCTTTGTGAACGTAATTACTTCTTGAGGTATCCGACTACTTGCGATAACTTTCTTTTTGAAAAAAATGGAAATATGGGGATTTTTTTTGAGAATTTTAGATTTATTTAGTATATTTTAAAGAAAAAATCCTAAACTTGAAAGCAGAAGAATAGTTATTATTAAAATTGGAAGAAACTGGTAAAAATGTACAAAAGATTACATAAACATTACATACAAAGTACAAAACTTATGAGAAAATTTTCCGTTTTCAATTTTGATGTGTAACTTTATTATACATGTTTGAAATGACCGAGATATTTTAATTTTAACAAAAACTGGAGCACTTTATCTTAGTTATTATGTGAAATTGCTTAAAAAAACAGTGATTATATTAACATAAAGACTGTAAATTTTGAAATAAAACAGTGATTAATAAATCTGAAGGTCAAAATACTTTTACTGCTATACAGAACATACACAAAAAATTTCAGCAAATTATTTTCAAAACTTTTTGAGCAATTGCTGTCTTTGTTCGAACTCTTGACAAAAAACACATTTCGATAAAACGTATTTTAAAGTTTGATATCTTGTCTGAAGTTATGGCATCTGCTTTTACTAAAAGACTTGTAATTTTTGTTCTAGTGAATGGAAAATAAAAAACTTGGTATTTTTATTAAGCTAATATGATTGCCTATAAAATAAAATCATGAAGAAAATTTGTCAATTTTTGAAAAAAAATCATGATTTTAGGGTAGACCGATATCTTAAGGTAGTAATTGTAAATTTTCAAAATGCTCCGTTATATATCAGATACAAAGCCCAAGAAAAAAAAAGTAAGAGGGAAAAAATTATTTAAATTTGCCCATAGAAATAGTATGTACTAAAAATATCTTCAACATAGATGCGTAGTTAGTTCAAGAATAAAAAAAAAGAAGAAAAAACACTCAGAATAATCATTTGTTTGAGTGATGCCACTGCATCCTTTTAATATTCTTTTCTTCCTTCTTTACACCAGGTGATCCAAAAGTCCAGTAATTCACGGAATAATGTAGATATAGAAGTAAAAATTCATACAGATGCTTGTAATGACATAGTATTTTAGTAAAACCAAAAAAATGTGCACAAAAGGGCCAACAAAGGATGGCGTTTTATATAACAAAAGCAAAAGATAGCAGAACAAATGATTTTTAGCAACAAACGATGTTCTTAATAGCAAATGTTCAACATGTTGGCTGTCATTTATCAACAATAGCTATAGTCTAGGGGGCAATGTTGAGAACAATACACTGTTCAACAGTGCTTCTCAAACTTTCGATACTTGCGACCCAATTTTAAGCCATAATTTTCTTCGCGCCCCCTTCCCTCTTTCAACAATAACAATATATTCAATTCAATAATAATAATGTACTTCGACGTTAATCTACAATATGAATTTAATTACAAACCATACAAATTATCAAGATAAGCATTACATTTTTTATATAGTTTTATATATGACAAGCCCATGGAGTCACTGGTAATTGTTAAACTTGTTCTTAGCTTGGAATTGTTAAATTAATTACCAAATACAATGTGCAGTACTGATACATTTATAAATATTTCATATCGGTGTAAATGTGTATTTTATTTTTTATTATGTCAGAATGTATTTTTTTTTTGCTTCATTTCAATAAATTAATATTTTTAAATAATGCTTTATTTTCAACGTTTCGATAGGCTCGCGCCCCCTCAGTGGTTTATCACGCCCCCCCCCCTTCTAGGAGGCGCGCCCCACAGTTTGAGAAACGCTGCTGCACAACATATCTGTAGGTATGGTAACAAATTAACTTTGGGTGTTGTCTTTTATCATCCGTGATGAGGTTCGGACGATCGTGGTAGACTTGCAACTTCAGGTAATACCACAAAAAATATTCGCATGGACTAAGTCTGGGGACATTGGATGCATGACAGAAGTGGTGGTTCAGCATTTGATCATCATCATGAAGGTCACTAGAGCCTAATCAATGGATAATTGTTCAAGTTGATTAGGAAATTGATACACTTCTTATGGCGAAAAGATCGTAATGCTGCAGTAAAAGATTCTCCATTCTGATAATATAGCTTTACTAACAATGCCTTTCCTGGTTAAGTCAACAGGCTACAATTGTTGGCGCATTTGTTTTTCCTCTCTGACTACAGTTCATTTTACACATAACTTCATTAACGTTTTGCTATCTATCAGGCCATTTTTTTTTTTACATTTTTTTTTGGTTTAATTGTTTTCTCATATCATTTCAAAGATATTTAACACTTTTTACCTCTCTATTTACATTATTTGTTGAATTATTGAACTTTCAAATGACAACGAACTTTTTCACTTGGTATAAATAAATAACATTTTTCGGAAAAAAAAATCGATTCATTTTTGTTCCTACTCTACAATACATGCTAGCTATAGATAGAGCTGTATATCTAGCAAAATTTGACATGAGAAAGTGGAGCGTCTCTACGATGTATGCAAATGACATGTCCAAAAAAATTGGGAATGTTGCTCAAGTAAAAGTTGTCAGTTCGCTGTAGCACAGTACCGATTTTCAAAGACAAAACAAAGTTAATGAACCCTTTACACTACATTGACGAGAACTACACTGCTTAGGTAAGATTATTCTGTCTGCAGCAATAAGTACACGAATGATCAATGACACTGTCCGCTTTATGTGGCAATATGAAAAAATAAATCGAAATATTACTCCGGCTTTAAAATTTATCATGGGAGCAGCAGTTTTTAAAGTGTTTTCCGCAGACCCCCAGAGGTCCCAAAGGGATCCGCAAATATCTCCCATTTAATGTTAAAATTTTCTTTTACAAACACTGAAAAACCTCGTGGAAAAATTAAAATATATGCCATTATAAACTAGATCACTAAATTATCCCCAATGAAAAAACTCTACCAGGACATGTATTTCATTCAAGAAAATTCAGATATTTATTGTTTTCAACTACATATAGCCATTACTACAACGTAATATGTTCAAAAAATAATAGAAACATATGTGCAAAGAACAACTCTCTCTCTCTATCTATCTATCTATCTATATATATTAGGTTAGGGAAAAAGAAATCCATTGTTTTGGCATGAAAATCAAGACTTTATTTAACATGCTTCCGATTGTCCGATATGGGTCAAATATGCACCGTTTTGTTGTATAATTTATTGCCATTTTAAAGGCAGCTTCATAATGCCTCTCTCACAGAAGTCTTGGACCTTATTGGCGAAAACATCTAGTAATTGATTTTCACAATCTTCTCTTGATCCCTATTTCTTATCACTCAGAAAGTTTTGCAATGCAAGAAAAAGGTGGTAATCGCTTGGTGCCACGTCTGGACTAAATGGTGAATGTATTAAAACTTCCTAACCAAGCTCCCAGAGGTTCTGGAGGGTCACTACAGAAATGTGTAGCCTGGCGTTGTCCTGAAAGAACACAATACATCTTCTGTTGGCGAATTCTGGCCATTTCCGGTCAATCGCTAGCTTCAAACGGTCCAGTTGTTGTCAGTAGGGATCTGAATTTAGTATTTGGCCATGCGGAAGCAACTCCTAATAAATGATACCTTTCCAGTCCCACCAAATACACAGCAGAACCTTACTGGACGTTAGTCCTGGTTTGGCCACCTTTTGAGCTGCTTCACCGCACTTTGACCACTATCGTTTTCGCACAATATTGTAGTATGGGTCCCATTTCTCATCTCCAGTCACTATTCGTTTAAGACATGGGTCGATTTCATTCTGCTTGGCCAAGGCTTCGCAGATGGAAATTCGATCCATCATGTTTTTTTATGTTAACTGGTGTGGCTCCCAAACACGGAGCTTCTTTTAGAATCCAACTTTGCGCAAATGCCTTAAAACTGTTTTATGGTAAATCTTTAGCTCCTGGGTGATGCTACGATTACTAACATCCCGGTCAGCTTAGATTATTTCTGTGATTTTATCTACATTTTCGACGACGGGTTTGCCATCAAAAATACCTGAACAGAATCGACGAGATAAAAATTGCACGTAATTAGCTGTTACAGTATCGGCACCATAAACACCATTCGCAAATTCAGCCACCTGACTTGCATTTTCGCCTTTATCAAAAAAACTGTAAAAAGAACCGAATTTTCTCTTTGTTGACTTCCATCTTTAACACCCTGTAACTCACAACTGAATGGACCAAACAAAAAAAAAAGCTAAATATTTTTTGTGTGTGAAATGTCATCGTGACAACGAGCATAAATGAGAAATTGTTTGATCGATACTTCACGAGATATCGACACTACAGCCAACTACCGAAAATATAATGGATTTCTTTTTCCCCAAACTAATATATATATATATATAACTAGATTTTTGCTGTTTTTTTTAAAGAAGAGAAAAGGAAATGTTAAAAAATGTCTGCATATAAGTATCAGAGGCAGACATAGAATTTTTGAAGAATATTTAAATCTCTTAGTCATGTGACTGGAATCAGGGGGTATTTAAAATTTTGCGGGTCCGCAATGTCAGGTTGATAGATAAAGGAGGCGATTGAAAGTTCAAGAACCCCTGAGGTAGAGGATGATTTCTTACACAAGAATGCATCATCAAGGTCATCAAGGTCATAGTTATTTAGCTTTCAGTAACTATATCCACACATTTAGTTATAGGGACTGAAATCAAATAGTATATCTCCAAACAATGTTGTTAGTGTATCAACTATTCTCTTGTTGCTGGATATGCCCTTTTATAATTTTTGGCAATAAAAAAGGGTTAACCCTGAATTACTTTCCTTACAAAATCCATAACTTTAATCCTGTATCTGATGGAAACCCTGAAGCTTTTAAAACGTTTGTTATGCTGTTATATGGGGGAATGTTATTTGATGTCACTTGAAGGTGGAACATTTTATGTATAGAGGAGGCTTATTTATACTTGAATTGTGTCCACTGGAAATGCGCAATTATCGAATTTGATCCGCCGCAAATCTATGCTTAATCCATCAAGGGCCTTTGTCCCATGAAAACGGAGGTATGATGCTGTTTTTTTGTAATGTGTGGCAGTCCTTAATTAACTTTAAATAAATGACTACAAAAGAGCTTTAAATCTGCTTCTTAAATAGAAAAAAATTTCGGGACATGTTCATAACGTATGTGAAGCACGAATTCCAGCAATATTAACGTTTCTCATCTTCGAATTTTATCCGGGATGGTATATACCACGGATGGCGAACCAGCGATACGCGTGCCATTGATGGCCTGCGACACAATATTTTGGGCACGCCACCGATCAAAATAGTTATCATTTTACATCAAAATAACAAAGTTCACTATAAAGTATTACGACCAAACGCAAGTGATCGGTCGCAATTTTCAGCGAGATTTTCTCTAAGCGCTTAAGTCTATTATGTACCCTGATGGGATTTCATTTGTTAAATTGAACTTGCCCCAATTCGATCGGTTGAAAATTAACAAAAATTTAAAATGCAACTGAGATTTATTTCCAATCTAGCTCAATATTGATTCAAAAATTCATTGAAACAAGTACAATGTTGGAATTGATTGATACAAAAAGTTTAACAAGCAATATAGGTTAAATTGCTAATAAGGAAATTTTGGATACACATGAAAATCGATTTCAGATACATTTAACTTTTTAAAGAAGCTGGATCATGTTATTTCAACAATACTTTCATCTGCTTATGCCTAAGAATTATTATTTTCAGAGATGAAAAATATTAAAGACTCGCTGAGAAATCGCTTGGTATACGACTCAAATTCAGCATGCATTTTTCTAAAAGCAACATCTTAAGATCATAATATAAGTTATTTGCAATCCAATCTGCTACAACAAAAGTCCCATTTCAATGTTACTTTAATTCTAAATAACACATATAACTAAAATTGTTACTAATATACAGTGCAAATTTTTCGTAGTAAATAAAGAGTTTGCTTAGTATTTAGTTTTATTATTTTCCAATAATCACGAGTCAAAATTCTATGACGGCACGTTTATACCTCATTAAACATTTCTTTGGAAAAACTGGCACCCCTGATCCATAAAGGTTACCCCTGATATATACCTTCACCTCATCCTTTCTTGTGGTATTCAACATGTGTTATGGCTGACTTTTTGACACGAGAGTGATAGTTGTTTTTCCAACAGTATTGCCTCCTCGTTTTTTCGATATAAATCTGTGCTCATTCTAGTTACAGAGATTTTTTGAAGTAATCACAAATCTACAATAAAACAACCTGCAACCTTCGCACATCTGAGATATTTACTTTTTCAGCATGTCCGTGGTATTGAGACGGATTCACTGCATCACAATACGGAACACAGTGTCTTGTGATTGGAAATGGTTATACAAAGCATATATAAAACACTTATAGAACATTTCACCATGCTACAGTAACTGGTAGTAACTGGTTGTACTTCTTAGAGATAAAAAAAAATCACGAGCGCATGATTTGAATCATGATTGATCAATGAATGCGAAATAAATATGAAGAAACATATAATACCTTGCTTAAATATATTTCTTTCAATTACTATACAATATTTAAATTATATTAATACCTAAAATCATATATTTTATAAAATACGAAAAATATTGGCAATATGATTCAATACATCTCTTTAAGAAGATATTTAATTTTCTTCATATTTTTTCATATCCCTTTGAGGCCCGAATTATTTTTATCTTTAAATATTAAATTCTTCTGGTTATTAATACTATATTGACCACAAAAACACTGGGAAAAACAAACAAAAAATCCGTAGAAGGTACCCGCACTCTCTTGCGGGTTGGGCGTGTTCTGTGAAATCAGCACCTGTGAAATTTTGCATTTTTTGGCTCTAAGTTGATGGATAAAACACACTTAATTCAACAAAAATTCTTACAAATAAAGAAATTATTCATGTAAAATTAATTATTTTGACTCATTATTTATTTTCAGTGGAAATCTTTAAAACATGTTTCTGTTTTTGATGAGCATAAATGTACCTTGCATTTTTCACAACATGTTTTCGAACTGCTTTCGTAGTTTTCAAATCTGCATTTGCGAGGCCTTGAAATGTCATCAACACATCGAAAATGGATATACATGCTAAGCCTTTTTATCCTGGAATGGCCTGGATAAAAAGGACATAACACTTCGATCTTTTTGCGAGTGGAATTACAACACTGTTATCTTCATCATCAGTTAAAATACTTTTGTTGGTAAGTGGAGAAGCTGCTAACGCGCTTCAACTATCTCGAACTTAAATTTCAAGCGATCCATTTTGATTTTTGGAGAAATTTTATTTTTGCTATTGCATTTTGTTTGCAGAGAAACCAAGGATTTGCAACAGCTAAAACAATGAATTGAATGGGTTCAAGAGACTTTGATGGTAAAGAATAATACAAAATTGTCTTTCCATTTCAAATATTTCCATGTTTTTCTTTATCGCCCTCCTCTGAAATCTATTTATCCTTTCAGTATGCATGGTTCATATGTTTCCTTCGCAACATTGTCATCATCCGAGTGATCACTAAGTTCGGATCAAACTTCAAACTGATTTTTCCGTCAATTGCAAAATTTCTTTTTGTGTGAGAATTCTTCTCCTTTTAGACAGCTTAAAAATTTTGGGTTAAAGTTAGCACAGTATTCTATGAAATATAATAAAATATATCAAAAATGTTATTCTTTAAAAAAGAAATAAAAACTATTTATAAGCAACATCTTATTAACTCCCTCCCTCAAACCTAATTTTTTAGGGGGGAGGGAATGGAGGAAGAGATATAGATGCAGATGTCTGTGTGATGGAGGAAAATTCCATACCCCTCAACAATGCATGAAATAGAAAATTAATTGCAAAAGAGACCGAGAGAGAGAAAAGGGACTCGTCCATGGCAACACCCAAGGAAATGTATTAATTATATATATAACAATATTTTTCGTTTTTATTTAAGCTTCTATCAACATTATTGAAACAGAAAAGAAAACTCACATGACAAGAACTTACCTTTATAGCTGCAGTGACTCAACACCCAAACCGCACGATCCTGCAAGTAATGAAATTCCGAGTCCTACAAGCTTTATTAATAGAGTATAGTTAATAGTTTTCCTATTTTACAATTATTTAATCATTAATACAAAAATTTATATCTCAACAATTAGAAATATATTGATAATTATCTTTTTACGACAGATAAAAAGATGTGTTTTCGAAAGATGTGTTTTTGAAAACAAAGCTAGATTTGCCAGCTGAAAGTAAAACATGGACTACAAACACCGTCTGTTGATGAAAGGTGATACTATACTGCAAGCACGTTCAATTCTTAGACTTGCATACGATTATTCCAGAAGCAAAAACGTACAAGAATATCTAGCCTGCACGATCGTGTGGGTTGGGTCTTAAAAGGATATATTATATTGCATAATTATCACGTATGTTCTTAATGTACCTATTTTTTGCAATAAATAGTAAACATTGAATTTTTGCTTTTACTTTTTCGGGAAAAAATTTTAAAGTTTCTATTGGAAATTACTTTTTTTATTACTGCAAAATACCTCATTATTTAGACTCAATTTTCAATTATTCTAATCAAATTTATTCGAAATATTGATGTGTTACAATTAAATTTCAATCAGTATTCATTCAATTATATTTCAGGACGTCAACATATTTCTGAATTACTTTTGCTAGTTTTACTCGTAAAAAGAAATTTCCCTGCACATCTCCGCGTAAAAGCGCACCATCATCAGTGCTGAAGGACAAAATGTAGCGCGATTAAATTCTAAAATATTCCGTTAAGTTTTATGGATCTGAAACAGTTTCCAAAGTAAGTTCAGAATTTTAATTTTTTTCTTTTTCAATTTTCAGACAATTCTTAATTCTTTAAGCAACTTATAAATGATTCCTAACGATTATTCTTTCTTTCGGCTTTTAAAACAATTACTGAACATGTTATCAGAGTTTTATTAGAAACGTATTTTGTTGTGAAATAACAATGTTTTATCGCAAGTAAAATGCGGTTAAAGAAAGAAAGAAATGTTAAAAATGTCATAAATTTCCTAAAATAGGAATAGAACCATATAATCATATTGGTAGGAACGGAAATACTAACCTGATTATCTCAACCAGATTTCACACGTATGAGGTTCCTCCACTACAATCACAGCGGTTAATAAACCAATTCATTGTAAAAAAAATACTTATTAAAAATATTGGAGGCATTGTGTTTAGTCTCAGTTATATTGGAAAATTTCTTTTAAAATTCAGATTCAAAGATGCATTGAGAAAGAAAATTGATCAGCACTTTGAATATCTGCAATTTTTCTAACAAATTTAGTAAATAGTGTTTCAATACAAAGTAATTCATTTTTGAACAAATTATTACATTACGTACTTAAAATAATGTAAATATTGTTTATTTTTTGAAAATCTGTGTGGATTCTCGTACAGATGTTATGCCCAATTAAAATTATTACGTAAAAAAATTTTTTAAAAACTACGTAACTCAGTTTATAGTTAATTACTTACAAATTAACATATTCAAATAAGCATGAAATAGTATCAATTTCTAAGGTTTTTAGCTATTTTATTTAATACTGTAGTTATTTGTAGAGTTTTCAAAGAATTGGATAAAATAAAATAGTTATTTGTAGTAAATGCAGATGGCAGCACGTAATGAAAGCGATACAAAAATTTTAGATTTCTTTTATTCTTTCAAGTACAGCAATGCTCTGAACTATAACGCGACAAGTGGGACTGAGTGCTAACTAGTATGTAAATCGAATTCGCATGCATCGGGGCATAATTCCTCATATTAATACATATAAATTATTTTTAGCTTGGCCAGGAGCTAAATAAAATAATAATCTAAAAAAATTAACAAAATCTTCGATTACGCAAATACAAAATAAACACAAGACAAATAAGTAGACAGCTGGTTAAAAGATTTTTTTTTCTCTCGAAAAATTTCCTCGTACCTATTGATAATTTTTTTTCCTTGTTTTCTTGAAAAAAATACGCTCTTCAATTAATCTAAAGCCTTCTATCAAATTCCCAACCATCATTCGATATTCAGATTGAGCTGGGTCTAAAGACAAAAGTTCTTCAATGTCTTGCTCTTGCTCATGAGCTCATCGATTGTCAGCTTCTGATATTGAGAATCCAGCAGCTCTTGAACGTCATCACTGTCCACTTCCAAATTTATTTGTCTACTAACATAAGATCGACAGCTTCTTCAAACAAATTACCAATTTCATCACGGTCTGACACTGATTCCACTTGAGTTTCAGCGAACAAAAAAAAGGGCATAGTTTTTTCCAAACGTTGTATAGTGCTCAAACAAAAGACGAATCGACAGGATTTGAAAATAGCGTAACTCCGGGTTCGCGTATTTCGGGGTTAGTTATTGCAATATCGGTATACCGAATATCGGTATTTTGAGCCATTTGTAAATTTTGTAATACCGATATTCACAAGTTCGCATACCGGTTTTCCGGTATTTACTAGAAATTTTTAAAATTGTTTCCACTCTATGTTCAGGGATCTCCAACATAGCAAAATAGTATACGTTTTCGTTTTTATGTTTCTAGTTTTAATTATTGCACCACGATTAAAATATATAATAAATGAAATAATTTTGCATCCATTTCAGAAGGTGAAGATATTAAACTTCTGTATTCTGCTCATTCCGTTGCTCTTTTTCTTATTTTTCCTCGCTGGTTCTACAGTTCTCAAGGAACTCATTAAATCCATTAATTGCAAAGGATGATGATATTTTAACTCATCAAGAATTGCTTCCTATAATTAATAAAGTTCAAAAAATTGTTAAGATATTTAAACTTTTCCCTAAAAAAATGCCATGTTACAAAAGCATATACTAACTGAAAATAAAATAGAACATATGTTAATATTATATTCTAAAACACGTTGGAATAGTTTACTCCTAATGATGGAATAATTTTTTAAACTTTAAATCCAATCAAAAAGGCAATGATCGACTTAAACTTGCAAATTAATTTTTCCGACAGTGAATTCGGCTTATTATCCAAATTGTATCAGCTCTATTTCCAATTAAACTAGCTGTTGAGGCATTATGTCTGAAGATTCTAATTTATTAACAGCTAATGCAACAATAAATACCATCTTGCAGTCATTGACAGAACAACACACATCACTATCTGAAGAATTATATACTACATTGTACGATATCACACAGAAGAAAGACATACCGAAATAAAAAATGTCTTACGTTATTTACAGAATTATAATGATTTTAAAAAAGAAAATGAAAAAAAAAAGGAAGAAAAAAGACTAACCAAATCAAATGTGATCAAGTTTATAGTAAACTTTCTTAAAACTTTTTACCCACAAACACATCCACATCCAGAAGAATTCGGTACAGTTTTTAAAGATGATGATGACACTAATATCTGTAGTGAAAGAGAATTGTCCCTTTAACAAAAAGTAGAATTAGTGATAACTAAAAAAAATTTAAACAAACCAAAATATAGTACAGAAAGCAGCTATATCCAAAACCACCAGACGAGAAATCGATTTATTTAAAAATTAGGGATTTAGAGGTAAATAGTTGGAAAAAGTATATCGTGTATTGCTCACAGCGTAGCATTGCTACTAGCTTAGATGCCAAAAGGGGTTTTTTTTCGAGAGCTGGAAATTTTTTGCACAAAATTACTTTCCCAGGATTAATGACAATACAATTTTTGTTTTTTTAAAATTACTTTTCAAAAATTGTTATAGTAACAGACTGGAATAGTGATTTACACTTTTGTGATTTAAATAAATAAGATGTTCCTTTACTTTTTTGTGATTCTTTATATACTGTTATAATTTATAAGTTACAAATTATTTTTTGTGATATTTACACTATCTAATAAAACTCGTAAGTAAAACAAAGAAACACCCAGTGTTCTCTTTCCTTTTCTAAAATTTCTACTACCGGTATTAAAATCGGTACCCCGGTATTAAGTTCTAAGAAATGCCGAATACCGGTATTGAACTTTTGGTCCTTTATTGCAATCCCTAATTGGGGTAGTGTAAGTCGAGGTATTACTGTACTGAAATTCCAAAATTAATTATTAAAAATGCTATACACCCAACTCTTTTTTTACACCGTAGATACGTTCCTCGAAAACTTTGGGGAAAAAACCTTGTAACAAAATACATGCAGTATGGTAAATTTGACGATATATTCCACAATTTCAAAAAATCGTATAAGATGAAAAATTCTAAGTATTTTCCCAAAAACACCATACAAAAAAGTAATATTAAAATTCCTGTTACATATTTATGAAACAAAAACAATTGATTTTTGTTACAAAAAAATTAAAATTAGTGTACGGGAAAAATTCAGTCTATAAGTACATATAACATATAAAAATTCAAATGGAAATCGGAATAAAACTACTAACAACTGTCCATCGTTACTTGATAACAAGCGTGCACATTTATTACGAACTGTATCAAAAATGTTATTATCAGTAGATGTGTCGGAAATGTCTAGCACAACTATCGGTTTTGATTTAAATAAAAAATTTTGTTCGTTGTGTTTTCTGTTTTTTGGTTTGTCAAGTTGATTATATATTTCTTGATATCCTGCTGCACAAAACATATAATTACGTTGAAATTTTAACGTACGCTCTGCCGTGGCGTAACGTGAGCTTTCGCCGCCTGGGGCCAACCGGAAATTTCTCACCTCTTTGTTTTAATTATTAGTCAAGAAAATTAGTTAAAAAAAAAGCAGCTTAAAAATTTTTTATTGATTAAAAATGCACTTTTCGTGTTTTTTTCATAGCAAAATCTTTTATACAATTGTCAATATCAATGTGTATGTCACGTTTAATTGCCAGAATAGCTAAATTTGTTAGCCTTAATGGGAACATAGTTGATCTGAGATAATTTTTGATTAATTTTAACTTAGAGAAGCTTCTCTCGCAACTGGCATTCCTGATGGAAAATGTTATAAAAAATTCTCAACATTATGACAATGTTTGGTAAGCCATCTTCAAGTTTGAACTCAGTAATATATTTTAATAAACCCAGAGAGCCGGACCTGATGAGTTATTTTTTACAGCCTGGGTCTGTTGCAGCTACGAAATCTTTTAGACGCTCATGTTGAAATTCTTTTTTATTAATGTCTTGAGGAGCTTGATCTAAGCTAAGTTCGTCTATGCTCAATATCACTTCAGACCTTAAAAAAACATATTTTTGTTCTAGATTCTGCAAACTGTTGGATTATTTCTTGAATTTCAGCAGTTACTCTGTCTATTGAAGAAAACATTGTTCGCCTCAAGTAATCTTCGTACAATAACTGAACAGCTTTACTTCCGTCGCCAAATATATGCTTCTTCCTGATTCGTCTTGGGGGTTCAAAAGAAATTTCAAAGTCTTCGTATAAACTTTTAACATATATTAAAGCATCAGCCACGAATTCCTCTCGTTTTGCTTATAATACGATCTGAAAAGCATGTTTTTTTAGCACTTTGATGGATATTTAGTCCCTCTGTTTGCAAATAATTTTGAGCATTATTGACTTCATACAGTACCGGTTGCCAGAAGCCTAAGTAACATAAAAATGAATGCAATTGCATAGTGACTAATATACTTCCTGCATCTGTGCGTGTATTAGAGCTTTCAGTCGTTTCTATCGGTTTTTTTCCGGTGCAGTTAAAGTTTCTTTCTAATGGTGTCTTTAATTTTCACCATAACCTCTAGTGCTCCAACGTGTGTTCTGAATTATCTTCAAACTATTTCCTGTGGATTCAAGAATAACTTCCCATCGGTGCGGCGATGTAGGAAAAAAAGAGTAGCAGCGTTCTAGCGTGCCAAAGAAAGTCAGCGAATTTACCTCCATTTAAGCTGCATGTACGCAAACTAGGTTTAGCGAATGGTTTGAGGAAGGAACAAATTCGGCATTTGGATTGATATCTTTTATCCTCTGTCGCACACCTGTGTGGCATCCAGCCATTGTGGCTCATTATCGTAAGCCTGTCCTCTGCAGTTCATAATGTCGAGCTCATCAGCCTTAAGTTTGCTTACTCTCATGTCACTTATACCTTCCGCACTTTTGTTTTTCGTTTCAATGAAATCTATAAAAGATTCCCCTACTCTAACTTTCTGGTTTTCAATAATCACATATCTTACTACTTGGCTTGTTTGATCTTTCTGGGAAGTATCCGGGGTGCTGTCAAAAATCGTGGAATAACTTTTAGCCTTTTTTGCACATGAGCTATAATTACTTGGTGAACTTTGTTTCCTAAAATTTCTATAAATTCATTTTGAATTTGAGGTGACATATATGTGAGATAACTGTTTTGGCTCATTCTTATCCTTACTTAATGTTCTCAGAGAACAGGATCCCACTTTGCCAGAAGATGTACTTATTCTAAAAAAGTTACCTCTATTAGTTCTGGTATCATCTTGCCTGTGACCACGCAACGCTAAATTTTGTCTTGCCAGAAATTGTATATCAAACATTCTTGTCAGAGCTTCATGCCATTTTTAGTTTCCTTTGCCAATATTTTTTGTTTTTTCCCAAACCCCTTTTCTAACCCCTTCCTTTTGGGAAAACGTTTCGTTATTTGATCACTTAGTTCAATTGGCCCAAAACCCTTTGGGGATTCATTCCCCAAGTATTAAATCCGTCGGCGGAGTAAAATTGCAGAGCGTTAGATGAATTGGCGTTTTCGAATATACGAAAACAGAAGCAAAACAATGAAGCTTTCGAAGGAGAATATGCCATCCAAGAGCGCAAAATGTTTTCACCGTTTGGCAATGTCCGGTTAAGCCAATCTCTAGTCAGCCTTTTCCGCGTGTTGTTTGAAGTTGTAGAGTCCATGTCTGACTGAACCGTGCGTGATACTGTCGACTTTTCAGAGAAATCTGTATTTAAGCGTTGAACGACTTCAGGGCCTTTCTGTATCAATAGAAACCTCATGTTTGAATCTATACTTTCAGGCCATTTACCAAGATAATTGAAATCAATATCTTGTTTCGGTGTCGGAATTTCAGTAATTACAGCAGAAGTATTTGAATTTGACATGCTCGTACTATCAATCAAAGGTTGCAAGTCTTCAGTATCGGCTATTTGTTTTATTTGAGTTACTTCTTGGGTTCGAAGCTAAGCTAGACTACTTCTTCTTGCCGCCGCTCCTTTACGTACGCCACCCGTGGTCATGGATCCCTCTGCACCCCCATGCTACGTCACTGAGGCTCTGTGTCGAAATCAGGAGTAACAAAATGCTGTTCTACATTTACAGCAAATTTCAAGCCCTTACGAATTAAATCAGCTCTTAATAGCTGAACAACTTCACCTTCACCAGGACGTCTGTTTTAATATCATAAACTCGTTCAAATCATCCTCATCCAAAGGGCACGAGTTCCCAATTTTTTGGGAAGTTCGAGCTAGAACAAAATGTTTGTGTAAAAAGAAGAAAAAAGACTGTCTTATATAAAAAAGAGTTGGGTGTAATTGCAAATAGTAATGCTGATAACAACTTTGTGTAGTTACAAAATGGGAAAAAAAGGAAATTGGGATGATTGGTTTATTAACCTTTGGTTTTTCCACATAAACTCGAAAAACGATTAATGGAAAAAGCATGAGTGTAATAATGAAAAGTATTAGTTGCTTTATATTGAAATAAAATGTTTGTTTGCATATATCTAAATGATTTGAAAAATAATGATATTAAGCTGACTTTTAGGAACAGAGAAAAAACGGGCATTAAACAAAACAAAACTAAACAAATTAAAACCTATAACCAAAAATTCAGCGCACCAAGAAGGAGTTGCTCGATTGTAGTGAAGTTTCGAATACAAAGACATCGAGACCGAACTTACAAATGATTAAAATTTGGTGTCCAGTGAATGAATAACAGGACCTACAACGCATCGGAGCTGCGCATTTTGGGGATGTATATTAAAAACATTTCTCAATCTGAAAATCAACACCATTTTGCATTAATTGCCAGGAATATGGCCATTCGACCTGTTACACCAAATGTCCCGAATTCCTAAAACCAAAAAATGGTTCACCCCTCTCCGCAAATAAAACTTTCGAAAGTAATGCTCGTAGGGAGGGTGTACCTTTCGCTAACATTGTTAGCGGAACCACCCCCCACCCCCACCCCAGTTGTTAACTTAACTGAAAAAACAAATGAAAATTCAAATAACATAGTTTTGAACGGAATCCAGCTCAAAGAAAACAATAATTCATACCTAGCTCAAGTAATTGAACTGGTCAGCATAATCTCAAATATTTTAAAAAGATCACCCGAAATTTTGCAATTACTTCCTAAATTAAAAAATTCCGAAGATGACAAAGCTAAGGCTTTGCTTCTTTTCGAAGTTATGATGGATACATTTTAACTTTGTAATTTCTCTTGCTAAAATTTTTTAACTTCTCTTCTTAATTTATTAAATTTTTCCATAAAATTTCCTTACTTTTTATCATCTATTGCTAATTTTCAAATATTCCCAGGTCCAATTTTTCGAAGCTCACTCCCAACATCCAATCAAAGCCTCTCTCCAACAGTCTTGCGCCTATCACCCCATTGGTTCCTGCCACCGATTTCCATGCCCACCATCACCAGCCCAGGAGCAACACTAAGCTGACTCCAAGTTCCAGGTAGAGGACGAAGAGATTCACGTATCCCAGTTTTCTTATTAATAGTAACCATCTGAGAATCAACATTTGATTTCAACTGCGATATCTTACGTCAGCTGTATCAATGCCTCGCCTTAGGATTCGTGCTCGCTCATTAAGAGCAGATGTAAGAGTTTAAATTTGGCACGAAATTCCGCAGGACACCATCCGAAAACTTCATCAGTCTATGTCATGACGGGAGACAGTTTGCGTCTAGCAGGAGATGCACCAACGCCTTATTGACTTCCTCCCTTTGTAACGATGAAACTCTAAAATGATCATTCAATTCTTGCGAAATTTTAATCCTTTGTTTTTCTATATGTATGTTCTTCACATCCAACAACTTTTATCGCAACCGGACTATTTCTTCTTGGTGCATTTTTTTTCCTTGTTATAGAGAGCATTTTGAGAGAGAAATATACATGTGTAAAGAACAGTTTTAGTGGAGATTTTCCCTCACTAGATGGCTGCACCTGTCAGCTGTTTCAGAATCAGCGGAATAGATGGCATGGTGTGATATAATCCAAATTAATTCTATTCTAATAAATGTTAAACTTAAATATTATAAATGTTAAACTCTCTTATTTAATATAAATGCACTTAATTACTGTTAATTTTTAAAATGATCCTCATAATTTATATTTCAGTTTTACATTTTTACTTGTGTACCTCTATCGATTATACATATGTTTAACTGTAACGAAACTGTATTTTTTGTAAAACGTGGCATTTTTGAACAACGTTTCTTGACTTGCTTTTGCAGACGGTGTCGAATGGACACGCATAATAAAATTTCCAGTAGTTATTGATAAAGTTTGAATTATGAATTATTTTCAAAACTCAACATGCGAGAATTGATTAATTAATGTTAATTAGAGTGTTACTAAACAGGCACCTAATGCATGTATACGCAGTGATAAGAAATTTAGAGATATCTGTGTAACATCGTATAATACTTATTTTTCTTTTATGATGACTGAGATTGATCTCCACTTCAATTTGTCAAGATTCAAAGGTTTTGGAAAGCATTGAATCACACATTATGTGACATAACGTAATAATCCTTCTAGAGTTCATGATCATTTGATGAAACAAATCAAAGGATCAAACTTCTTTCTTGATGTTATCTTAAATGTATCCAACAGGATCAGCTGTCCAATTTATTATTTTCCGAAATATCTAGAAAGATGCAAACACATGCCCTAGATCATATTGATTCTTGTGTATGATGTGTAGTTGTCAGATATACACTCGTGATACGATGTACCCGAGAAGCACTTTTCGATGGTGGAATTGCTAACTCCTTTTCGTGCCCTGGCATTGAATTGTTGTTTAATCTCCTGAAATGTGGGCATCTATCCTTTGCTTCAATGAGAGTAAACTTACCATAGTCCCTCCCTTTGGAAACCAGCAGATGAGATTAGGATTTTATAGATATTGACCTACCCGTAACACAAAAGTCTCGTAAACTTTAAAAATACTGCACCATTTTCGGAAGTGGGATTGCAAAAATACACCTTATATAAGATAAAACATGTTTGAAGACTTCGATACAGTCCTTAAAAGACTGAATGAAGTTTTTTTTTGTTTATAATATACAGAAATCACCACACTCAAAACCGAAGGTAATACTAGCCCTTATCTTGGCCAATGTGAATAAGTTCCTTAAATTCAGATCATGGTCACTAATTATTTTGTAACTAATGTAAATTGTTTCTCTCTTCTAATTCCTTACTTTTATTTTAGTGTTGTAAATTTATGTTTGTATTTGTTTATGTATTTGGAATTTATTTGAATTGTGTGTGTGTATGTGCTGTTGAGTATTTGTTACTTTATATTTGATTGGCTGGTATACCCATACTTCACACATGTGAATTGAAAATAAACTAAATAATACAGATTTAAGGATAGGGAAGTTTTTAATAAGTTAATTTTATGTGAATGTTAAATTAAACAAAAAAAACGTTTTTGCATATCTCGAGCTGAACATCAGAATTAGAGTCTACTTATTCCGCTAGATGGCAGCACATGGCGAGCAATCATTTTTCCGTGATCGGAAACAGCATGATATATATTTTTGTGAACTATTTTATAATTTGACTTTCCTTTCATGTTTAAATATAACTAATTACTTACGCAATGAATTCTTTAAATTAATTTCATTGAGCATTCACTGATATTTTTCAGAAATTACTTTTTTTTATTAACAATTTTTTCGTTCCTCAACGTGTCAGAAGTACATAATCATTATGTAACAGTACTGGAAAGTGAAAATTATACGATTTAGTTACGAATATAAGCAGTCATACGGGGCAGTAATAAGCAAAAAGCATCGAATTCCTTTATATATGTATATTTTTGTTAATTTATTTTTTTAATATTTGTTTATCGAAAATTTTCTTTGAAAATATAATGCTTACATTGCTCGTTTCTGATATAAATATTAGCAATTGATATTGCTTACAGTTATATCAGAAACGAGCTCAGAACAACTAAGTGATAATCAAAAAGTCTTTGGGAATTTATTTTTCTATGAATATTATCGCTATGGAAATTTAGATCCAACTCTAGAATGCAATTTCTAACTAAATGTTTATATGCAAATTACATCAGTTCTTTTTTTAAAAAAATTTTACACTTGATTTTAATAAAATTTTTCATTACAGAATGTAGTATAATTTTATACAAATAAGAACAAATATATTTAAGAAAATCAAAAGAGAATGACTTTGAGCTTTGCACTCCTTATTGAATATATATGATGATTCTAAATATATTTTTTGATTAACGACGAGAATCTCACATACTTGTTTTTTTTTATTCCATGTATTAAATATGGAATAAAAATAAAGTATAATATTAAATGTATAGTACACTGTTTACTAAACACATAAGCTTAAAACCTTAAATACGTAAGTGTATAAGCGCAATGATCGTAATAATTATTTAGCGAACGATAAAATATGTTACCTTTAATATAAAATATATTTACTGAGCTTTTAAAATAATTCTTTAAAAATTGTACATAAAATATATCTCTTGTAATATTTTATATCAATAATAACTATCTAGTTTTTAATAAAAGAGATATTTTTGCACAAGCTAACTTTATTTCTTTTCTAAAATTTACTATTTTTAAATCATAATTTCAAAGAACATTTCAACGCATTCTGCGTATTGTATACAACAGTTGTGCGAATTTTCTTATTAATGTTTTAAACAGAGTAAACCTATGTCTACGTACATCAATTAATATAAGTGGAATAAATTAATTACTTAATAATGAGCTATTTGAACAGAGTTTTATAGCTTTTGAAAGTTTTGAAAATGCATTGTGTGAAAAGGGAATCAAAATTGTAAAGATTTTAAAGATATTTATGAGAGAATATTCCTTTTTCTGTAACATGTCAGTTTATTTACACAATAAACTATTATCTTTATATGCTGAATAATTTCTATAACTACAGCGAGCGTTTTTGAATTTTTTGAAAAGATCAGTTATTATGGGTAATTATTTCACATAATCGAAGACATACTATTACTTCCTATAATGCTTAGTATATCAGTCCAGGTGTGTTTTGTATTTATGTAAAGTTTATCAGACTATTACAAGTTTAACACAGTTATTTTTTTATATGTATTTTTAGCGATTGGTTGAAAAAAATTTATTAAAAGGAGAATGGACTGTCGCTCATTTGGAAGTTAGAAACGAAGAATGAAAATTGTCGTGTATTCTAAAAGTCTATTGTGGGATAACAGGAAAAAAATAGTTTTAGTATATTCTTGAGAAATGCAATATTTTAAAATCTATTAATTTATGTGTTTATTTATTTAAATCAATAACAAAAGATTTACTTAATATCTAAGCTGACTAACCTAATGATCGATTCGATATTTTCCCTCCCTCAGAGCCGGAAATTTTTTCATTATGGAGGAAAACTAAGTTTGTTTATAATACTGAAAACACTTTTTTAACATGTCCATATTGTACCTTGGTAATTAAAAGTAATCTAATGAAAACATGAACGTTTTTAATGAATAAGGAAAAAATTCCCAATTTCTGAGAAGATTGAGGAAAACTAAGCATCGCAAAATGTGTTAAAATGAAAAAAAAAAAATTGTGTTTACTGACAAAAAATTTATTTGCTTTAAAACTAATTTCTATATTTTTTAAAAGTAAATCGTTAAATAGCTGACATAATAGGGATTCATAAATCAAATGATGATATTGCTGTTTTAGAATGAGATATTATTATCACTTAATGCAAGACCGGAAGTGTCGCTGTTTACAAGAAGGAATTAAGGCCTGAATCAGACAAGTGCAGGGAACTGGAGAAAATTTCTCTCCACTTCAGTTCCATGCCTAAATTGTGGAGGTGGAGATAGATGGTGGCGCAATCTATCGTAATGTTCTATCGTCCCTTCGGGAATTTCACCGAGCTAAATCGTACTGTCGCCTGTATGGTGATCAAGGCTAAGGCCAACGACAGGCGTACATCTAGCCCATTGTCACGATGAATTTCGTGGGCCTCGATCTGACTATGTCAGACAGGTGTCAAGGCATTCTATTTTTCTAATATATTGGACATTTTGTCGGTTTTGATGATACTGTTTGTAGTCTAATCCTACATTTTACGTTCGTTAATTTTTTAAATAAATTAACTCATTCTAGTCTTTGTAATTTCTCTTTTCTTCTCTCATACCCAACAGTTACTGAGCAATAACTGATATAAGATGAAATTTAACTTCTTCTCTTTCATGATAATTATTTTCCACCCTGTTTGGGATAATTTGATCCATTTTAAAAACTTTTTGATATATTCCATAGTTTTTTTGCTCTGGTTATTCAAACATGTATTTCTCAATGTGTAGTACTTTTGGAGTCATAGATATTTTTTTAAATGACGTCACTTTTAAGGAGGATAATTCACGAAAATTGGTGTAAAAATGGATTTTTCCATTTTCACTGGATTACTTTAATATGTAGCGCTTTTTTGGAGTCGTATATAGTTTATTTAAACAACTAATGGATTTAATTTTGCCTATATCTCTCTGGTGTAATCGTGCATATTATTTAAACAATGCATTTCTATGCATTCAAGAATAATTTATAGTTTTTAAAATATTTCATTTTCATTAATGGTAAATGGATCTCACTTTGGTGTACAGAAATACAAAAACTTTGATTAACTATTAAGTGTGGTGTCTGCAATTCCTCTCCTATTATTGGTATTTTAGCTGTGATAAGTATCACGTGCGCAATATTAAACCAAACACTGGACCAAAATCATGTTTCTTTGATCACATTATACGGGAAAATAAAGTCGATTATTTACGAATTATAACCTAGACCAAAGAGACGCCGAGCTGTTAAGCTATTTTTCAATTCCTACTATTAACTCACACTCTCTATACATTTATTTATTTATTTGTTTGTTTATTTATTTATTTATCTTGGTGGAATTTTCAATCGTTAATAAAATACATTTTAAAGCGCTCAATTCAGCTGACATTTTATGTACACGATTATTTTGTATGACAATACAATAATTTAATTATAATTAATAAAAATTAATTGATTAAAACTAATTATTTAAAGAATTACAAATACAACCAAGTTGGCGACTTAGCGACCCTTTTGGCGACTTGTCTCAAGACTTGAAAAGGTTTTTTTCTCCCGTTTTAAAGCATTCAGTTGAACTGAAATTTTATATACGCGATTGTTTTGGATGACAATACGATACTTTAATGATAATTCATAAAAAAATAATTACCACTTAATGTTGTGATTCTGTCCTATGTATATACATATTTATATTAATTGTAACTATTTAATAAAAAATAGCTAAAATAAAAATTTTTCTTTGATCTAAGTAGGAATTGACTTAAATTTTTTTATATTACTTGTTATAGTACAATATAAACACGTTGGATCTTGTGTGTGGCAAGATCTTAGACACATTCTTTACAAGAGCTTAGACATCATTCTGACGAAATAATTGAATGCGAATTGAATGAAACCAATGACTCAGATCATTTATCCGACACAGAAATTTCTGACACCTAAGCATATATTTTACAAACAAAACAACTCTTGTGTCATTCGTGTCAAAAAGAAAAAGAAAAATGTGATTCCACTATCCATTTTGCATCATGATGGAAAAGTTTTACAAGGAAAAAAAAAGTAAGAATAATTTTTTTTCATAAAAGAAGATACGTCGGATTATCTAGCTGCCACTTATGCATGAAAAAGAAAAACATGAAGATGGCCGATATGTTTATTTTTATATGATTATCTTAGCATATCATGATTGCTCTTAATTTTAAGCATGTCAATTCATCGTATGATGAACGTCCGAGTATTACGCGGGGTAATTTTTTTTGATTGTATCGTATTGTTTTACCCGAATATATATCGGGAGACGTTTATTTCGGCATCTCTTTGTCAAACCCGACTGATTCTCGGGAAAAGTTAATGTGTGCTCAATTCAATAAATGGCAGCACTTTACTGAAGACTTCAAAGGTTAGAGGTTAGAAGTTCTTTAGTTCAAAAAAATTTGACAATTTGTGTACCCAAATCATCAAAATAACTTAACAGTTAAAGGGTTAAAGGAACTTGAGCAGCTAAAAGAGAAGTATCGAAATATTTGGAGGAAAAAACACTGATGAACACCTAAATAAGGAAGATATAGAAGAAAATCAGCCTTAGAAGATAGAAAACTCAGACCAGTCATCAAAAACAAGTAAATATGTATTGTAAATTTCGTATGTTTATTATGAAAAACAGCAATAAAAGATCAACTAAAGCATTTAAATATAATTGTAGCTAAAATTTACGAATCATTTCGTTTCAATATTTCAAAATCTTATAAATAATTAAGACACCAACCAAATGGGGATTCAAACTGGTAATTAAAAAGAGAAAGAAATATGAATTTTCTAAAATAAGCTTGTTACAATAATAGTTTTCAACAATATATATAATTAACTACATGGTAATTAATGGTATTAGAATTAATTAACGGTATCAGAAATTGTGTGTATAAGTCGCATTATCATTTAAATGTCCTACTTCTGTAGTTGGTTGAAAGGATTTAAAATTACATAGACATTTTAAAGCATCGATTTTAAAGTTATAAAAATATTTTTTTTCTTTTTTTTCATGCTGAAAGATAAATCTTGTTTAATATTTCTCTCTCTCGTAACAAAAACATTTCTGTATGTTTTAACTTCAATGGAATAGCACACATAATCTGTTTTTCCGACCTTTTGCGTATCTAAAAATATAACATTTCTTGTAACTCTTTTTTCCAAACAGGAGAGAAGAAAGAACTATTTTGTTAGTATTTCAAAGCCGAGGGAGAAATGTTTATTCTCGAATGACGAAATATAAAGGTAAACATTTCCGAAATATTTATTCTTTAATAGTGAAGAAAGGAATAAGAAATGGATAAATATTTTTGAATGAATTTCGAGATGTTAAATCCAAAAGCTGTATTGCTTTTCTTTTGTTGCATTTCAATCCTTTTAAAAATGTATTATTTTTTTTAAAAAAAATTGTACTTTTGATGGAAAATGATTCGTTTTCTTCTTTATTTTACATTTGAATCTATAAATCATTAAGATTTTTATAGTTGATAAAATACATTGATTTATACATATGCATCTAATTTATACTAGGATTTTAATGAATACATAATATGTATGAACTCTTAATAATATATAATGGTATATAATTCTACATTCTACGTAAGATTTTAGATGATATGAACATCTATTTTTTGCGGCACTTATTCTCGTATTAATAAGCTATATTTATGCATGTGTCTTTTTTATTATGTACTTTACTACTTGTTGATTACTTTTATTTCTTAATTTCATTTTTTTTTCCAGAACTTATGGTTAGAATGTGTACTCGACCTTTTTGCAGTCTGTTTAAATTTATTATATTTGGACTTCCTTTATCTATAACGTGTACTTTTTAATACATAAATAAATGATTTTATTTTAGAAATGTATCTCTGTTATTCTTGAAAAATGTAATTTCTCTTAGGATTCTTTATTAGAAAAGCAATCAAGGCAAACGTTTCATAATGGATTCTTAATTTTAATATTATGAGATACTTCTGCTTATGATTAAAGAATTAGACATATAAAGTGTATATTATAAAATGCACGGTTTTGGAGAGATAATGGTTGAAATTAAAACTAGAATTCACAAAATTATGACAAATCGATGTAATTGAAATGTACTACATTACAAAAGAGATCCTATCCGCGATTACTGAACCATCTTCAGTTGTGCTGAAATTTCTATAAACAATAAGACTAATATACATCCAACTAATATATGCATGACTTTTTCAATTTGGATTACTTAGTACCATGACTTTTTAAAAATTTCTTTGTGCGACCTTTATTGGCAAGCTAGGAACTTATTGGGTTAATAGACTTTTCTCGCCAATTTTATTTTTTTTTTCTTACTTTATTTATTTTGTCCGTTTTTGTTCTTGTTCCTACCCCGTTGTGGTGTAGTGGTCTTCTGTAACCCCAATTTAAAAAGAAATTAAAGTCCCAATTAATCTCCTAGTCTCTTCGTTGTTTCAACTTGGATTACTTAGATTAAAAGTCACTGGAATCTAGGCAAAAAGAAAAGTAATATACAATTTCTGAAAAGCTACAATACTAGGATTAGCGTAGACAAATATTTATTTCATGCAATCACTAATTATAATTAGTTTCGTACTGTAAGTTCTATCTGGAGAGACGGACATTGTGGCTTCGACGGTCTGTCACATCACAAGTATGACAACTGAATTGTTCCTCACTCACTTAATTTCCACGTCATATCGCACATAAATAATTTGAAATTAAATTCCATACTGTGTACATTAATCACTCTGGAGGACGATTACCGTTCAAAGGAATTTGAATTTTTATGTACTTCAGTCATTTATAAAGACATTGAAAAAAGGGTAAAAGAAATGATGTTAGACATTTTACCAAATAACCAAATATAATTTTATTTACTTATAAAAAAACAAAGATAAAACGTTATATAAAGTGCCAAAAATGTTTGGTTAAATTAATTTACATTGAAATGAATTAGTATTTAAGGGTATTTTGTCCTATAAATTATACGTGAAAATTTAATTATAAATTTTTAAATATTCAAAGATTTTTTTATATATTTAAAACAAGCTCAGAAATATAAATGTCAACAACCCTTAGCAATACTTTGTGTTTTATATTTATGGCAATTACCAAAGAGTCAAATTTTAATGATTAGCAATTTATATATAAATAAACATGTTTATTAGTAAATTAAAAACATATAGATATGCGGCTAATGTATTATTGGGTGCTCTGGAACTTAAAATTATTTAGTATCAAAGATATTTTAAAAATTAATAAAAATGCAGTTCTCTTCAATAATGTCTAAAAAAGTTACCATGAAAAAGTACTTAATACTTTGAGGAATTCTGAAATTAAACAAGTTTGAGTATAATGTAATCACAATAAAAGACTAAAAATTTCGCTGTTAATGGCATATAACCTCCACAAAAATTTTATCACGATTTTTTTTTTTAACCCAGTTATTTAAAAAAAAATAGTTTTAATTATTAAGAGATATTTTGCTAATATTTTCTACTGATTTTTTTTTTACAGTGAATAAGCCGTATAATTTACAATACAATGAAAATTCTGCTTGTAACACCCATCAATTCTATTGTGTTTCACCATTCTTCTTGTAAATTTCCAATTCAAAATGTTTCATTTCTAAATATCATAGTATCTTGAACGAAAACTGCAATTACGATTCAAGGATTTCACTGAAAAATCTTTTCTGCCCAGTTATAAAATGTCACGCAAGCATCTGGGTTAGCTAAATGTGATACTGGTTTCTATTCGTTCTCCATTTTTGAACATATTTCGAAATTGAGATATTTCTTATTAATACTTATTAATAATTCTCAAAAATTTCTAGAACAGTGATCGCCAAACCATCAGTCACAAACCACTACGTCTGGCCCGCTTTTCCGCTTAGGCACACTAACCACATGCCTAGGGCTCAAGAGATTTGGGGGCGCAAAAAGTTGGAGGGAGAAAAACAAAATTACAGAGAGAACGTACAGCCTGCCTAGTGTTTATTAAAACTCAATTATTCTTTTCATTTTTATATCTAAATTATCAAATCTTCAAGGTTTTGCCTCTCAGCCAAATTACATTATGTAAAATCACTTGGATTTCTTTCCCAAATATTATTTTTTCGTTGCATTATTATTAAATTGTTCTCAAACCTGAAATAAAAATCTTTTGGTAGCAAAACTTCTCAAACTGTGGGACGCGCCTCCCTAGAAAGGCGTGATACCTTTACTTGGAGGGGGGGATACGAGCATATCGCGGAAAAGTTAAAAAATTGATAATTAAAAGTTTATAAGATAATGTATATTCCATACGATTGTGTATTAATTTACTGGCACTTACCAAGCGATGAAGTAAGCAAACTGCCATACCAAAATGTAAGAAATGAAATAAGAGTGACCAAAACCATAACACTCTTTTCCTTACGGCTACCGGTTGCCAAACCGGGACACGGCGGGTCCATTTGTGGTGGATAATGAAAGGACTCTCCATTAAGAAGAGAAGGAAAGTGCTGAAAAAGAGTCAGAGAGTTTAGTGCAAACTTCCTGAACCAAAAACTGGCAAGGTAAGAAACTGAAGTGAAGGAGGGGGTGCTCTGGAAATAATGGGAGGGGGCGCAACAATTTGAAGTGCCTAGGGCATCGGGGAGGTTAAAAACGGCCCTGCTCTACGTAGCGCTTTTCTTGCAAATATTACAAATTTACTTTACTTAATTGTTTTGATTTATTTTGATGTACTCTCAAGCTTAGGTCTATTTAATGAGATGTGACCACCGCTATCAAAACATATCCCTTTCATTCGTCATCATTACTCTTCACAAACTCATTACTTCTTCACCAAGGTGAAGTACGAATGGTGGTGTTAACTGCGATATGAAAGTGTATCAATTGAGAAAAAAGGGTCGTGACACGCGAGCAACTCTACCTACTCTCCCTACATTAAAAAAACATGTCGATGACAAAAAGGATTTCTATCCTACTCATTTAAATTAACAAGTCTGGATAAAAAAATTGTTATTACATTCTTTTATTACTAACTACACTTCAGTTTCTTTCATGAACAACAATCTAAATTGTAGATTCTTTTATTGTGTAAAACAACTAAAACTATTACTGCTATTTACGGGGATATGTAAGTTTATACAGTATAAACAAATTCATTTTTTTAAAACTGTAGGTTTCGGCTTAAAATTCAAGGCAAAATTTAAAACAGTACTGTAGCTTATAAAGCTGTATTCATTTGGCGACCTCTGCTATAGAACGCTATGCTGGGAAAACTTAGACAGGATGTCAGGTCGTGTATATAAACATTTCCCACTGTAAACCTACTAAAGAGTTTCCAAAAAAGAGATCCTAAATATAAAAAAAAACATGAACTATATGTATGCATACGCATGCGCCGTGTTGAAAAGGAGCATTTACCAGTAGTGAAGCACTACCTTGTGCTCCAATTATTTATTATATTTAAATTTTTTAGTTACTCTAGTTATTATATTTTTTATATTTGATTACATTTTTTGTAAAAATCATTTTTTACATTTCTTCAAAAGCTAAGAGCTATGGAAGATGATTTTAGTTCTATGGCTCAATGCAAGAACTATTGTGAACATTTCATAATATGTTATGAATTTAAATTTCAAGCTTCGTGAAAGAAGTTCTGTACAATACTTTAAGTATTATTGATGTAGCATTTTCTGTTTAAATTAATAATTTAAATTGATTTTGGTTGTTCTTGAATTCAAAAGTCAATTCAATATTCTTTTTATTTACCTCACAGCTTATCTTTAAAAAGTAATATGTTTTGTTGCTTACGAGCGCTCTTAAACTCAATTTGAAGTAACCAATAAATTTTGATATACATTAAGGTATATCTTCTATGACATTTTTACCAATAAACTAAATTTCTGGCTTGCTTTATATATGTGATACTTGCTATAAGTATAATTTTACTGATTCCCTAAAGTGAGCTTTTTAACGAAAATGGACAAAAATGGCAGAAATAATAGAAGCCTTAAATGAATTGATGTTCCATCTCAAATATTCAAATCAAAATGTAAATGTGAGTAATTTTTTCACTTTATAATTATAAAGGAAACAGTTTGAAAAACGATGATTTTTCAATCACTGCACCAGAACAATGTCAGCAGTACTGTGCTGCCATCTCTGTTTCAAACAACTAACTAAAATCTGTCGTTTACACGATTTTAAAAATAAATTAATTTCTTTGTAATGGTGCTTATTCAAGCCAAAAATTGCGCTACCTGCGCCAATCGAGTTTCTGGCAAAAATAATATTTTAATGAGGAAGAACAGTAAGAAGTACTAAATTTAAAGGATTTTTTGTTTTTGTTTTTAATAATCACTGACATATATTTAGTTTTTATTCAAGTACAACGCGTAGCACATTACATTCCAAAAGTTACTTGAAATAATTCAGGTATAAGGAGAATTTCATTTTTTATATTTAGAAGGATCAAAACAAGAACGTTTGTACACTTAAATGGTTTAAATAAATATAAATATATTTGCCGATGAAGTGATTGATTAAATTTAATAGGTAAAAATTAAACTTAATGCCTTGCTGCCATCTGGTTTATAGTAAGAGAACTAAAAAATATAAAAAAAAAAAAAAAAAGGAAGTTTATACCACTGATTTTCTTTTAGCACATGGACTAGAGTTTATAAAAAACATTGGTCACTTTCTCACTGAAGAATTATATAAAAAGTGCCTTCAAATATAACAAAAATTTGGCATGTCAATTCTCATTTACGGTAACAGTGTGGCTCTGAAAAACATACAGAATTGAAATGTTTGGATTACTATAAATTTATTCATTAACATCACTAATCCGTGTGGTAACTGGTAACTTGAATGTAATTTAGATTATATCCTAAGAGATATTAGGCATAAAACATTCAGTTTAATTATCAGGTAGTAGACAGTTTAAGTTAGATTAATTATTTCTAATAACAATAGAGAGGATTGATAAACAAAGTACAAAAAGATCCTTAAACATTTTTATTAAGATTTTGGGAGCTAAATATGATTTCCCTTTGTAGGCATTTGAGGAATTTAAATATTATATTTAAAAGGACTTGATAAAATTAAATTTTTTATCTAATTATTTTGTTTTATATAAGGATATTAAACAAGCCATTAAAGCTATACCAAAAAAAGAAGAAGAAAATACTTAAAATGTAAGGGTATGAAGTTCAGTGGCAATTTTGCTATAATTTGTAAATATTTTTATGCTTAATAAGTATATTCAGAAGAATAAACCATTTCATATGTTTGACTGATATAGAGAAATAAACAATCGTGTAAAATAAGAAAATGTGTGAAACGCATGTGTGTTATGTCCTAAAATTATTTCCACATACATTCTCAAAATACAAAAAATACAAAATCAATAAAATATCGAATAGTTACCAAAAATTTTAAAACTACGCGCCTTTATAATGGATTTCATAAGATCTTATTAATTACCTTGGTGTGTTAAACCTATTTTTAAAAATAGTTAAAAACTTATTAAATACTTCAATTCAATGTGAGTATGATATTGACTAAATACATATTTATGTGTTTTGAGGCTTTTTTCTTAAATTTTTGATATATAGAACGATATAATTAAGTTTCTCTTGGAACATTAAAGTATTTATTATCTCAATAAAGTTATAACATTCCCCAAACGTAAAACCCTCACTGAATTAGTACTAAAAGAGAATTACATTAGTTTTCTGATAATCTCCTTAACCAAATAAAAATTTACTACAAAGTGGGTTCACTAGTAATATTTTAGATAATTAATGTGTTTAAATTTTTCTTAATAATTATATTATTAATAATGATTTTTATATGCATAGATATATTGATGATAAATTTTTTTTTGGTAAAATTAGTGAATATGTTTCTAATATTCCTTTTTAATTCTAATTATTTCAACATAATAAGAACAACTATTAACCTAATTGCTACAGATTACCCTGGTATATTAACGGGTTTTCAAATTAAGAGAATTTTCAGATTTGGTGAAATCAGATTATTTCTTGAACTGCAGAATAAATTTTAATGAAATTCAATTTATACATTGGGTTAATTTAATACAATACAAAAAATACTGAGCAGTTTTAATATACACATATGATTGTTCATAACACGCATCGTATTCGAAAGTTAAATAGATAAAATGTATTAATAGAGAATATGATTCTCTCTTACAGATTTATAGACTTTGCACCTTGATTTTATACTGGAAAACATGGGAGTTCATAAGTTCATGTGGCAATGAATTCCCATTCGCTTAGCTACTCTGTTTTCTGGCCTTGGATGGTTTTGGGACAAAAAGGGGGCATGAATTGAAATTCACTCCTAAGCATCAAGGCATTCTCTTTACAATTGAGGTCAAGAGATATGGCTGGCCATCTCATCCCGGTGTGAATATCCTTATTTTACAAACGTTCGGTCAACAAGATAAGCTCTAAGAGTATGTGGCGGCCACTTTTGCCATCCATTAAAATGAAATCGGGGTTAACTGCTCTCCCGAAAAGGCAAACACAGGGCCCAAGACCGCATCCGTACAACTCGCTACATCAGTCATTAAAAGTGCTTCGTCAAATATATGGAGTTTGTGCAATCATCCATCGTCGGACCATTTGTAGCCTTCTCTGCGGAGATGGCCGATTTCTGACAGGAGAATAAGTGAAGCGTCGTTTATTCCTTTCTATTTAAAAAGCGCATGGAGACAACATTGGGTGGCTCAACCAGGTTTTGATAGTTTCAAAGAGAGCACGATCACCCATTTATCCATGCTCCATTCTCACAATCTGAGCCCCATTTTATACGGGCTTTTCCTTGTAAATTGGCGGAACTAAAATGACAGGTTTCGCAAACATTCTCTCTAGCTAAAGTTCCTTGCTATCATCCTAAAAACTAAGGTTCCTAAGGCCGCATACAGCTTCAGAGAGCTGAGAAGCTAGTTACATCTCCTTCTTATTCCTTACTATAATGGGCAAATGTCAATCCTTCCTCTGGCTGTCTTGGTTTTGGACGACCTTTCCTTGTGACATTTCTTCTTCGATGGACTTGGTATCCTGAAGATGCGTTTTCCTGGCGTTGAACTCGCGATGATGGACAAATTGAATTTTTACTATTCTGATTTGATATTGACCTGCTTTGGCCTACCAACAATTGCCACCTTTATTTTATCACCGAAATGTTGGTTGTTACCCCTTTTTAGTTTGAATACTAATTTAACCGATTTCGCAAAAAAAAAAAAAAAAAAAAAATACCAAGAAATTTGACGATATAAAAAGTAAAGTGAGCGAATCCAAGTACGGAGGTAGGCAAGCGTGCTTATAAATACGTGCTTCCCTTTTCATGCTTATGTATCTGACGTCCAAGATTGACATCTTTATTTCGAAGCAGTTCAAGCATCATTTCCTTCAATTATTTCTAAGAAATTGACAAAATACACAAATTTTTCTTTAAATTTGAACACCAGTGTAATTTTGTATAATATAGATTATTAAATTAAACAATAATATTTTTGATAATAGAGAAACACTCCATTGTAATGTTATTGAAATAAACTTCTATGAATTATAATATTGTGTAACTTTTTGTAAGTATTCTTGTTAAATGTTCGCAGCGTATAACTTTTAGTTAATATATATAATGCCGTAATTAGAAATGCTGTACCACACCGCGAGGATCAGTATAACCCACTAATTATTTTCTTTTATAAATCTATTTATTGTATGCTGAAAATTATTTTGGTTTGCTTAAGAGTTTATTAATTGCGTTTTAATTATTATTTTTTTATTGATTTTATTTTTACTATCTATATTTTGCTTATTTTACTTTTGATGTGGATGGTTGTACAGTTTATTTTATTTAGCATCTGGCTTTATTGAGATTCTTATAATGTGATAATTTCTTGGTCTAATTTTTCCAATAAAAATATTTTTAAAAAAGTCTCCATGCATGTGTGTGATTTTCATTATTTTTAGTTACTTGCCATGTGTACTTACATCTTTTAAAAATTTTTTCTTCATTAAAGTGGATCCTGTTTGGTGCTCTGGGTGAATCTTTGTTCATGAGTTGATGTGCAGAATTGATTAAATGTAAATTTTTCGGCATTAACTTGATTTCTGCCTTTAAAGTATAAAGGGACGGTTTTTTGGTATCTTAGTTTTTGTTTCTAGAAAACTAACTTTAAGTTTTTAAAAGTGTAAATTAGCTTCACCATTATGTTACTTAACTTTAGGATTATCAGAAACTATCTTTTCTTTGCACTTTCTTCTTTTCAGCTTAGCCGCAAAGGCACAGATAGTGGAAGACTGCCTGGTTTTAAACTATGTTTAATCCCTTACTGAGACTATATATAAGCTTGAAATCACATTAGTGAAACCTCACTAACTTTGGGTTACACTGTCTTGTTATAATTTACTTATAGCTTCTAGTTTTAAATTAGATTTAGGCAGTTTAGAGTACATGAATATATAGAAAATGAGATGGCGCATAAAATGTGGGATTATACTTTTGAAAAGCTCTCTGCCGAAGTTTGCTAGATAACTTAATCAAGCTAAAAAGCATGCATTTACAGGAACACTAAAAATAGATTCTGACGATCAGGTATTTTTGTGCTTTGGATTCTGACTCACTTAATCAATATTTTTGCCAGCTGTATTTGAATACCTCAAAAGCTTTTTATAGGTAATCTCATTATTTAAGGTAATGTATATCTTATTATTAAAAAAAAAATCATGACTGTAATATCAAAATTTATTAGTAGTTAATATCTCATATCTTAACTTGAAAGGATTATTTTTAAGCATTTTCCTGGAATACAAATCACGTAATTTTTCCCCCTTTACATTCCGCTTTCTGAAAAATATGTGATAGAATAAAATGATTTTTTTATTAGATATTTCAATAAAGATTCTCTAAAATGAAAGACTGTTTCTTCTGAATGTAAATGATTCTAACAAAATGTAAAAATATTGAGTTTTGCCTATCTCTTTCATACAGACTCGTCAAAATAACACTGAGAAATTAGGGGATTAATATTTAACTTATATATGTAGAATGTTTTCTTGATAGTCCTAATGTATTTTTAATGTAAATTATTAAAATATATTATCTAATCTTGGTGATGCTGTTGGCTTTGAGTTCGTTGAATAACAGCCAGAGATGGAGATAGCTATATGTTTATATTATAAGAACAAAATATTTACAGCTAAAGTTTCATACACTTAAAAAGTAGTAATGTGGTAAATGAAAATTACACCTTTGAAGTTGTGCCACGGACGATGAGGACAAGACTCGTATCTGTCCGTTGCGCTCCTGTCAGCCAGAATGTCCGGTAGCCGGGTTCAAAAAGCCAGCTGGGGGTGCAGAAAGGCGGGCAAGCACCCTACTTTGGTTGGAAGTTGTTGAGGAGTGGTAAAACACTGCCAAAATTTTCTGTTGTGAAGTAATACATAAATACGTATTTTTCTGTTGAATTTTTAATGTTAAGATAAGCCAGTTTAGCTTAATTGTTAATGAATTCAAATGATTTAATTAAAATTTTTCAACCTGTAATAACGTCACAACTAAAGTTAATGAGCTCTAATCATCAGAATTATTAAAAATATTTATATTGGAATCTTTGAAAATCCATAGTAAAATCCACGATCGAGTGGAAGCGTATCATCACGCTTCGCACCGCCAGGCTCCTGCCCTGCAAGTACTTAACCGCAATGTAAAATAGAAGAACGGCAGGAGAATCCCTTCTGGTATTAATTGCCAGGTGTACGAGCATACCGCCTCGGTTACACAAGGTGTCCAAATCTGCTTTTCATAATAAAGCTAAAGAAAACTTCGATAGTAAAAATACCATCGAAGGAATTTCCCTCGATGACTCACAGGCAGCCCCAAAAATGAGTTTCCTTAGCTGTAAATAGGTAATGCGAAATCTATATAAAGAGATAATGTCAACCCCAGATCATCCCCTTTATGTAATAACGGAAGTGACATACAAAATTTAATAGAACTATTCAAAATTATCTCAAATCTTGTAAAACAATTTCCAAAGTTACATTGTGAAATTCTTCCCTCACTTAAACCTGTTATTAATTAATGATTTCACAGTCAAGCTTTCCTAATTTTGTGAATCCCTTTAGAAAGTTAGTTTATGTTAACTTCTAAATGTTTCTAAAAAAATTTCTTAAATTTTATCCATTTTAAATTTTACTTTATCTTTTGAATCTACTTGCTTACCAATATCTCAATAGTTTAATTTTTCACGAGTCGGGTATGGTGTATTAGAACAACAGCTCTCTCATCCAATAGTAACATCTCTACTGCGAAAGTCGCCGAAACTAAATTTGTCTGATTGCTTCCCATTGGTTCCTTCATTTTCCGTGCATGCTTATCTCCCCAATCACGACTGCAATATCAAGCCCAGTCTAGTCCTAGATATGGAACGGAGGAGTCTGTTAAGATTCCAGCTACTCAGTCAAGTCTAGACGTTCTAGGTCTGGGTTATATTCCCGGGCTGGGCAAGGTCTACTCAGGCTTTCATTCCCACTGCTGCGGATCAATAAATGAGTACCAGGGTCTTGATTCAGACGCACTCAGCTACGATCGGGACATTCGCTCATGCACCCAGTGCCCATTGATCACGTACATTGTGGATGGGCGCAGTAGGCCCCTATCCTCATGGATTGTCCCACTGAGTTTGAGTTATGAACTTTAGTATAATAAGAATATATTACGCCACTAATTTTTGTATGTAACAAACTTAACAGCTTATAGCTACCACGCTGTAAATACAATAATTTCTAGTTTAAAATATCACACTCAGTATTTATATTTTCAGTATGCCTTATGCTAGTATAAAGAGTGATGTCATTCCCATTTTAAAATTCTGAGCTGTTTGCCTATCTCTTCAAATTCAAAGAGAGCTGTGCTTGGAATCTCATTTAAAAAATATATACCAGCTTTCATTCATACCAAAATGCTTTTAACATTTTCATTCTTTTATTTTTGAGTATTATTTGTTTTAAGTAAATGCATCTATTTCTTACTATAAGCTGAGAATTCTTTAAATTTCATTTATTTTACAGCCTAATGTATTGAAATAAACAAATCGACAGTATGACTGGTTTCAAAAGCGGAAAGAGAAAATTAAAGAAAGATATATATGTTAAAAAATTTTTTCTCTCAAAACTCCTAACAAAATAAGTTGTACCTCGATAAAGTGAGTAGAATAATAGCTATATTTTATAATTCTCAAAATCTGTTTCAGTTAAAGACTCCATTTCCTTTTCATCTTAAAAGAACAATATTTGATTTGAACTAAAATTTTATGTGGACTGCCCAGACCTTCCAGGTATAAATTTCATACTTTTTTGACTTCAAACTTGATGATTTTTATGGCAATTTTCTTTTAAGGATTTACAGTTTCTCATATTTTTAGTAAAGTAAAGAAGACTTATCAGTAAGATGACTATTTCTGCAAAATCTTAATACATACTGGTTTCAACCCCCAACTGCTTATCCAACATTTCCTACCGGAATCTGACATTTTAGAATGTAATGTATCACTCGAAAGAAATTTTGTCTTGAATTTTTAAATTATTAGAGTAAGATATTGAGGGACATTAAAGCTGATTTCGGTAGAATAGTACATGGTTCCATTCATATGGTAAAATGCTAAATATATTTCCGTGCCATTTGAAATATTATATATCTTGTCTCAAGCACATTTCTGCACAATTAACAACCCTTTAAAGCAGTTTTGATTAAAATCCCTTTCAAAAACGGACTTTCGGTGATATTTTTATTCTTTGTCAAAACAAAATGAGTATTTTCGTACATTCCATAAAACAGGAAGTTACTTTTGAATTCCCTTAAGAGGATATTTTATTTTGTGTCTCTAAAAAGTATTTGCCAAATACCTGGGCTTTAAAAATTATATTTCCGCGTACTTTCCCACTTATTTCCGATTTCATCCGCTGATAAAAATTTGCGAATTTTTCTCTTCGAAGAAAATTTAAATTGAGCCTCAAAAGAGTACCTACTAGGTAAAGTACCAACTGTTTTTGTCAGAAGGTTTAAGGAAGATGTAAAGCAGGACAATTGACAAAATATGTAAAGAAACGAAATAACACAAACATTTTTAAACGCAATTTATTTATTTATTTATTTGTATATATTCCTTACTGTTCATCAAAACTCTTGAGAGCCTAAGTTAAAATAATGAATTATGAAAATTAAAAACACTTTTAACATTCTATCACCTCTATAGCAAATAAAATTTCCAAACTGGTTCCTTGTATTCTTAATTTAATTTTCGGATTTTTCTTTATAGAACAAATACTTTAATTTCCATACACAGCTATTGTAGTATATTAACAAAGTTTTAGTAATTTAAAAAAGCAAATTCCAATGCTTGTTTTTTTAAAAATACTCATTTTTTACAAATTTAAATAAATATTCATAAAAAACTACACAATGAATTTTAGTAATGTAATTTCAAAATCCAAACGATCTTTTTTCTAAGCGAAAAAATTTTCAATATATTTTCTGTAAATCAAATTTCGCCATGTGATTTCTCATACCATTTAGATAAAGTAAGGTTTAAAAATCAACGATTTTAAAGCTCTTTAAAAATAATTTGCTAGCCCGCTTCTTTTATGATTTCTTCAACACATATCTACTACATATTAAGTTAAAAGTACTGACTACGTTCGAAACCGTGATTTTACAAAAAGTAAATAAATAATATTTATATTATTTAGTGTCAATTTGGTATTTAGAAAATGTTTGGTAAAAATTGTTTTAAGAAGGAGGTATTACAATAAAAATTATTTTAAGTACAATATTTTGAGCCAAAAACGAACATAGAATGTGACCAAGCCAAAATATTTCCTCTCCTTTGGTGAAAATGCTTCTATAATACTGAAGATGTTTGCTCTCGTATATAGCCCAGACCTCTACAAAGGCTCCCAAATCTGTGGAATTTTAAATATATAAACTGAAAAGGGGCCTTTATCCATGTTTTACTACAACAGAGGGAGAAATCTTAAGAAAAAAAACGCTTGATACTTAATTTAATGGCCGTAACTTCCTGAAAATAATGTGAAGCTTCAAAAATCATATTTGAGCCTCTGTACAGAGGTGTTTGAGCTTATAAGTACAGGTAAAATATTATTATAATAGAAGCATTTTTCACAAAAGATCATTTTGAAAAAAAAGGTTATTCCTTAAGTTAATTTTTTAAATATTGTATTTAAATAAATTTGATTTTTGTCAAAAATGTCCTAAAAACAATTTCTTATACACTTATTCCAATCTAAGTGTATACCAAATACTTCATGAAAATATCCATTTATGTGCTTTTTGAAATCATGAAGTTCTGAACGTCGGATACCTTCAGTAGAGAAAGATCCCAGGTGTGTAATAATACTAAGGGTGACGGGGTACGATTAGAAAGAAAAGACCATAAAGTCATAGGAAACCAGCATGCAAAAACGTACGCTTTAACGTGATAATGCTTCATGTAGGACGAAATATCGATTAATATGAAATAAATACAGAGGTCCTGACAAACTACTGCGTATTTTGTGCATTTTTCCTTTAACACAAATTTAAAAATCTCCCCATCATTTAAAAGTGATTTTCCTCCTAGGAATTTACAAAATACTGAAAAGCACCCAACCCTGCAGGCGATATTTAAGAATGGCGGCGGGAAATGTAGCAGAGGGCTCTATATGGGGTTTCTGGCTGTGTTGAGGTTTACTTGGCTTTGAAATAACACCCTCGAGTCGCATTACTCAGCCAATTTTGTTTATCTAAACTACTTTCACCCTCCACCCCTTCAAACACCACACAAAAACATCTCATATCTCATTAGTTGATTTTGATTTCTAGGGCTGGCAAGTGCATCGCTGTGTAAGTAAAAGCCAGTGAATTTGCTCATCAATGTTAGAATGAACAATAAAACGCATCATGTAATGGACTAGTTTTGACACTTTCGATGCTGAAAAGCAAATGCAAAAGAAAAATTAATAGCTATTATTTCCAAAAGTTATAAAATGTTTTGTTTTTCAAAGAACTGAAAAGTGTTCTTAGTGAAATGGCCCTGTTAACTGATTTTTATAAAACATGCTTAATTACATATTCATGTATGTGCTACCTTCAACAAAATTGCTTCTATTATTATTATTAATATTTGGCAAAATTTTAACACGAAATACATTTCTTTGAAAAATTTTTCGTCCCCAGTTTTATGTGGTAAACGATCATCACTGTATTAAAAGGGGATTGTTCAATTGTTTAGCCTATTATTACATATTATTTGTAATGCTTGAAACAATTGTCGATACGACTGGAAGGAATTATTGTGTACTATGAAAAGTGTTCTTTATCATCACTTAAATAATCATGCTAAAAGACCTGTTCACTTCCATCATTTTTGAAAATTTCAACAAAACAATGCCATCCCGCATATGATGAACATTTGTATCAATGAGTCCAAGAAACTTCTAAAATTTTACCACGGGCCATTCCAACAAGTAAGACCAAAATGGAGGGATTCAACATAACTTAGATGTCATTCAATGTATTAAAAAGAGATCAATCACGTCACGTTGTTACAAAAATTCTAGACTTCCTTGAAAGAACCATGGTTGGTTTATCTCCCCAGGATACGTTTACACATTTATAGAATGTATGTCACGTCTTTTTATAACAATTATGCTTGTTCGACGTTAATAGTGAGCTCTGTACAATGTTATGTGGTTCTGCTAAATTTTTGACCTTTTAGTATATAAGTGTATGTATATGTTGAATTGCGAAAATATATAAATATTTCTAAATAATAATACACAATAATATCATACACACACATTGTTACACATATATGTTGTTATATAGAGTATATATATATATATATATATATATATATATATATATATATATATATATATATATATATATATATATATAACCTTTAAGACTGGTGAATTATTTTTATTTTTAAATACAATGCGGTTATTAATACTATATGGATCCCAATTACACTGGGAAAAAATAATAAAAATTCCCTGCCCACCTCTGAACGTGGATTTGCACCGCAATGATCGTGCGTGTTGGCCCAGAAACATACTTATGATATTTCATGTTATACATTTTAGCTCTGAAGCTGATAGAAGAAAGCAAATATTAGTCTAAATCCAAAATTGTTAAATAAGGAATTACCGACGTATAATTAATTTTTTTACTAATTATTATTTATTTACTGTGAACCTTTTAAAAATATGTTTGTTTTTTGACAAGTATAAATACACATAGTATATTTCTCATAACATGTACTGAACTGTTTCATTGTTTTCAAATCTACACTTGCGAGGATCTGGTAAAATGTCATCGACAATAGCCGAAGATTGCGTTATACATGCCAAGTTTTATCCTGAAGGGCCAGGATAAAAGACATGGCATGTATAAAGAGGTAAGGGATTATGTAACACTTTGATCTTTTTTGCGAGTGGAATTATATAACACTGTTATATTCACCATTAGTTAAAATATTTCCTTGTATGTAGGTACAGAGGCTAATAACGCGCTTTTAATCCATTCTAACTAAAATTCCTAGTTTCATCTATTTTGACTTGGGGAGAAATTTTATTCATAATCACTTTGTACAGAAAAACCAAGAATTTGCAAATAGCTAAATCAATTAAATGAATGTGTGTTCAAGAGACTTTTATGGTAAAGAATAACCCGTGTAAATTATTCTTTCTATTTCAAATATTTCCATGTTTTTCTTCATTGCTCTCTATCTGTGTTTAATTCTCCTTCCAGTAAACTAGATTCATATTTTGTTCATACAGCATTGTCATCATCCGAGAGATCACTAAGTTCCGATCTAAAGTTCTAATCTGATTTATTCATCAATCGCAAAAATTACTTCCTCGTGTGTACCCTCCTTTTAAAACACCTGAAATGTTTTTGTTCAAAGTTAACACAGTACTCATGAAAAATAATAAAACGGCTAAGATAATTTTGTAATTAAAAATGAAATATTTAAATGAGCGATATTTATACTATACTAACTCCCCATCGGAAAGCTTTCCTTTGATTTTTGGGGAGATATGGATGCAAATATTGTGTAAAGGATGAAATGCTGGTTACCTCATCAAAATGCAAAGAGGAAATTAATTGCAAAAAAAAGAGCTGATTGAAAAAAAAGAAAAGCGGATTCCATCCATGGCAGCCACCAAGGAAATGTACTTTAATTTTTGCGCTAAATATACTTAATTTTTATTTAGGCTTAGGATCAACATTATTGAAAACAGAAAAGAAAACTACATAGCAAGAACTTACCTTTATAGCTGCTTTGACTCAAGTAAATAACGTCCGTCATGATCGAAGGTAACGAAATCCTGAGTCCTTCAATCAACATTAATAGAGTATAATTCATTTTTTTCTATTTTACAATTAATTAAACATTAATACAAAATTTTGTATCTAAGCAACTAGAAATATATTGATAATTAATTTAGTGGATAAAAGAAGACGTAAGCTTTTCCTTTGCATTTGAAAAACAAAGTGTGGAATTGCCGCATGAAAAGTAAAACATGGACCACAAACTATCGTCTGTTGATAAAAAAGGGATACTTTTTACTCTTCTGCGCAAACCTTACTCAAATCGTTATATTCGGATTTTCTTACATGCGACTATTCCAGAAGCAAAAACGTGGAGCTTGAATATCTAACACGTACATCGCAGCTTGGCCCTAGAGGGATATGGGTACATGTAATATTTATACAAATATACTGTTAGCAATAAGCTTGGCCCTCATGGACAGTTGCGCAGCTGGAGTTAAGAGTTGTTTATACATGGCCCAGTGGAAGTTGCTGTAATGAATAGCGTGGGGCGTGGGTCTACTGCTTTTTGGACCGCTGGGGAAGGTCGACTCCTCAGCTTTTCATCCCTTCAATGGGTCAATAAATGAGTAAATAAGCTTCTGCTTGGAAACTAAGCAAGGGGGCTTCCCCTTTTGATTCAGACTGAGCACTTGTTCGTAACAAATTGCATCTCAGCACCCAAGGTCATGATGTAAACTAAGACGGGAATAATAGTCCTATGGGTTTGCGTCACTTAGTTTTATTTACACATTGCTTTACGCTGAATTCAGTTTAATTAACATGTGTGTGATTTTTCTTTGCAATTAATAAGCATTACACTCACATATAAAATCAATCTCACACTACATAACGCTATTTAATAGGTAAGATCATTACAGTGCTTGCGTCTCTTTTCACAAGAGCATTTTCTTTATATAAGACGCAACTAGTCCTCTGGTGGGAGAAACGAGATTCACATACGGTTTGCTACTGTTTTAACACCCAGGCTTGTAGAAACAAATCAGTTCACAATTCATCACGCATCACGCGCGTAGCATCATGTCTAAAAGAGGTTCTTCCAGATGGATTCGTAAGAGATACGTCATTTCAACATGAGTTATGAAATATCCCCACCACACATTTAATGGTAGCTATTCCTTTGTGGCCATCTCTAAAGAATAGTATGTATATTTAAAATTCATCAATACAGGACTGTTGTACATTAAAAATGTGTATTATGTATTTAAACGGAACAGATGCCGCTTAACTGCAGTACATTTTCAGGAGCATTTAAACAAGTTTGAGTATAATGTAATCACAATAAAAGACTAAAAATCTCGCTGTTAATGGCATATAACCTCCAAAAAATTTTATCACGAGTTTTTAACCCAGTCATTTAAAAAAAATATTTTTAATTATTAAGAGATATTTTGCTAATATTTTCTACTGATTATTTAAAGATTTTTTTACAGTGAATAAGACGTATAATTTACAATACAATGAAAATGCTGCTTGTAACATACATCAATTTTATTGTGTTTCACCATTCTTCTTGTAAATTTCCATTTTCAAAGCGTTTCATTTATAAATATCATAGTATATTGAACGAAAACTGCAGTTAAGATTCTAGGATTTCACTGAAAATTCTTTTCTGTCCTGTTATAATATGTCACGCAAGCATCTGGGTTAGCTAAATGTGATACTGGTTTCTATTCGTTCTCCATTTTTGAACATATTTTTGAAATTGAGATATTCCTTATTAATACTTTATTAATAATTCCCGAAAAATTCTAGAACAGTGATCGCCAAACCATCAATCACAAACCACTTCGTCGGGCCCACTTTTCCGCTTAGGCACGCTAAACACATGCCTAGGGCTCAAGAGATTTGGGAGCTCAAAAAGTTGCAGGGAGAAAAAAAATCAAAATTACAGAGAACGTACAGCTCGCCTAGTGTTTATTAAAAACTCAATTATTCTTTTTCATTTTTATATCTAAATTATCAAATCTTCGTTTCGCTCTCAGCCAAATTATTATGTAAATCACTTGGATTTCTTCCCAAATATTATTTTTTCGTTGCATTATTATTAAATTGTTCTCAAAACTCGAAATAAAATCTTTATAGCAAAACTTCTCAAACTGTGGGACGCGCCTCCCTAGAAAGGCGTGATACCTTTACTTGGAGGGGGGGATACGAGCATATCGCGGAAAAGTTAAAAAATTGATAATTAAAAAGTTTATAAGATAATGTATATTCCATACGATTGTATTAATTTACTGGCACTTACCAAGCGATGAAGTAAGCAAACTGCCATACCAAAATGTAAGAAATGAAATAAGAGTGACCAAAACCATAACACTCTTTTCCTTACGGCTACCGGTTGCCAAACCGGGACACGGCGGGTCCATTTGTGGTGGATAATGAAAGGACTCTCCATTAAGAAGAGAAGGAAAGTGCTGAAAAAGAGTCAGAGAGTTTAGTGCAAACTTCCTGAACCAAAAACTGGCAAGGTAAGAAACTGAAGTGAAGGAGGGGGTGCTCTGGAAATAATGGAGGGGGCGCAACAATTTGAAGTGCCTAGGGCATCGGGGAGGTTAAAAACGGCCCTGCTCTACGTAGCGCTTTTCTTGCAAATATTTACAAATTTACTTTACTTAATTGTTTTGATTTATTTTGATGTACTCTCAAGCTTAGGTCTATTTAATGAGATGTGACCACCGCTATCAAAACATATCCCTTTCTATCTGTCATCATTACTCTTCACAAACTCATTACTTCTTCACCAAGGTGAAGTAATGAATGGTGGCGTGTTTAACTGCGATGGCAGCAAAATCAATTGAGAAAAAAGGGTCGTGACACGCGAGCAACTCTTACCTACGCTCCCTACATTAAAAAAACATGTCGATGACAAAAAGGATTTCTATCCTACTCATTTAAATTAACAAGTCTGATAAAAAAATTGTTATTACATTCTTTTATTACTAACTACACTTCAGTTTCTTTCATGAACAACAATCTAAATTGTAGATTCTTTTATTGTGTAAAACAACTAAAACTATTACTGCTATTTACGGGGATATGTAAGTTTATACAGTATAAACAAATTCATTTTTTTAAAACTGTAGGTTTCGGCTTAAAATTCAAGGCAAAATTTAAAACAGTACTGTAGCTTATAAAGCTGTATTCATTTGGCGACCTCTGCTCTAGAACGCTATGCTGGGAAAACTTAGACAGGATGTCAGGTCGTGTATATAAACATTTCCCACTGTAAACCTACTAAAGAGTTTCCAAAAAAGAGATCCTAAATATAAAAAACATGAACTATATGTATGCATACGCATGCGCCGTGTTGAAAAGGAGCATTTACCAGTAGTGAAGCACTACCTTGTGCTCCAATTATTTATTATATTTAAATTTTTTAGTTATCCTAGTTATTATATTTATTATATTTGATTACATTTTTGCAAAAAATCATTTTTTATATTTCTTCAAAAGCTAAGAGCTATGGAAGATGCTTTTAGTTCTATGGCTCAATGCAAGAAACTACGTAAACATTTCTAGCAATATGTTATGAATTTAAATTTCAAGCTTCGTGAAAGAAGTTCTGCACGTACAATACTTTAAGTATTATTAATGTAGCATTTTCTGTTTAAATTAATAATTTAAATTGATTTTGGTTGTTCTTGACTCACAAAAAGTCAATTCAATATTCTTTTTATTTTCCTCACAGCTTATCTTTAAAAAGTAATATGTTTTGTTGCTTACGAGCGCTCTTAAACTCAATTTGAAGTAACCAATAAATTTTGATATACATTAAGGTATATCTTCTATGGCATTTTTACCAGTAAACTAAATTTCTGGCTTGCTTTATATATGTGATACTTGCTATAAGTATAATTTTACTGATTCCCTAAAGTGAGCTTTTTAACGAAAATGGACAAAAATGGCAGAAATAATAGAAGCCTTAAATGAATTGATGTTCCATCTCAAATATTCAAATCAAAATGTAAATGTGAGTAATTTTTTCACTTTATAATTATAAAGGAAACAGTTTGAAAAACGATGATTTTTCAATCATTGCACCAGAACAATGTCAGCAGTACTGTGCTGCCATCTCTGTGTCAAACAACTAACTAAAATCTGTCGTTTACACGATTTTAAAAATAAATTAATTTCTTTGTAATGGTGCTTATTCAAGCCAAAAATTGCGCTACCTGCGCCAATCGAGTTTCTGGCAAAAATAATATTTTAATGAGGAAGAACAGTAAGAAGTACTAAATTTAAAGGATTTTTTTTTTAATAATCACTGACATATATATTTAGTTTTTATTCCGGCATGTAACGGCGTGAAAGTACATTATGCATTCAAAAGTTACTTGAAATAATTCAGGTATAAGGGAGGTAGTTCCCTATTTTATAATGAAGGATCGCAAACAAGAACGTTTGTACACTTAAATGGTTTAAATAAATATAAATATATTTGCCGATGAAGTGATTGATTTAAATTCATAGGTAAAAATTAAACTTAATGCCCTGCTGCCATCTGGTTTATAGTAAGAGAACTAAAAAATATAAAAAAAAAAAAAAAAAGGAAGTTTATACCTTACTGATTTTCTTTTAGCACATGGTCTAGAGTTTATAAAAAACATTGGTCACTTTTCTCACTGAAGAATTATATAAAAAGTGCCTTCAAATATAACAAAAATTTGGCATGTCAATTTTCATTTACGGTAACAGTGTGACTCTGAAAAACATACATAATTGAAATGTTTGGATTACAATAAATTTATTCATTAACAACACTAATCCGTGTGGTAACTGGTAACTTGAATGTAATTTAGATAATATCCTAAGAGATATTAGGCATAAAACATTCAGTTTAATTATCAGGTAGTAGACAGTTTAAGTTAGATTAATTATTTCTAATAACAATAGAGAGGATTGGTAAACAAAGTACAAAAAGATACTTAAACATTTTTATTAAGATTTTGGGAGCTAAATATGATTTCCCTTTGTAGACATTTGAGGAATTTAAATATTATATTTAAAAGGACTTGATAAAATTAAATTTTTTATCTAATTATTTTGTTTTATATAAGGATATTAAATGCTTACAAAGCTTAGTACCAAAAAAAGTGAAGAAGAAAATACTTAAAATGTAAGGGTATGAAGTTCAGTGGCAATTTTGCTATAATTTGTAAATATTTTTATGCTTAATAAGTATATTCAGAAGAATAAACCATTTCATATGTTTGACTGATATAGAGAAATAAACAATCGTGTAAAATAAGAAAATGTGTGAAACGCATGTGTGTTATGTCCTAAAATTATTTCCACATACATTCTCAAAATACAAAAAATACAAAATCAATAAAATATCGAAATAGTTACCTTCAAAAAAATTTAAAACTACGTGCCTTTACAATGATATTTCCTATAAGATCTTATTAATTACCTTGGTGTGTTAAACCTATTTTTAAAGTTAAAAACTTATTAAATACTTCAATTCAATGTGAGTATGATATTGACTAAATACATATTTATGTGTTTTTGTTTTTCTAAATTGGTTATAGAACGATATAATTAAGTTTCTCTTGGAACATTAAAGTATTTATTATCTCAATAAAGTTATAACATTCCCCAAACGTAAAACCCTCACTGAATTAGTACTAAAAGAGAATTACATATTTTCTTTACAATCTCCTTAACCAAATAAAAATTTACTACAAAGTGGGTTCACTAGTAATATTTTAGATAATTAATGTGTTTAAATTTTTCTTAATAATTATATTATTAATAATGATTTTTATGCATAGATATATTGATGACAAAATTGTTTTTGGTAAAATTAGTGAATATGTTCCTAATATTCCTTTTTAATTCTAATTATTTCAACATAATAAGAACAACTATTAACCTAATTGCTAGAGATTACCCTGGTATATTAACGGGTTTTCAAATTAAGAGAATTTTCAGATTTGGTGAAATCAGATTATTTCTTGAACTGCAGAATAAATTTTAATGAAATTCAATTTATACATTGGGTTAATTTAATACAATACAAAAAATACTGAGCAGTTTTAATATACACATATGATTGTTCTATGCACACGCATCGTGTATTCGAAAGTTAAATAGATAAAATGTATTAATAGAGAATATGATTCTCTTACAGATTTATAGACTTTGCACCTTGATTTTATACTGGAAAACATGGGAGTTCATAAGTTCATGTGGCAATGAATTCCCATTCGCTTAGCTACTCTGTTTTCGGGCCTTGGATGGTTTTGGGACAAAAAGGGGGCATGAATTGAAATTCACTCCTAAGCATCAAGGCATTCTCTTTACAATTGAGGTCAAGAGATATGGCTGGCCATCTCATCCCGGTGTGAATATCCTTATTTTACAAACGTTCGGTCAACAAGATAAGCTCTAAGAGTATGTGGCGGCCACTTTTGCCATCCATTAAAATGAAATCGGGGTTAACTGCTCTCCCGAAAAGGCAAACACAGGGCCCAAGACCGCATCCGTACAACTCGCTACATCAGTCATTAAAAGTGCTTCGTCAAATATATGGAGTTTGTGCAATCATCCATCGTCGGACCATTTGTAGCCTTCTCTGCGGAGATGGCCGATTTCTGACAGGAGAATAAGTGAAGCGTCGTTTATTCCTTTCTATTTAAAAAGCGCATGGAGACAACATTGGGTGGCTCAACCAGGTTTTGATAGTTTCAAAGAGAGCACGATCACCCATTTATCCATGCTCCATTCTCACAATCTGAGCCCCATTTTATACGGGCTTTTCCTTGTAAATTGGCGGAACTAAAATGACAGGTTTCGCAAACATTCTCTCTAGCTAAAGTTCCTTGCTATCATCCTAAAAACTAAGGTTCCTAAGGCCGCATACAGCTTCAGAGAGCTGAGAAGCTAGTTACATCTCCTTCTTATTCCTTACTATAATGGGCAAATGTCAATCCTTCCTCTGGCTGTCTTGGTTTTGGACGACCTTTCCTTGTGACATTTCTTCTTCGATGGACTTGGTATCCTGAAGATGCGTTTTCCTGGCGTTGAACTCGCGATGATGGACAAATTGAATTTTTACTATTCTGATTTGATATTGACCTGCTTTGGCCTACCAACAATTGCCACCTTTATTTTATCACCGAAATGTTGGTTGTTACCCCTTTTTAGTTTGAATACTAATTTAACCGATTTCGCAAAAAAAAAAAAAAAAAAAAAATACCAAGAAATTTGACGATATAAAAAGTAAAGTGAGCGAATCCAAGTACGGAGGTAGGCAAGCGTGCTTATAAATACGTGCTTCCCTTTTCATGCTTATGTATCTGACGTCCAAGATTGACATCTTTATTTCGAAGCAGTTCAAGCATCATTTCCTTCAATTATTTCTAAGAAATTGACAAAATACACAAATTTTTCTTTAAATTTGAACACCAGTGTAATTTTGTATAATATAGATTATTAAATTAAACAATAATATTTTTGATAATAGAGAAACACTCCATTGTAATGTTATTGAAATAAACTTCTATGAATTATAATATTGTGTAACTTTTTGTAAGTATTCTTGTTAAATGTTCGCAGCGTATAACTTTTAGTTAATATATATAATGCCGTAATTAGAAATGCTGTACCACACCGCGAGGATCAGTATAACCCACTAATTATTTTCTTTTATAAATCTATTTATTGTATGCTGAAAATTATTTTGGTTTGCTTAAGAGTTTATTAATTGCGTTTTAATTATTATTTTTTTATTGATTTTATTTTTACTATCTATATTTTGCTTATTTTACTTTTGATGTGGATGGTTGTACAGTTTATTTTATTTAGCATCTGGCTTTATTGAGATTCTTATAATGTGATAATTTCTTGGTCTAATTTTTCCAATAAAAATATTTTTAAAAAAGTCTCCATGCATGTGTGTGATTTTCATTATTTTTAGTTACTTGCCATGTGTACTTACATCTTTTAAAAATTTTTTCTTCATTAAAGTGGATCCTGTTTGGTGCTCTGGGTGAATCTTTGTTCATGAGTTGATGTGCAGAATTGATTAAATGTAAATTTTTCGGCATTAACTTGATTTCTGCCTTTAAAGTATAAAGGGACGGTTTTTTGGTATCTTAGTTTTTGTTTCTAGAAAACTAACTTTAAGTTTTTAAAAGTGTAAATTAGCTTCACCATTATGTTACTTAACTTTAGGATTATCAGAAACTATCTTTTCTTTGCACTTTCTTCTTTTCAGCTTAGCCGCAAAGGCACAGATAGTGGAAGACTGCCTGGTTTTAAACTATGTTTAATCCCTTACTGAGACTATATATAAGCTTGAAATCACATTAGTGAAACCTCACTAACTTTGGGTTACACTGTCTTGTTATAATTTACTTATAGCTTCTAGTTTTAAATTAGATTTAGGCAGTTTAGAGTACATGAATATATAGAAAATGAGATGGCGCATAAAATGTGGGATTATACTTTTGAAAAGCTCTCTGCCGAAGTTTGCTAGATAACTTAATCAAGCTAAAAAGCATGCATTTACAGGAACACTAAAAATAGATTCTGACGATCAGGTATTTTTGTGCTTTGGATTCTGACTCACTTAATCAATATTTTTGCCAGCTGTATTTGAATACCTCAAAAGCTTTTTATAGGTAATCTCATTATTTAAGGTAATGTATATCTTATTATTAAAAAAAAAATCATGACTGTAATATCAAAATTTATTAGTAGTTAATATCTCATATCTTAACTTGAAAGGATTATTTTTAAGCATTTTCCTGGAATACAAATCACGTAATTTTTCCCCCTTTACATTCCGCTTTCTGAAAAATATGTGATAGAATAAAATGATTTTTTTATTAGATATTTCAATAAAGATTCTCTAAAATGAAAGACTGTTTCTTCTGAATGTAAATGATTCTAACAAAATGTAAAAATATTGAGTTTTGCCTATCTCTTTCATACAGACTCGTCAAAATAACACTGAGAAATTAGGGGATTAATATTTAACTTATATATGTAGAATGTTTTCTTGATAGTCCTAATGTATTTTTAATGTAAATTATTAAAATATATTATCTAATCTTGGTGATGCTGTTGGCTTTGAGTTCGTTGAATAACAGCCAGAGATGGAGATAGCTATATGTTTATATTATAAGAACAAAATATTTACAGCTAAAGTTTCATACACTTAAAAAGTAGTAATGTGGTAAATGAAAATTACACCTTTGAAGTTGTGCCACGGACGATGAGGACAAGACTCGTATCTGTCCGTTGCGCTCCTGTCAGCCAGAATGTCCGGTAGCCGGGTTCAAAAAGCCAGCTGGGGGTGCAGAAAGGCGGGCAAGCACCCTACTTTGGTTGGAAGTTGTTGAGGAGTGGTAAAACACTGCCAAAATTTTCTGTTGTGAAGTAATACATAAATACGTATTTTTCTGTTGAATTTTTAATGTTAAGATAAGCCAGTTTAGCTTAATTGTTAATGAATTCAAATGATTTAATTAAAATTTTTCAACCTGTAATAACGTCACAACTAAAGTTAATGAGCTCTAATCATCAGAATTATTAAAAATATTTATATTGGAATCTTTGAAAATCCATAGTAAAATCCACGATCGAGTGGAAGCGTATCATCACGCTTCGCACCGCCAGGCTCCTGCCCTGCAAGTACTTAACCGCAATGTAAAATAGAAGAACGGCAGGAGAATCCCTTCTGGTATTAATTGCCAGGTGTACGAGCATACCGCCTCGGTTACACAAGGTGTCCAAATCTGCTTTTCATAATAAAGCTAAAGAAAACTTCGATAGTAAAAATACCATCGAAGGAATTTCCCTCGATGACTCACAGGCAGCCCCAAAAATGAGTTTCCTTAGCTGTAAATAGGTAATGCGAAATCTATATAAAGAGATAATGTCAACCCCAGATCATCCCCTTTATGTAATAACGGAAGTGACATACAAAATTTAATAGAACTATTCAAAATTATCTCAAATCTTGTAAAACAATTTCCAAAGTTACATTGTGAAATTCTTCCCTCACTTAAACCTGTTATTAATTAATGATTTCACAGTCAAGCTTTCCTAATTTTGTGAATCCCTTTAGAAAGTTAGTTTATGTTAACTTCTAAATGTTTCTAAAAAAATTTCTTAAATTTTATCCATTTTAAATTTTACTTTATCTTTTGAATCTACTTGCTTACCAATATCTCAATAGTTTAATTTTTCACGAGTCGGGTATGGTGTATTAGAACAACAGCTCTCTCATCCAATAGTAACATCTCTACTGCGAAAGTCGCCGAAACTAAATTTGTCTGATTGCTTCCCATTGGTTCCTTCATTTTCCGTGCATGCTTATCTCCCCAATCACGACTGCAATATCAAGCCCAGTCTAGTCCTAGATATGGAACGGAGGAGTCTGTTAAGATTCCAGCTACTCAGTCAAGTCTAGACGTTCTAGGTCTGGGTTATATTCCCGGGCTGGGCAAGGTCTACTCAGGCTTTCATTCCCACTGCTGCGGATCAATAAATGAGTACCAGGGTCTTGATTCAGACGCACTCAGCTACGATCGGGACATTCGCTCATGCACCCAGTGCCCATTGATCACGTACATTGTGGATGGGCGCAGTAGGCCCCTATCCTCATGGATTGTCCCACTGAGTTTGAGTTATGAACTTTAGTATAATAAGAATATATTACGCCACTAATTTTTGTATGTAACAAACTTAACAGCTTATAGCTACCACGCTGTAAATACAATAATTTCTAGTTTAAAATATCACACTCAGTATTTATATTTTCAGTATGCCTTATGCTAGTATAAAGAGTGATGTCATTCCCATTTTAAAATTCTGAGCTGTTTGCCTATCTCTTCAAATTCAAAGAGAGCTGTGCTTGGAATCTCATTTAAAAAATATATACCAGCTTTCATTCATACCAAAATGCTTTTAACATTTTCATTCTTTTATTTTTGAGTATTATTTGTTTTAAGTAAATGCATCTATTTCTTACTATAAGCTGAGAATTCTTTAAATTTCATTTATTTTACAGCCTAATGTATTGAAATAAACAAATCGACAGTATGACTGGTTTCAAAAGCGGAAAGAGAAAATTAAAGAAAGATATATATGTTAAAAAATTTTTTCTCTCAAAACTCCTAACAAAATAAGTTGTACCTCGATAAAGTGAGTAGAATAATAGCTATATTTTATAATTCTCAAAATCTGTTTCAGTTAAAGACTCCATTTCCTTTTCATCTTAAAAGAACAATATTTGATTTGAACTAAAATTTTATGTGGACTGCCCAGACCTTCCAGGTATAAATTTCATACTTTTTTGACTTCAAACTTGATGATTTTTATGGCAATTTTCTTTTAAGGATTTACAGTTTCTCATATTTTTAGTAAAGTAAAGAAGACTTATCAGTAAGATGACTATTTCTGCAAAATCTTAATACATACTGGTTTCAACCCCCAACTGCTTATCCAACATTTCCTACCGGAATCTGACATTTTAGAATGTAATGTATCACTCGAAAGAAATTTTGTCTTGAATTTTTAAATTATTAGAGTAAGATATTGAGGGACATTAAAGCTGATTTCGGTAGAATAGTACATGGTTCCATTCATATGGTAAAATGCTAAATATATTTCCGTGCCATTTGAAATATTATATATCTTGTCTCAAGCACATTTCTGCACAATTAACAACCCTTTAAAGCAGTTTTGATTAAAATCCCTTTCAAAAACGGACTTTCGGTGATATTTTTATTCTTTGTCAAAACAAAATGAGTATTTTCGTACATTCCATAAAACAGGAAGTTACTTTTGAATTCCCTTAAGAGGATATTTTATTTTGTGTCTCTAAAAAGTATTTGCCAAATACCTGGGCTTTAAAAATTATATTTCCGCGTACTTTCCCACTTATTTCCGATTTCATCCGCTGATAAAAATTTGCGAATTTTTCTCTTCGAAGAAAATTTAAATTGAGCCTCAAAAGAGTACCTACTAGGTAAAGTACCAACTGTTTTTGTCAGAAGGTTTAAGGAAGATGTAAAGCAGGACAATTGACAAAATATGTAAAGAAACGAAATAACACAAACATTTTTAAACGCAATTTATTTATTTATTTATTTGTATATATTCCTTACTGTTCATCAAAACTCTTGAGAGCCTAAGTTAAAATAATGAATTATGAAAATTAAAAACACTTTTAACATTCTATCACCTCTATAGCAAATAAAATTTCCAAACTGGTTCCTTGTATTCTTAATTTAATTTTCGGATTTTTCTTTATAGAACAAATACTTTAATTTCCATACACAGCTATTGTAGTATATTAACAAAGTTTTAGTAATTTAAAAAAGCAAATTCCAATGCTTGTTTTTTTAAAAATACTCATTTTTTACAAATTTAAATAAATATTCATAAAAAACTACACAATGAATTTTAGTAATGTAATTTCAAAATCCAAACGATCTTTTTTCTAAGCGAAAAAATTTTCAATATATTTTCTGTAAATCAAATTTCGCCATGTGATTTCTCATACCATTTAGATAAAGTAAGGTTTAAAAATCAACGATTTTAAAGCTCTTTAAAAATAATTTGCTAGCCCGCTTCTTTTATGATTTCTTCAACACATATCTACTACATATTAAGTTAAAAGTACTGACTACGTTCGAAACCGTGATTTTACAAAAAGTAAATAAATAATATTTATATTATTTAGTGTCAATTTGGTATTTAGAAAATGTTTGGTAAAAATTGTTTTAAGAAGGAGGTATTACAATAAAAATTATTTTAAGTACAATATTTTGAGCCAAAAACGAACATAGAATGTGACCAAGCCAAAATATTTCCTCTCCTTTGGTGAAAATGCTTCTATAATACTGAAGATGTTTGCTCTCGTATATAGCCCAGACCTCTACAAAGGCTCCCAAATCTGTGGAATTTTAAATATATAAACTGAAAAGGGGCCTTTATCCATGTTTTACTACAACAGAGGGAGAAATCTTAAGAAAAAAAACGCTTGATACTTAATTTAATGGCCGTAACTTCCTGAAAATAATGTGAAGCTTCAAAAATCATATTTGAGCCTCTGTACAGAGGTGTTTGAGCTTATAAGTACAGGTAAAATATTATTATAATAGAAGCATTTTTCACAAAAGATCATTTTGAAAAAAAAGGTTATTCCTTAAGTTAATTTTTTAAATATTGTATTTAAATAAATTTGATTTTTGTCAAAAATGTCCTAAAAACAATTTCTTATACACTTATTCCAATCTAAGTGTATACCAAATACTTCATGAAAATATCCATTTATGTGCTTTTTGAAATCATGAAGTTCTGAACGTCGGATACCTTCAGTAGAGAAAGATCCCAGGTGTGTAATAATACTAAGGGTGACGGGGTACGATTAGAAAGAAAAGACCATAAAGTCATAGGAAACCAGCATGCAAAAACGTACGCTTTAACGTGATAATGCTTCATGTAGGACGAAATATCGATTAATATGAAATAAATACAGAGGTCCTGACAAACTACTGCGTATTTTGTGCATTTTTCCTTTAACACAAATTTAAAAATCTCCCCATCATTTAAAAGTGATTTTCCTCCTAGGAATTTACAAAATACTGAAAAGCACCCAACCCTGCAGGCGATATTTAAGAATGGCGGCGGGAAATGTAGCAGAGGGCTCTATATGGGGTTTCTGGCTGTGTTGAGGTTTACTTGGCTTTGAAATAACACCCTCGAGTCGCATTACTCAGCCAATTTTGTTTATCTAAACTACTTTCACCCTCCACCCCTTCAAACACCACACAAAAACATCTCATATCTCATTAGTTGATTTTGATTTCTAGGGCTGGCAAGTGCATCGCTGTGTAAGTAAAAGCCAGTGAATTTGCTCATCAATGTTAGAATGAACAATAAAACGCATCATGTAATGGACTAGTTTTGACACTTTCGATGCTGAAAAGCAAATGCAAAAGAAAAATTAATAGCTATTATTTCCAAAAGTTATAAAATGTTTTGTTTTTCAAAGAACTGAAAAGTGTTCTTAGTGAAATGGCCCTGTTAACTGATTTTTATAAAACATGCTTAATTACATATTCATGTATGTGCTACCTTCAACAAAATTGCTTCTATTATTATTATTAATATTTGGCAAAATTTTAACACGAAATACATTTCTTTGAAAAATTTTTCGTCCCCAGTTTTATGTGGTAAACGATCATCACTGTATTAAAAGGGGATTGTTCAATTGTTTAGCCTATTATTACATATTATTTGTAATGCTTGAAACAATTGTCGATACGACTGGAAGGAATTATTGTGTACTATGAAAAGTGTTCTTTATCATCACTTAAATAATCATGCTAAAAGACCTGTTCACTTCCATCATTTTTGAAAATTTCAACAAAACAATGCCATCCCGCATATGATGAACATTTGTATCAATGAGTCCAAGAAACTTCTAAAATTTTACCACGGGCCATTCCAACAAGTAAGACCAAAATGGAGGGATTCAACATAACTTAGATGTCATTCAATGTATTAAAAAGAGATCAATCACGTCACGTTGTTACAAAAATTCTAGACTTCCTTGAAAGAACCATGGTTGGTTTATCTCCCCAGGATACGTTTACACATTTATAGAATGTATGTCACGTCTTTTTATAACAATTATGCTTGTTCGACGTTAATAGTGAGCTCTGTACAATGTTATGTGGTTCTGCTAAATTTTTGACCTTTTAGTATATAAGTGTATGTATATGTTGAATTGCGAAAATATATAAATATTTCTAAATAATAATACACAATAATATCATACACACACATTGTTACACATATATGTTGTTATATAGAGTATATATATATATATATATATATATATATATATATATATATATATATATATATATATATATATATATATAACCTTTAAGACTGGTGAATTATTTTTATTTTTAAATACAATGCGGTTATTAATACTATATGGATCCCAATTACACTGGGAAAAAATAATAAAAATTCCCTGCCCACCTCTGAACGTGGATTTGCACCGCAATCCCGTCTTCACCACATAAAAAATGCCGGATGAGAAGCATTTCAGTACTATAGACCTTTCAAAATACTAGCCATTAAATAGTACACCATCACCTTTTCAAAATACTAGCCATTAAATAGTACACCATCACCTTTTCAAAATACTAGCCATTAAATAGTACACCATCACCTTTTCAAAATACTAGCCATTAAATAGTACACCATTAAAAATAAGCGCAAAACATAGAACCAAAGAAAATATCAGTGCCCGTACAGTATGGGCAAACCGCTTAAAGGGTTGATTTTGAGGAGAGATTATCCTTCATAAAAAGACAACTTATTTCCACAATTAAGAAATTGCCGGAAAAAAAACTCTAATGAAAAAAGAAAATTGGTTGAATTTATTTTTGTACATGTCCTTGTTATAGTCATATTGCAGACTTGGCTTCAGAAACATACTCTAGGTTGCATTCCTATAACTATGATTTGCGTTTGTCAGATCCCCCAGATGAATGCCAGCTGTTAACACCTGCAGTCGCTGCAGCGGTCACAAAAAAAATTGGAGGAAAGTGTTTCGAAAGATATCAATTATCTCCCACATTTTTCACATCATTCTTTCTCTATCTCCTCCAATACATTGATATTTTGTTTTATACTTTTATAATCACCTTCACAATTCATGTGATTAAAGTATATAATTTAATTTAATAATTAACTTTAGAAAGCTTCATTTTAGTTTAAATACTGCATTAATTATAATGCTTTATAGGATCACTTTCTTCATTACTCAGTATGATTACTATAATTTCCTGAAAGATGTTATAAATATGTTGTTATTACATATTCTCTAAGTATGTGTCTGCGACAAAAATACAAATTAATCATGTTGATTATTTGCAAATAATATTCCTTTTAATTAATTTTTAATTAGTTTTCTCATTAATTAATGTTTATTCATGTTAGAATCATTTACTTTTTGCAAAAATTCGAAATTACTAAACGAAGTATTTCCCGAGCTATGATTTGTTTGTATAATTACTGATTAAAAAGCGATAACATTGTCTATAAAATGTTTTTGAATGTCCTTTTTCCATACCTATATAAAAAATGATTACTTTCTTAGTAGGTTGTCACTTCAATTTTGTTTTCTAGTACAAAAAGGTGATTAATGAAATAGGAAACAGGCAGTACATAAACTTTGTAATAAATATGATTTCAATTTTTTTTTCATTTTCGAATATCAGTGAATAATTTATATTTCAGAATTTGCAGAATAAACCGAAAAATTTCCTAGTTCATGAGAAGAGACGTCTTTTGATCGAGGGAACTAAACTACAATTGTCTTATTCGAAAAATATATTTTGAATTTTACTAAACATTTTGTGGCTTATACTGTTTTCCTGTTCCTATCTGTACCCGGAGGTCAGCAGAGCTCCATCTGATCAATGATTTCATATACCGTAGGAAAATCCAAAACCAACAATATATTGGCTTAAAATTTTGTCCAGAGCATCGTTTCTCAAACTGTGAGGAGCCCCGCCCTTCCTAGGAGGGTTTAACAACCCTATTTGAGGGGAGAGGGGCGAGCATATCGAAAATAAAAGGTTTAAGAAGTTACAAATTTACTGAAAGGAAGCAAAACAAGATACATGTTGACATAATAAAAAATAAAATATATATTTACACTGATATAATATACTTATAAATGTATCACTACTGCACAATGTATTTGATAATGAATTTAACAATACTAAGTTAATAACGAGTTAAATAATTACCAGTGACTCCATGATCTTGTCATATATAATATTATATACAAAATTTAATACTTTTGATAATTTGTACGGATTATAATTTAAGTGTATTGTATCTTTACTTCAAAGTATATTATTATTGAATTCAATGCATTGTTATTGCATAAAGGGGGAGTACAATGAAAATTACGATTGAAAATCGGGTGGCAAATATTCAATGTTTGAGAAGTATTGGTTCTAGAGATTGTGTAATGGGGAATTACTCTACAATATGTTATGGGGAAGCAATCTTATTAATACATTTGGTGCAGACTGCATAAATCTTGACACTATTAGTATGCCAAAGATCTAAGATGACCACAGAGAAAGCAAGTGTGTTTGGTCCTTCTGATGCAACCAAGTGTCACAGAACCACCTGGACGATTCCTTTGATACCAGTAGTGTTGAGGTGGAACAGAATGATGTGTTTGTTTGTACTTTAACTCAGGAATTGAGCTCCAAATAGATAAAAGGTGTAGATGATATCGAAGTTTCCAAGCACAAGCTTTGATCAAAGTGTGTCTCCGATCTCATTACCTTCAACGTCAATATGTGATGAGATCCACTGAATCGCATGAGACATAGAGAGTGGTTTTGTAGACTTTTCAGAATAGTAACTAAAATATTATCTCTCACACTCAACCAATTAGCTAAGTATTGGAGAGAACTTTTTCTATCAGAAGAAATTCAAATTTTATTAACCTCAAGTGATAAAGCAGAGTCAAGGTCTTCATTTATTAAACTAAATTTCCCTATTTACAGATAGTCTCTTTAAATAAGAAGGAGGATTTTCAAGGTGTTTCAGCAAATATGGTCTTAATGTTAAATAAAATGTTTATTCTAAATTTTATTTCCATCTTCATTTACTTATTTGGAAGAATAAAACATGAATTGTAAGGATTGGAAATGAGTATATTATATAAGAACCATTTGATTATTCGTTAAAAAAATATCGAATAACCCCTTATAAACAATACATTAATCAATATAAAACATTTAAATGTTATTAAAATGTATCAAAAATTCCCTGACTTATAAGAAATATTGATTTTTTTTAAATGATTTATTTTGTGAACTGACGAATTCTTAAGAAAGTAACGACAATTTTAAATGAAGAATACATATATGCATTTACTTACAAATCTTTTTTCATACAAACGATAGCAAATTTCTTAATAAGAAATCTAATCGCATGTATATTGTTATGATAATGATTTGTAATTAGTTTTTTTACAGTTATATATTATGCGGTTAAAATAAGGCAGTTTAACGAAATTTTTAACTATTCTAATGGATTTTCTTAATCAAAAAATGTATGAATAAAATTATTAATGACTTAGACAAATTTAATTATTTTGTTAACCATTTTTTTATTATTCTTTAGATAAAATGAGTTTAAAAGTTATAAGAAAGTATTTTTTACAAAAGCTTTATATATATATATCTATATATATTAGAGAAATATATCCAACCGTTATAGTATATTTTTATTCACCAAAAAATTTCATTCATTTTAAACTTCAATGCAACCTATACATGAATCTTAAATTCATTCAGAAGTTTGAAAACCGTGAAGTGAAGAAAATCAAAACAAAATTCTTTGAAATAAACTGAGGGAAAATCTTATGTGTATGGAAAGAAAATTTTTAAAAAGTATTAAACAAACATTTCTATGAAATTTTTTAAAATGGATTTAGGTTTAATGTCAGCATCAAAAGCATTTACACTTACATCAAGAACACTTACATTTACAATGCATGTAAATATGAATCTCAATTCACATGCGTTATGTTTTTGTCAGTAAAATATTTAGATTTCCCTTTGCTACAGATCAAATATGTTGCCTGAAATACATTCGAAACCTCTTTACTTCTAAAAACAGCATTATAAATAAGAGTCTTAGGTTCACAAGTAATATTTTATGTTTGATAACTAAGTCTGATATATTTGATGTGTGTTTCTTTTTCAAAAGCTCTCCATGTAGAATGTTTGTTCAACATGGGACTTTTCGAAAAGGCGTGGAATAAATATTTATTTGACAAGTGTGCATTTTATTTTTCAGGAAGAAAAAAATTGAAGTCATTTGAGAAACAGAAACACCAGCGGAAATCTTTTCTCTTTTCATATTTAGCTGAAAAATTTCATTTATTTTATTTTATTAAGTCACTCAAAAGTAATCTATCAGTTTATTCGAATGTTTTACATATTCGCCAATCTATACAATGCATTTCAACATAGAATTTGCAGCTTAATATTTATGTGATAATAATTTTATGAATAAAATATTACGTATTTAGCGTTAACAATATTTTGAATAAAATATTACTGAATTAATATTAATCATATCTTTAATGTTTTATATTTTATGAACAATACGTGCAAGAAAAATCTGGTTTTTAAATAAGAATGAAAAAAAAAATATTTAATGAAAATTTATTCATTATTTTTTGACCATAGCGATAACGATTAAGCAAACCATGGTAACGAAAATTAGCGGAAAACATCTTAACAAGTACAATTATTTCCTTTTAATAATGTAAGTTTTTATTTAAGTAAAATGTTTGGTTTATTTATATTCTATCTGATATATCTGTGTTTTATTTATTTATAAAAATATTTATGTTTTGACTGCATTTTTCTAAGAATTTCGATATCTATTCCTTAATATAAACATTAAAATAGAAGTAGCAAATACCATACTGAATTATAATTTGTCATTAAATTGTATTAGGGAATTTCTAATGATTTTCCTTTTATTAAATACTCATTCAGTTAACATATAATCTATTATTTAATTTGAATCTAACTCTTGCACTATTTAGTACGTATTAAAGCATTTATAAAAACATCCATTTTTCATTGGAAATTTTTTTATTTCAATAAAATCTGAAACAAATACCGTATGCTAACCAATATATTTTGAAGGTAAAATATATTGTTTATATTTTTATTATTTAAAACACTTCCACAAAAATTTTCTATAAATTTAGGGAGCTAAGAGATTACTAACACGCTGGATAAATTAATGAAATATTTTGGAGGCAGTTTAAGTTTTAAGACAAATTGAGTGAATACGATTTACGTCCATCACAATGACGCCTTTCTTTGCTCGTTAAGAATTTTTAATCTTTTTATAAACTGCTAAGCTATTAGTACATAATTTATATTTTGAATTTAGCTATGGACCGTAAATTTAATGTAACACAATGTCGAAAAGGAGGTGATATTTTATTTTTCAATAATGAGGCTTGAAAAAGTAGCATAATTAAAAACTGCCTTACACAGTTGAGCAATCTCTTATAGCAAAGGAAAATGATACAATGAATCCCATTGCAGGAAATATAGGCCAAACTCAGTCATGCCAGTTAGGGATCGTAAATGTATGGATTGATTAGAAATAGCTATTTGGAACCACCCTTGTCAACATTTGCTTCAACTGCACAATACTGTTACTAATCAATCAATTACAGAATACACTCTCAAATTAGAATTACATAAATTGGGAATATTTAGCCGTTTACAGATGATACGTCACAGATTAACAACCATTGAAAAAGTATAAACTGGGCAAAAAGAGCATCGGCATTGGACTATTGAATAACAGAGGCAGTTAAAATGTCCTGAGGACTCTGGGCTTTCTTATATTCTTACAACATCACTGTAGTATGCGAAGAGAGGCTGATTCTTTTAAATCTGAATATGTCCAAACAACTGCGCATAAAAAGAGAGGAAGTGTATTATATGGGTTGATTTCTAGTTTTGAAACTAAACCCTTAATTGAGATATCGAATTTTATAAAAGCAATGAATTGTTTGACATTGTTGGACAAGAGGATATGTTCCTATATTATCTGTTACAAAAGACGAAAAGTAAACCAGGGATCTGTTGTTTTAAGAATTTAATTATAATATTCAGTGAACTTTAACTATGCAAAATTGGTTTGATGAATCTTATTTTCCTCATTTCAGTGTCAATGGGAAAGTTGGGAACCTCTTAGAATGTTATGTGAAAATAAAACGTAAGCACCCACTAAATTTGACTTCAAAAGTGTGTCAATGGATTATTGAGTAGATTTAACATGATATGTTACATACTTACTATAACCGCTGAGCAGTTTCATTAAATTAAAAGACATAGCCAAATCATAAAAATGTTGTCAAATGCCTTTATCGTTTTGGAACATGCGCGAAAGTTCTACGCACGCACCTTTCATATTACTACGTTGTCGCTATACTTTGATCGCAAATGTGAGAGGGTTCAAGAAAGAATCAGGCATTTCTCAATTTAAACAATTTTATTTCCTTTTTTTTCCCTTATTTGACTTTATATGAATATCGAGAATGCGCTCTAATAACTAAACCCGAGGAGCAATCAAACTTATTAATCTAAATATAATATAAATAGAGCTCTTATCTATTCTACTGAGCGCTCTTGCTTCAACGCTTGCTTAATCTTTCCTTTTTGGATGATGCTTGATGCAGCTTCAAATTGTTCTCTTCATTGTACTTGCATTTTCATCCACTCTGTAAACTGGCTTAAGAACATTTTCATGGGCATCTTCCATGTTGAAATTACGAAAATCTTACTAAAATTGTAAATTAATCTTTGAAGTAAATTCGCAGTAACAGTACCATGCACTTATTTAATTGTATAAAGAGATACATGCAACTGTGCACATTATAAAGTCATATTAAGTTAACAAATTAGCATGTCTTGTTTACAGTTATAGGGCCAACTTTTGAGGTACGATGAAAATTAAACTTTAAAATAATTAGTTGTATTCTTCTATTAGTTACATCTTTCTTTTAATAGTGTATAATATGCGATGGTTATTTCTTACATTTTTTTAAAATGTGAATAAATATTCTGGAAAGTAGAATATTTTCAATTCAGTGTGTCGCCCATTGCTTAGAATTTGGATAATAAGGTGTCTAAATAATCTAGATTACAGATTTTGAAAGCTAATCGTGTTCAGTAAGGTGTTACAAACATTCATACAGTGGCATTGGAATTGATTCAAATGTTATTAATTGCCCCATTGCTGATATAATATATTAGATTAATTCTCTGGTAGAATAACTATTTCGTTATAAACAGGACTGAACCCATAATTGTTTATCTCATCAGTTTATAAAATACTCTTATGTAACTGCAAGACAATCAAATTGCAAAATGATTCAGTGTTTAATTAAGGAAAAATGCGGGAAATTAAAATTAATTTCTCTAACGGAAAATTGGAGGGAGAAACGCAGAAAACTACTTTATATTTAAAGTTGTAAATAAGTGCATTTAAAGGCGTTTTTATACATTAAGTTTTATAATCTACTGAAGATAAAAGTAGTAATTGAATATACATATCAAAATAATGTTAATTTTAAAGGCGGAAAAATAAAAATGTGCGTTGCATATAATATGACATTATTTAGGAAAGCATATTCAATATGAAAAATAAAAAAAATCATGATAGAAAGTGACAAACTATTTTATTAATCCGGGAGTAGGCGCACACTCGATAGTTAATGTTAATGGTCGCGTGAGGGGTCTGAATCACCCCCTTCTCTGTTTTATTATTATTTTTATTGTACACAATAAAAATCGTAATTCCAGTGAATTATTTAATTAAGAGAAAGTATACTTGCCTGTTTTTAAGGACCTTTTAATTTTTCTTTGATAATTTGAGAAAAAAATATAAATCAAACTGAACCAAAGAAATTTCAGATGTGCGTGACTTTAACACAGGACACAAATCACGGACACTTTTAGCTAACATTAGAAGATTGTTATTTGCATACAAAACTGTCATACTTTGTTCAAGTTATTGTGGTTTTATTTTCTTCAGATGATCGACAAATAGCATGTTGAACTTTTTCTTGTTTATGTCTTTTTGACAGGGCAAAGTGTGTCTTGTAGTATAATTATGACTTCATGTTTTTCTTGATGGAGTTCTTTAGGTAGCATTACACATTTTTTCCTTTCAACTTAAGCGTTTCATATTCATTGCTTTTCTCAAATTTATTTTCGCTATCATAATTAATATGCATTATTTCAGCAAGCCTTGCTTGATCAGTTTTTAATTCCTTCAATACAGTGTTTCTCAAACTGTGGGGCGCGCCCCTGGTATGATACCTACGAGGGCGAAACATATCGAAAATAAAAAGATTTAAAATAATTAATTTACTGGAATGATTAATACAAAAAATACTTTCAGACATAGTAAAAATGTACTTTTACTCTGATATAATTTACAGGCATTATAAGTCATCTCAAAATAAAACTTCTTCAATACCCTGAGCTTTAGCTATCTTTGATTCAAAAAACCAAATAAAAAAACTTTTATTTTATTTGCTGTAATCTCATGATAAGTGATTTTACTACTCTTTCACAGAGAAAAACAAATCCCAGACCCAGAATAGAAAAATTTTAGGAACATAAGCAATTCATCTGCTGATTATTTTTGAAATACTGCACATTATAGCTGTAATCTGTTTTGCTGATAATCTGTTTGTGACCTTCTAAGTTATTGGGAGTACAGTTAGATTGCATGACCCCTCTCTTATGTGTTTGTTTCTCATTTACAAAGGGAGGATTCTTAAGTAATGTATTTCTGTGTTAGCTTTTCCATACAAAAGAGTTTTATGATATTGGAAAATCACACAGAAACACTTTGGAGATTACTTGGCTAAGACTTTTTAACTTGAAGTGGTCTTTGGAACACACAGATCACAAAATCGTTAATACTGGCAAAACTTTTTATTTGTTACCAAGAGAAAAAAATTGAAAAAAGTTCTGGAAAGTAGGTAAGTTTGCTTTCTTTCTTAGTTAAATTATTTCACTCTGGAATCACGATTTGTATCGTGTACAATAAAATAATTATATATATATATATATATATATATATATATATATATATATATATATATATATATATATATATATATATATATATATAAAAGGATTAGGGTGACTCAATAATCGTATTATCGAGTGCGCGCCTGCTCTAAGTTAAAACATGTTGAAGTCTTTTCGCTTTAAATATTAAAAAATAATACAATTATTCTTCATCGGAATTTTATATTATTGTTCATTATTTAACATCAATTATAAATGCTAATTCTGTAGGGCTTAAAAGAATTGCAATTAGCTTAAAACTAATTATAATTGGGCAATCATTTAAAAAAAATCATTTTACATTTTTGTAAACATTGTCTAAGCGCACTTGGCTACTCTCCTTACAATTCAGCTATTATCAATAATGTTTTATTTTCTTATAAATGAACTCTTGCAAAAGAGCAGGCACTTCAGCCGGTATACTTTTAAATATTGGCTACACAGAGTGTTTTATAATAATTAATTAATACTAAATTAAGAACAAGTTTAATAAAAGTATTAACGACTTCCATGTGGGCTTATATTTGAAAGCAACGTTATTATAAGGAACGGCATGATTCAGGAAAATTGACTCCTGAGTTGTTTTCTATATATTTAGCCTGATATCTATATTTTGTTTCTAACTTGACACCACATTTTACCAATATCATTCAATTTAAAAATTATATATAGAAAGGAAAAATAACATAATAATTATCCTGTGCCAATTTTTTAGCAAATAGCGATATACAAATTTAATAATGTTATTTATTTGTATGGTTGCGCAATTAAGATCGCCGGCCAGTATAAGCTGGCGTCAAAGGTGCAGTATTATTACGTTCTGTTAAGTAATGAATAAGGAGGGCGCGATAAAGTACGATTGAAAGGGGGCGCCAGCATTGAAGTTGCGAAAGCACTGCTTCAATAAATTCACAAAATGCTCATTTTTTATTGCATTTATAAGCCATAACAAGTCGTGCAACCCGCAGCAATAAAATCTGGTTGTTCGCAGAGGAAAAATGCGCTGGCCAACATCTTCATAGGAAATATTTTGAAACAAAAGCGGCCGCGCGTGTAACTCAATAAAAACAATTTTCTTAAGATTGTAAAAAAACATTGCCACTTCCAAAAAAGGGGGAAATATGTGACAAATGCATTTTAGTTCCCAGAATGACTGTCATATAGGAGGATACTGACAAGTTCATCTATAATAAATAAACGGTTTTCTTAGAATTGTTGATTTCGTGAGATTGGGGTGACTTTGTACTTGCCTTTTTATACTCGGTTTAAAAGGCTTACTATAGAAATACTATAGAAAAGATATAAGCTTGCTATATCAGTATCTGAATTTCAAATTATTGAACTTATTATTCTTATTTTAATAATTTTCAGTATGAAATCATAGTATTTGGCTTATACGGAAAAAAAAATATTGTTATATTCAGCCTAGGGTAAGATTTCATAATGTACATGTTAGTCATTTTAAAACTTTTCCCTATTATCCCTCAAAAATTCTTTTCCCTAGGAAGTTTAAACATTTATATTTATTGATTTTAATTTTATTTGAATTATCCAGTAAGATTTCGTATTTTATATACTTTAAATTTTGAATTTTCAAGGAGTAGTAGAAAAAATACAGAAAATAAGTAGGAAAATGAGTTCAAGAGTTTCAAGTAGCAAATTTCAAAACAGCATTTTTTAAATTAAAAACAAAATGATTACCTGTAAAATAACTTTAATGAGACGGAAAAAAAGGAATTGAAAAGAAAAGCAATGCTGAAATTGAAGTAGGTTCCCACTGGAGTTCAGTTAATGGAAATTACGCCAACCATATATACATATATATATATATATATATATATATATATATATATATATATATATATATATATATATATATATATATACACATATTTATATAAAGGATTTTCTCACGAATCCTATCCCCTTATCTTAGCTTTAGATGTGTGATAGCTATTATTCTAAACATATCGTCTAAGAGGTATAGTAAAGTATATTTAATCTAATATATCTTGTGAACAATAATGGTATAGTATTAATTGATTGACTGTGCGCTTTTTAGCATTGTACTCCGAACACATGGGCTATTGGAAATGAAACTCTCAGTTTAGAGCCATGATCAAGTATAAATTACACCTAACTGAGACCACTCTCCAACTTTCATGCCATATCATTGAAACAAATTTGATTTTCAACAGATTTGACTGCAATCAATTTTCTACTTAGATCGCGTTAAATGCGATTTTTTGACCGTGATTTCCTAAGCCCGTGACATAGAGAAACGTTAATTTAAAAAGAAAAAAAAAATAATCTTATTGTGTAAAAACGTGTCAGTGACTCTTTATCAGTTATACGCCACGTGATACTTATTTGAAAAGGTCATGATTTCTAACTTACATCAGCGTCTGTTTTTGACTATTCTTAAAAACCGATTTGTATATTGCAAGTTATACACTCTAACTTGCAAGTCCAGTTGAAGTTTATATTAAATACGCTGTCCAATTATTATTCGCATGGATTTTTTTATTAAGCTAATTGTTATTTTATTTTAATTAAGAGTTCATTGATAGGAACACAGTGTTTGGAGTTAATTCAGTATAAAATATCCAATTTCTTTAATAATCCTTTCTTGCTTCAAATCTGAAACACAGGGTTGAAACAACCTGTATTTCAGACTCTTCGGATGTCATTAAAAATAAAAGTGAAAATATTCCAGCAGTAAATCATTGGATAAAATGGTTGCGTTGAATGACCACTATATTTACATAATTTGACCCATTGAATTTTTTCTAACAGATTTCTTGAAACAGCGAGTTAACGTGATGGATCAAGTAGACTTGGAGGGCGACTTTTTGCTAGTGCTTGCTTGCATCAGTGTTATCAGATATGCTATAAAATGTGCTGCATGATTATTTTTTTTTAAAAAAAAAAGTGAAATGGGCATTGTCACTTAATGAACACTGAAAATAAAAATTTTTGCTCATAGCATGTTATTAACTTAGTCTTACATGGATTAAAATGTTTGGATATTATTAACCAACTATCAACAATTACCAGTAATTTTACACACAACAATTCTATGTATAATTGTGAAAAAAGTAGCATTTTTGTATTCAAGTGAAGCTGTTATACAATTTTGTATATTTAATTTTACTTCCTTGTTTTCTCGTGTTTTTATTTAGAAGCACTAAGCTTTATATATTTTCATCTAGGCCGAGGCGTTACTTATCTCTTTTTGTTGCACATAGATCAGTGTTTCTTAAACTTTTAATATTGACGACCCAATTTTCTCAATCATAATTCCCCCCATACACATTCAACAACAATGGGTTGATTGCAATACTAATGTATTGGAATCAACCCATTTTGACGATTCATGTATTTTGACGATAAAATATAATACGACCTTAATTATAAGTCTTTCAAATTATCAATATTACTAAATTTCGTATGCGTTACTTTAAAGTACGATAAATAATTCAAGTTACTTTGAAGTTTAAGTACAGTCGAACCTCTATATTGCAAATTTTTCTATACAGCGAACTTTTTCCTGGAATCTAGAACATTTCCTGAATTTCTTCAGTAAATAACCTCCCAATAGTGAAGAGCATTTTCTATATAACGAACTTATTCTCTTGTGATCCAATTTTTTTCTCCCTTTTTTTTAAAAGTAGTTCTGGGTATTTCAAACTATTTTTTCTTTTAACTCATTTTATAATGGTCATAAATCTTGAACTGGTTTTATTAGGTTCCTAGCTCGTCGAGAGATATAGAATTCTGAGCGTTTCATCCAAGAAGTGAAACCTTTAATCCCCATCGTCCAGTTGACTGGAGACATCTTGTAGATATCCCCTCTCACCCTCAGTACATTTGTCTCGTGTCTACCTTAGTAGTCTCCGTTCATTTGGCAGTTTTTGATCAGTCGTACTGGTGACGCTTCGTTTCTTCCAGCTCGAAAATGTCAAAACGTAAGTGATTGAACACATGAAAGGAAAATAATTAATTCTTCAGAAGTGGATAAAAGCATTAAGAAACTTTTCTTGCCGTTTGTCTTTCTTATTTTGTGATAGGTAAGACATATAAAATAAATATTATTAATTTACAAAAAGGTGTGAATATTCAATTTTTTTAATATATAATGCTTATGAATTTAAAATTTCCTTTATGTGGTTTATAAAGAAAATTGAAAGATGAACCTCTGTATAACGAATTTCCCATATATTGAACTATTTTTCGGGATACAGCGACTTCGTTATATAGAGGTCCGGCTGTGTTTTGTTACTTTTCATTGTTCTTAATATATTTTGCTTTGCTTCATTTCAGTAAATTAATAATTTTTTTTCAATATTTACTTATTTTTGACTTTTCAACATGATTGCCAACCCCCACGTAGGGTTATCACAGCCCTCCTAGGGCGGTGCGCCCCACGTTTTGAAAACCGCTGGCATAACTACTTCAGCTTCCATGTGAAAGGTAACAGCTATTACCTTCACCTAATTAAGGCATGTTGTGGAGTAAATTCCTTAACGGCCATCCTATGCATAATCCGAAAAGTGAAAGAGGAGGAAAATTGAAGCACAACATGTGACTTGAAACACTTCTAAGAAGCCCCCTTTCTTTTATTAACTAGCGCTAGTTAGAATTTACACTGATTTAATAATGTTACTAGATGGTTTGATTATCTACGGACTCTTAATGATAATCTGCACCTGTAACACATCTCGTACAGAGTTTCACGTAAATGAGGCATTTTGTGGATTGTCCTTCTCTGCCAAGCTTGAGCTGATTATCCACTTCAGATTTGGGGAGTTAGCTAGATTTATTGACGTTTCGATTGGTCATGATGTCATATATGCGTCCACTAACGGAAACGTTACGCATCTTTAGAAGCTATAGCGTTAACTCACGATTATATCCTAATACCCCAGAACACTCTTGAGGAAAAATTCTTTTACGATATACGTATATAATTTGCTTGTGTGTTTATTAAGCTATATTTGAATTAAATCGCTTATTATATAATTATACTAGAGCAAAATAATAAAATTTGTTCTTGTGTAGGAAAAATAATACCATTCGTAAATTTCTTTTATAATGCTACTCTTACTATACGATATAGAAATCTTGAATTAATATAATTATTCTCTCTTATATGCTTAAGTAAAATTTGATAATATATATTCGTGGAATAAAAATTACGTAAAAGGTTTTGGCTGTCGCGACATTTTTATTTTTTCACAAAAACTAAGATTGAAATTTTCATTAAAGTTAATTGATAATTTATAATTGAAAAATGCAAAGCATATTACAATCTATACTTATGTTTCAATTCTTTTGAAACATATGGTACATACAAATAATTTATTACGCAATTTTATAGGTTAAAATATCGAACTCTTATAAATCATTCTCTACTAATACTCTTATATTACTTTTATAAATTATACCCAAATGGTCAAGGTAACAGACTCGTGGCTGGTATGCCATGAATTCAAGCCTAGTTCCACTGAATATCCACCATGTAGAGGGGGCCGTTGCACTTTTGATCTGTCAAGGCTCGACGTCCTCCCGTTGCTCTGGAGTGGAAGTTAAAGAGAGGAAGTCGGCTCATGAGTCGTCCTCGTCACTAGATTATGGTTAGAAATTATGAGGTCTGTTGCCAATAGTCCTTGGGCAGCTTTATAATGAGATGTTAATATTATGCTCCCTCATTCACACTTATAAATTAAGGTATCCGACTACGTTCGGAACCGTGATTTTAATGTACATAAATGGATAATTTACAAGCGTGCAGGTGTGTAGGTTAGAATGCATGTGTACCAAGTGTTTGGGACATTTTGACAAAGAAATGATTCAAATACAATATTTTGAAAAAATTTACTTAGAATAATTTTTTCCATGTTCTCGCTGTGGTGAAAATGCATCTATTAGAATAATATTTTGCCTGCGTATAGCTCAGATCTCTGTACAGAGGCTCAACTAGAATTTTTGAAATATATAATTTATAAGTGGATTTATCCATATTTTAAGACAACAGAGGGAAGCAATTTTAAGAAAAAAATGCCGATTATTATTTCAATTGGTTATAAATCTGAAAATAGTGTGAATTTTTCAAAAACCATAGTTGAGCTTCAGTAAAGAGGTCTGAGCTATATACTGGCAAAATATTATTATAATAGAAGCATTTTTCACAAAAGGAGAACATTTTGAAAAAAGATTATTCTAAGTTAATTTTTTGCCAAAATATTGTACTTAAATAAAAATTTTTTGTCAAATTGTCCTTAAAACCATTTTATACATGTAGTCTAAATATCATGAAAATTATCCATTTATGCATATGCGTTTTTTTAAAATCACGGTTCGAACGTAATTCTGGATACCTTAAATAAATAAAACATCTTGTAATAGTTCATGAAGAAAAAGGTATTTTTTGAAATATAATCTAATAAATGTAACCCTAAAGTGAATTTTTGAAATTTAGAGTTATTTTATTACATTATTTAAGTAAAATGAAGTACAAAATTTAGGAAGTAATATTATTTCGTAATTGCTATAAAAATCTTCTTATAATATTTTTGTATTTTTTAACTAAATATCTTTGGTTTTAAGTTAACCTAAAATTCTGATAAACTATAAATAGCAGATTAACCCTTTATCTACCGGCGGTACTGATAAGTAGTACCACTCAATTTAAAGTAACATAGAATAACCATTTTTACACATACTCTGACGATGCTTAGGAGGAATAATAGCACCAAGTCCTCTTCCGAGATATGGCAAGAACAGGTTCTATATGATGTGTATTCAGGGAGGAGGCGGAATAATTTTACAGCAGAAATTGCGTTTTCAGCTGACAACTTTTCCAGCGCTTTTCCAAGATTGTCATTTTTGTTTAAAAAAATTAGTTAATGTCAAAAGATAAATATCTTATTTTTTTTGTATGTTATTGAAAATCTTAGAAAATGATTTGACTATTTTCTTTAAGTGAACATGGTATATAATTAATTTTACGGTTGAATATTTTTAATTAATTAATTAGCTTTAGATGATTAAATTTTTCAAAATTGAGTATTTTGTTTATGTATATCCCTTAATTTTCAATGCAGTGATTCAAAATAATATATTGCAAGAAAAAACTGCAGTAAATCATTATGCGGTAGATAAAGGGTTAAGTACTTGTGTGCTAATTCTGACTTTAATAGCAAAAACTATATTTTCTGTTTATTTGGACTCTCATCTATTCAGATTCTGTTACATGCGCATTTAAATTACAGCTTTAAATATTCTTATTGAATATTACATCAGATTACATGTTAGTATAATGTTTTTATTTTTATATATAAAGTCATACAGAAAGAAAAAATATATTTTTCAGTTTATTATAATGATGACAAATATTTGTCAATCTATATAAATAAATATGTAATGTGAGTTTGTTTAAAGCCGCTAATCTCCGAAACTACTGGACCATTTCCTTTGAAATTTTGACATAGCGTTGCATTTGAATCCGGACGGATTCTTATGCATTTATTATTTTGTAATTCTTTCTAAATTTTTAAAAATTTAATTTTTAAGTGATTTTTCATTCTTATGATGTCAAATGACGTCATCTATCACTAAAATGCTGGAAATTTATGCTATACACCGTTTTCAAGATTATTACATATTTTACTATAATTATGTTTATCGGTTGGAATATTTATCAAATTTTTCTGTTCTTTGATACTTAATTAGGATTATTTTTCGAATAAATCCTTTTAAAATGGTTATTCTTTTAACAACCAAAATTTTGTTTTGTAGTTTTGGCAACATTGGGATAGTATTATCGCGGGATGTTTATGTGTGTATGATTTTGCTTACATTACACTTACTTTTTCAATAATTTCACGCAGAATTTATTTCTTTATTAAGCGAACATTATATTATTCTCTTACAAATCAAAAATTCGTACTAATAAGGGTAGTTCAGTTCTCCTTACTATAATTAACTTTAGTATTGTATTTCCGTTTTCGTCATCTGCTTTAAATAGTTTGAAATTAATATCATTAATAGTAGTAGCGCCTATTTTACCTTTCTCTCCAATAATCTTTTTTAAATTCAATAAATAATTATTTTTTTCATATCTTACGACTTACGTGCTATGTCTTAATTTGACGAAATTAATCGACGGGATGGTTCTTAAATACGTTTTTTTCTTATCTGTTTTTGACATTTTTTAAAATTTTCTTTGATGTTTCCGTAAATACGAAATAAAGATTTTATATTATATATTGTGTGTTTGTACAAAACTTTATATTGATTTAATCAAAATATTGATCCTTATTTTATTTTTGATATATTTTTAAGATTTTATTTTTTATATCTAGCAGTACGCCACAAGGGTTACAAAAGTAAATAATAATACACAAAAGTGTTTAAACAAATAAAAGACGTATTATTGCAGCAATCTCCAACTCTATTATAACTTGCCAAGTTGGCAACCCTGATTTCCTATGTGTCATGTGTTGAATTGGCAACCAATTGCTTTATTTCATATAATGTCTCCAATAGGTTGCGATAATACATAAGTACCGTTTGCTTTTGCCAGGGACATAGCTCCGGCTGTATCAATGATACAAGGCCCCAAGCTACAGTGGTCCCCATACGTGTTCTTACAGTCACTAACATGATGCTCATATCTGAAAAGAGCCCCCAAAAGAATTTCGATACAGTGAACACTCAGAGTTGTTTTGCAATTTTATATGTTTTTATTTCAACCTTTTTAAGTGTATACAATCTGCTTCATTGCATAAATTGCCTTGCAAGAAAATCAAAACTTAGGTCATCATACTGGCCAAGCAAGAGAACCAGTGTTAGTGACAATTACATATCAAACTGGAAAAAGAAGAAATGCATCAAAGAACGAAAACAAAACAGACAAAATGGCTCAAATGCACGTATTGAGGAAGCAGATGGTCATAAGATTGTAATTATTGTTGGTACTTATGTACTATCGCAACAATCTCGCAAACGTTCAAAATAACTTGCCAAGTTGGCAACCCTGTTTTTGAATGTCAGGTATGCACTGAATTGGTAACCATTTGCTTCGTTTCATATAATGTCACCAATAAGTTGCTATTATACGTAAGTACCTTATTTTTTCAAATTATGCTTTTGCATTGATAAAGATAGTTCAGTTCTTTTTCTGTCAGTTAGTATAGTAATTCAATTATCAATTTATTTTTATGCTCGGGATATACACTTTAGATAATTTTTTATATAAAGTATTAATTTTAATTTTGTACTTACGTATTTTTTCAAATAGCCAGAGTTGAAGATAACTCGCCACTTTGGCAATTCCAATTTTGTATGTGCTGAATTGGCAATCATATGCTACATTTCCTATAATGTCACCAATAGGTTGCGATAATACGTAAGTACCTTTAATTCTGTACATTACTGGCCACAATTTACCAATTTGGCGTGATTTCAAAATCATGCCAAAAACAACTTAACTAAAATATAAAATTAATATTATGAGTATTATTTTAGCCTCTTTTATATATCTTTCTCTCCAGTAATCCTTAATTAATTCAATAAATATTTTTTTTTATACTTTAGTCCTTACATTTATTTTGCCAATTATGTATCGCAAATATTTTTTGCAATTTTCTTTGCTTTAAAAAAGCCTGAAATGTTGGAATTTTCTTAAATTGTATTTTTATCTGTTTTGGACAATTTTTTAAATTTCGTTTGATGTCTGTCTGAAATATGAATGGCAAAATAAAGATTTTACAATATACATATTGTGTTTCTACGAAACTGTTTATATTGATTTAATTAAAATATTGAGCCTTCTTTTATTTTTGTCATTTTAAGATTTAATTTTATGTTATAATTAGCTGTACCCAGCTACATATCATGTTGCTGTGGTTCAGTCAGCTTAAAGAGACTGGTGCATCATAAAGAATGCCATGAGACTTATTTTACAAAAGTAAGTAATTACACACAAAAATTCAAACAAATAAAAGAAAGGATACTTACGTTTTATTGCAACAATCTCTCTCACCAAGTCTATTAATAACTTGCCAAGTTGGCCCCCTGATTTTTATGTGTTGTACACGCTGAATTGGCAACTAGGTGTTTCATTTCATATAATGTCACCAAAAGGTTGCGATAATACGTAGCACCAAAATAAATTTAAAGTACATAAATAAGTTCATAAAATGATACATTTTCAATGTAGGCAGTCACACCTTAATTATTTTGTGATGTATCACATTGCTATAGCTGTGTCTTTTACGATAGTGCCAATTTTGTGTGAATATAGTTTTATTTTTATTGTTCTTCTTCATTTAGTTTTTTAATTGTTTTCTTGCCTTTTTCAGTGCAATTGGTGAGTGATTCTGTGCTGCCAATTAATTTTCTTAAAATCATAATTGATTGACCTCTCTTTGGGTAGTTCAGTGGAATGAATTATTATTTTGACGTTGCATCAGAATTGAGCTATGTTGATTGATTTACGTTTGAAATTAAATATTTTGTTAGTATTTTTATTGTGTTTCCCCCCTTTTTTTGTTTTGCAATTTTATTTGTTTTAAATTTAATCGCCATATTTTTAAATCAATCAGCTTCCACAGTGTCTGTTACCTTTTGAATGTAGGCAGTCACCTTAATTATTTTTTGATAAATTGCATTGCTGTTGTATGAGCTGTGTTTTTGGTGGTATTGATTTTGTGTGAGTATATCATAAAAGTACAAAATGTCCCAATTTTTCTGTAGATCTTCCAAAATTTCTTATGTACCATCAATTTGTGACTGCTGCTCTAGAACACACAAAGATATTTGTATATTAGCATCACCATAATAAAACTGGTGCCACGCAAATCACTCCTTGATTTCGAAGCAACAAAAATTCTACAATTTTTTATGTGAAAAAGAACCAATCAATCCAGTTTGGGTGGAAAATAGCGTGATTCACATGATGGCAATTTGGCTGCGGTGATGTTAATATGCAAGTATCCACACAACAAATAATAGTTGTCCATGTAAAAAGCAGTCAGTGTCTAGATATAAGCTGCTCTGTTATAAAGATAGACCCTTAAATTTGTTTGATAACAATTGCTTATGCTTGTTAGTTATTGAATTGCAAATTATCAATCGTATCAGCATTTCATCATACATATTTTGGTGCGAAATCCATGATTATATTTAAATTTTCCTTGCTTATTCTACTGAAAATATCTTCAGTCACACACACATGTTTCGTTTATATTTCTCCCCTAACTTTATTATAGATGAAGAGCCGAACTTGCAATCAATATATGATTTGCAAACAATGCCTAAATTTGATTTTTGTCACATGTTGCTCATGTCATTGATACTTCAGTGTTAATAACATTTTTTTAACCTGAGCAATCACCTTAATTATTTTTTCACCATTACGTGGTATTAAAGCTGTCTTTTACTTCATAAGTTGATTTTATAGGTGTAGTTAATTTTCCCCTCATTGTTTTTCATTTAGTTTTTCCTCTTTATTTCTCAGATTATTTGGCTGGAATTGAGCTCTGTCAATTAATTTTCATTTGAATTCAAATTATGTAGTAAAATTGAACCATTCAGAGAGATTTGCTGAAGTGGAATGAAATATTCTTTTTCTTATTGCGTTGGAATTGAGCTGCGTTGATTGATGTACATTTGAAGTTAAATATTTCATTAAAGAGAGTATTTCTTATTTTGCCCTTTCTTTTTGTTCCTGATTTTTCCTTTTTCAATGTTTTGAAATTTTATGTTTTGTTTCAACTTTTTTCTTCTTTTTAAGTACAGTCAATTGGCTTCAGTACATAAAAATAATGCTTTGTAGGAAATCAAATTTAGGTCGTCGTACTCACTAGGCAAAAGTATTGCAATGAGTAATTGCATAGCAAATGAGAAAAACAGATCAAGATGCAGCAGAGCAATATGCAGCCAGACTTGACGCTGCACGTTTGCAAGCACAGCATTTGCTTTTTACAACATCAGGTCTGCTCTGTTTTCAACAAAAGGAATACAATAAGTTACAAATGGCTGAAGGATGTCAATGCAAAACAGCATTTTATCCTCAAACATGACTTGATGGTGAGTAATCACACGATAACAGACACATTGCATTCCAGTACAGCCCAACAGAAGATTATTGGTTCAGCCAGCATGTTCTCATCAGCACAATTACTGAAGTGTGTTATTATTGCAAGACTCTGAAATTTAAGGGAGAAAAAAAAGGAATGTTTGGCACAACTGAAAAAATTAAACTGCCTTAACTTTCAGAACAACCAAACAATTAAAACTTTAGCACACTTGAATATATACGGAATCGACATTTCTTACATAACATTCAGAAATACAATTCATGCTTCCAAATGACATTGTTTCGAAAAATTAGCATTTGTAAACACACCTTTAAAAGAGATACCCATAAGTGTTGTAAAACTAACCCTTTGCCCTTGAGGAATCTAGAGTAGAGCCATTTAAAAATTATCCTCTAGCTTAAGGTCTCCACTATGGAGACATTGTAAATAATTTTAAATTCATAACATAAGGATGAAAATATATAAACCATAATAACTTCAAGTATTTGGTTAACAAGTTACAAATGAAATCAGCGAAGGAAAGGTTTGTGTATATATATTTTTTGCCGCCCATCTGGTATAGTAGTTAGTGATGCTGACTGCTTTGTTGTACAGCCTGGGTTCAAATCCTGGAGAAAGCATGAATGTTTGTAAATGTATAGTCCCTTTCCGGCATTGGGGTACTCTGGATAGCCATGAAGCTGCAAGTCCACTCGTGAGGTTGGTGGAAGCGGAAGAGAGGTGGGAGGCCTCTGACCACCTCGGATCGGTATATCAAAATTGCGGATGGAACCAAAGCCAAGTAATATTGTCATCTGCTTGATGCTCAAAGATATAGCTAACGACAAGTATACATCTTAACCCTATGCCTCAATGAATTTCGTGGGCCTCGATCTGACACTGTCAATCAAGTGGCATTAGAAACAACAACTACATTTATAATGTTTTTATTATAAAAAACCATACCTCAAATGCAAATGTTTAAACATACTAAAAATAGGTGCTTTTTCTTTTCCTTCAGCACCTTACACTGAGCCACAGCAACGTGGCTTTTCAGGCCACCTTCAGTCTTTCTATAAAGCCTTTTCTGATGACTAATTAAATTTAATTAAATCTTTATAAACAACATTCTCATACTTTTGGAAGTGTATTATATGGGTTGATTTCTAGTTTGAAATAAACCCTTAGTGAGATATCGAATTTTATAAAAGCAATGAATTGTTTGACATTGTTGAATAAGAGGATATGTTCTATTATCTGTTACAAAGACGAAAAAGTAAACCAGGGATCTGTTGTTTAAGAATTTAATTATAATATTCAGTGAACACGCTATGCAAAATTGGTTTTGATGAATCTTATTTTCCTCATTCAGTAATCCATGGGAAAGTTAGGAACCTCTTAGAATGTTATGTGAAAATAAAGCAATAACACCACTAAATTTGACTTCAAAGTGTGTCAATGGATTATTGAATTAGATTTAACATGATATATTTTACGCGTACTTACTATAACCGCTGAGCAGTTTCATTAAATTAAAAGAACAGCCAAATCATAAAAATGTTGTCAAATGCCTTTATCGTTTTGGAACATGCGCGAAAGTTCTACGCACGCACGCTTTTCATATTACTACGTTGTCATATACTTTGATCGCAAATGTGAGAGGGTTCAAGAAAGAATCAGGCATTTCTCAATTTAAACAATTTTATTTCCTTTTTTTCCCTTATTTGACTTTATATGAATATCGAGAATGCGCTCTAATAACTAAACCTGAGGAGCAATCAAACTTATTAATCTAAATATAATATAAATAGAGCTCTTATCTATTCTACTGAGCGCTCTTGCTTCAACGCTTGCTTAATCTTTCCTTTTTGGATGATGCTTGATGCAGCTTCAAATTGTTCTCTTCATTGTACTTGCATTTTCATCCACTCTGTAAACTGGCAAGAACATTTTCATGGGCATCTTCCATGTTGAAATTACGAAAATCTTACTAAAATTGTAAATTAATCTTTGAAGTAAATTCGCAGTAACAGTACCATGCACTTATTTAATTGTATAAAGAGATACATGCAACTGTGCACATTATAAAGTCATATTAAGTTAACAAATTAGCATGTCTTGTTTACAGTTATAGGGCCAATTTTTGAGGTACGATGAAAATTAAACTTTAAAATAATTAGTTGTATTCTTCTATTAGTTACAGCTTTCTTTTAATAGTGTATAATATGCGATGGTTATTTCTTACATTTTTTTTAAAATGTGAATAAATATTCTGGAAAGTAGAATATTTTCAATTCAGTGTGTCGCCCATTGCTTAGAATTTGGATAATAAGGTGTCTAAATAATCTAGATTACAGATTTTGAAAGCTAATCGTGTTCAGTAAGGTGTTACAAACATTCATACAGTGGCATTGGAATTGATTCAAATGTTATCAATTGCCCCATTGCTGATATAATATATTAGATTAATTCTCTGGTAGAATAACTATTTCGTTATAAACATGACTGAACCCATAATTGTTCATCTCATCAGTTTATAAAATACTCTTATGTAACTGCAAGACAATCAAATTGCAAAATGATTCAGTGTTTAATTAAGGAAAAATGCGGGAAATTAAAATTAATTTCTCTAACGGAAAATTGGAGGGAGAAACGCGAAAACTACTTTAGATTTGGGAGGGCGACTTTTTGCGTTTTCTTGTATCAGTGTCATCGAATCCCATTAAATTGCTGCATGTTTTTTTTTTTTAAAAAATTAAAATGGGTATTGTCATTTTAATGAACACTGAAAAAAAAAATTTTTTGCTCATAAAGGGTTTTTAAATTTTTGTTTTAAAATGGAGTAAAATGTTTGGATATTATTAAAAAACCCAACCAACAATTACCGCAATTTTAACCAACGTTTCCCTTTTATAATTGAAAAAAGTAGCATTTTTGTATTTAAGTAAATTTTTGTTTTTTTTGAATACCCCTAATTTTACTTTGTTTTTCATGTTTTATTTAGAAAATTGTTTCTTTTTTTCATCTAGGCCGAGGCGTAACTTATCTCCTTTTTTTTGAAATTGGATCAGGGGGCCGGCAACCCCCGCAAAATCCCGCGGGGGGATGTTCGGTACCCCCCAGCAACAAGAAAATCCCCCCAGGATTTAAAAAGAATGCGCAGAACCACGATTTTTTTTTGTAGCTGCACTTTTTTGGTTATTGAACCTTGGGGCCCGATTTTCCCCTATTTCTTGAACGACGGGAATGTAATGCCCTTTCCCAAAAAGTTTATTCCAGAACTCCCGGAATTTGGGAGCATATGTATATAGTCTCCCCCGAATGTTTTGGAAAATGTTTAAAAATAGTATTTTTTCATTTTTCAATTTATCATTATCTCATTAACTTAAATTATATTTTTACTGGTATTTAAAATTTTTACCGGGTTTATGAAAAATTTTAAAATTATGTTTTTTAAAAAATAAAAATTTTTTAAATGTTTAGTTTAAATTAAAATGTTATTTTTTTCCCCCAAAAAAATTTAATAAATTTATTTGTTTTAAAAAAAAAAATATCTTGAAATTTAAAAATATGTATATTGCAATTTTACCCATAATTAAATACACGTGTTAAAATTTTGGGGGTTTTCACCCCCCAAAAGAGGGTACAAAAAAAGGGGGAGTGACCGGGGGGTTAATATTGACGACCCAATTTTTATCATAATTCCCCATACACATTCAACAGCAATGGGTTGATTGCAATACTAATGTATTTTAATTTGATATAATCGACCTTTCAAAGCCAAATTATCAAAAATTTCCCAAATTTCGTTTTGCGTTTTTGGGGGTACGATAAATTTTTGGTTACTTTAAAAGTTTAATTACAGTCAAAACCTCTATATTGCAAATTTTTCTATACAGCGAACTTTTCCGGAATCTAGAACATTTCCGTTTTTTCCTTTTTTAAATAACCCCCCAAATAGCGAAGGCATTTTTTTTTGGAATTTTTTTCCCGTGATTAAATTTTTTTTTCCCCCTTTTTAAAAAAAGTAGTTCTGGGGTATTTAAAGCTTTTTTCTTTTAACTCTTTTTTAAAATGGTCTCGTCTTGAATTTTGGTTTTTTGGGGGTTTTTCCAGCTCGCCCGAGAGCTATTGAATTCTGGGCGTTTCACCCAAAAGGCAATCTTTAATCCCCATCGTCCAGTTCCCCGGAAACATTTTATATTTTTTCCCCCGTACTAGTCCTTTTCCTTGAAGTAGTCTCCGTTCATTTTTTGTTTTTATCAATCTTTTTTTTGGTAACTTCGTTTCTTCCCAAAAGCCCAAAAAGTAAGTGTTTTAACACATCAAAGGGAAAAAAAAATTCTCCAGGAAGTGGATAAAGGCACCAAGAAACTTTTCTTGTCATTTGTCTTTCTTTTTTTATGATAGATAAGATACATAAAATAAAATTTTTATTAATTTTTCAAAAAATTTAATAGTTAATTTTTTTAAAATATAATTTTCTTATGAATTTAAAAATTTTTTTTGTGAATTTTATAAAAAAAAATTTAAAAAATGAACCTCATAAAGAAATTTTTCCCTATAATAAACTTTTTTAGGATTTAGCGGTTTTGTTATATGGAACTGTGATTTTTTTTCATTGTTCTTAATATATTTATTGCTTTGTTTCATTTCAGTAAATTAATAAATAATTTAAAGATTCATTTATTTTTGACTTTTCGATATGATTGCCACCCTCCACATAAGGTTATCACAGCCCTCCCCGGGGGGGCCCCATGTTTTGGGAAAAAGCTGGCAAAAATACTTATTTTTATGTGGGGAAAAGCTATTTACCTTCACCTAATTAAAAAAACCCTGTTGTGGAATTTAAAATTTCCCAACGGGCCCTCCTTAACATAATCCGAAAAGTGAAAGAGGAGGAAAATTGAAGCACAACATGTGACTTGAAACACTTCTAAGAAGCCCCCTTTCTTTAATTAACTAGCTCTATTTAGAATTTACACTGATTTAATAATGTTACTAGATGGTTTGATTATCTACGGACTCTTAATGAGTAATCTGCACCTGTAACACATCTCACGTGCAGAGTTTCACGTAAATGAGGCATTTGTGGATTGTCCTTCTCTGCCAAGCTTGGAAGCTGATTATCCACTTCGGGTGGGGAGTTAAGCTAGATTTATTGACGTTTCGATTGGTCATGATGTCCTTAGCAATATACGTCCACTAACGGAAACGTTACGCATCTTTAGAAGCTATAGCGTTAACTCTGATTATATCCCTAATACCCAGAACACTCTTAGGGAAAAATTCTTTTTAGATTAATACGTATATAACTTACTTGTATAATGTTTATTAAGCTATGTTTGAATTAAATCGCTTATTTATATAATTATTACTAGCAAAATAATAAAAAGAAAATTTGTTCTTGTGTAGGAAAAATTATACCATTCGTAAATTTCTTTATAATGCTACTCTTACTATACGATATAGAAATCTTGAATTAATATAATTATTCTCTTATATGCTTAAGTAAAAATTTGATAATATATATTCCATTGAATAAAAATTACGTAAGGTTTTGGCTGCCGACATTTTTTTTTTTTTCACAAGCTTCAAGATTGAAATTTTCATTGAAGTTAATGGATAATTTATAATTGAAAAATGCAAAGCACATATTACAATCTATACTTATGTTTCAATTCTTTTGAAACATATGTGGTGCATACAAATAATTTATTATATAATTTTATAGATTAAAATATCGAACTCTTATAAATCACTCTCTACTAATACTCTTATATTACTCTTATAAATTATAGCCAAATGGTCAAGGCAACAGACTCGTGGCTGGTATGTCATGAATTCAAGCCTAGTTCCACTGAATATCCACCATGTAGGGGCCTGCCCTTTGATCTTCAACTCGACGTCCTCCCGTTGCTCTGGAGTGGAAGTTAAGAGGGGGGTCAGCTCATGAGTCGTCCTCGTCACTAGATTATGGTTAGAAATTATGAGGTATGTTGCCAATAGTCCTTGGGCAGCTTTTTTAAAGAGATGTTAATATTATGCTCCCTCATTCACACTTATAAATTAAGGTATCCGACTACGTTCGGAACCGTGATTTTGTGAAAGCGCATAAATGGATAATTTTCATGATACTTAGTGTCACTTAGATTAGAATACATGTATACAAGTGTTTTAAGGACATTTTGACAAAAGAAATGATTCAAATACAATATTTTGGCAAAAATTAACTTAGAATAATTTTTTTTCAAAATGTTCTCATTTTGTGAAAAATGCATCTATTAGAATAATATTTTGCCTGCGTATAGCTCAGATCTCTGTACAGAGGCTCAACTAGAATTTTCGAAATATATACTTTAGAAGTGGATTTATCCATATTTTACGACAACAGAGGAAAGCAATTTTAAGAAAAAAAATGCCGATAATTATTTCAATTCGTTGTAACTCTGAAAATAGTGTGAATTTTTCAAAAACCATAGTTGAGCTTCAGTAAAGAGGTCTGAGCTATATACTGGCAAAATATTATTATAATAGAAGCATTTTTCACAAAAGGAGAACATTTTGAAAAAAGATTATTCTAAGTTAATTTTTTGCCAAAATATTGTACTTAAATAAAAAAATTTGTCAAATTGTCCTTAAAACCATTTTATACATGTAGTCTAATCTAAGTGACACTAAATATCATGAAAATTATCCATTTATGCTTATGCGCTTTTTTAAAATCACGGTTCCGAACGTAGTCGGATACCTTAAGCAAACAAAACATCTTGTAATAGTTCCTTGAAAAAAAGGTATTTTTGAAATATAATCTGAAATAAATGTAACCCTAGAAGTGAATTTTGAAATTTGGGAGTTATTTTTATTACATTATTTAAGTAAAATAGAACACAAAATTTAGATAATATTATTTCATGTTAACTATAAAAAATCTTATATTTTTGTATTTTAACTAAATATCTTTGGTTTAAGTTAACCCTAAAAAATTCTGATAAACTATAAATAGCAGATTAACCCTTTATCTACCGACGGTACTTATAAGTAGTACCACTCACTTTAAAGTAACATAGAATAACCATTTTTACTCATACTCTGACGATACTTAGAAGAAATATTCTTTTAAGTCCACTCTTCCGAGATATATGGCAGAACGGGTTCTATGATATGTATTCCTGGAGGGCGAATAGTTTTACAGCAGAAATTGCGTTTTCAGCTGACAGCTTTTCCAGCGCATTTCGAAGATTGTCATTTTTGTTTAAAAAAATAGTTAATGTCAAAAGATAAATGTCTTATTTTTTTGTATGTTAATAAAGATCTTAGAAAACGATTTGACTATTTACTTTAAGCGAGCAGGGTATATAATTAATTTTACGGGTGAATATCTTTAATTAATTAATTAGCTTTAACGGATTAAATTTTCAAATTTGAGTATTTTGTTTATGAATATATCCCTTAATTTTCAATGCAGTGATTAAAAATGCATGCCTTTTAAAAGTTACTCAAATCATTCCCCAATGCCATCGTTTTCCATGTAGATGCGCGTTTGTGATATTTGGGGAGTAAAGAAATAAATAAGCAAATCCCATGTCATAAGTAAATCCTTCGCAAACACCGCAAATGTCCTTTTATTGTATTCCAAGGCCTTCGGAATAATTTTATGGATATCAGTGCACAGAAAAGACCGTACTTCGCAAAGACGTATATATACGTCCGGGCACTTATCGTTTTGGTTGAGCGAAATGTTTATATACGTCGGTGGCACTTGAGGTTGAAGTCGTGTTGTAGCTTTAGATTCAAAGTATAGTGTTATTGTATTCAATACATTATTATTGTATAGAAGGGGGGCGCTATGAAAATTATGGTTGAATATTGGGTCGCAAACAGTGAAAGTTTGAGAAGCACTGCACTAACATGATGCTAATATCTGAAAAGAGCCCCAAAAGAATTTTGATACAGTGTCCACTCAGAGTTGTTTTGCAATTTCATATGTTTTTATTTCAACCTTTTTAAGTGTATACAATCTGCTTTAGTGCATAAAATTGCCTTGCAGAAAATCAAACTTAGGTCATCATAATGGCCAAGCAAAGGCAGTTTTGGTAGTAATTACATATCAAACTAGAATATGCATCAAAGAACGAGCAAAACAGACAAATGACTCAAATACGTATTGAGGAAGCAGATGATCATAAGATTGTAATTATTGTTGGTACTTATGTACTATCGCAACAATCGCAAACGTTCAAAATAACTTGCTAAGCTGGCAACTCCGTTTTTGAATGTCAGATATGCACTGAATCGGTAACCATTTGCTTCGTTTCATATAATGTCACCAATAAGTTGCTATTATACGTAAGTACCTTATTTTTTCAATTTATGCTTTTGCATTGATAAAGATAGTTCAGTTCTTTTTCTGTCAGTCAACGTTAGTATAGTATTTCGTTTATCAATTTATTTTTATGCTCGGGATATACACTTAAAATAATTTTTTATATAAAGTATTAATTTTAATTTTGTACTTACGTATTTTTGCACAATCGCCAGAGTTGAAGATAACTCGCCACTTTGGCAATCCCAATTTTGTATGCGCTGAATTGGCAATCATATGCTACATTTCCTATAATGTCACCAATAGGTTGCGATAATACGTAAGTACCTTTAATTCTGTACGTTATACTGTAACAGTAGACTGGCCATAATTTACCAATTTGGCGTGATTTCAAAATCATGCCAAAAACAACTTGCCTACCAATATGAAATTAATATTATGAGTATTATTTTAACCTAGTTAATCTTTCTCTCCAGTAATTCTTAATTAATTCAATAAATAATTTTATTTTGTTTTTTATACTTTAGTCCTTACATTTTTTTTTTTTTGCCAATTATATATCGTAAATATTTTTTTGCAATTTCTTTGGCAAAAATAATCGGTGGGATTTTTCTTAAATTTGTATTTTTATCTATTTTGGACAATTTTTTTAAATTTCGTTTGATGTCTGTCTGAAATATGAATGGCAAAATAAAGATTTTGCAATATATATATATATATATATTGTGTTTCTACGAAACTGTTTGTATTGATTTAATTAAAATATTGAGCCTTCTTTTGTTTTTGTCTTTTTAAGATTTAATTTTATGTTATAATTAGCTGTATCCAGCTACATATCATGTTGCTGGGGCCCAGTCAGCTTAAAACAGCTTAAAGAGACTGGTGCATCATAAAGTATGCCATGAGGCTTATTTTACAATGGTAAGTAACTATACACAAGAATTCAAACAAGTAAAAGAAAGGATACTTACGTATTATTGCAACAATCACCGTCTATTAATAACTCGCCAAGTTGGCCCCCTGATTTTTATGTGTTGTACACGCTGAATTGGCAACTAGGTGCTTCATTTCATATAATGTCGCCAAAAGGTTTCGATAATACGTAAGCACCAAAATAAATTTAAAGTACATGAATAAGTTCATAAAATGATACATTTTCAATGTAGGCAGTTACCTTAATTATTTAGTGATGTATCTCATTGCTATTGAGCTGTGTCTTTGACGATAGTGTCAATTTTGTGTGAGTATAGATTATTTTTTCATTGTTCTTTATTTAGTTTTTTTGTTTTCATAATATCTCAGTGCAATTCATTATGCAGTGTAAATCATAGTGAATTGAGACCTCTTTGGAGTGATTTGTTCAAGTGGAATGGATTATTATGTTTCCCGTTGCATCAGAATTGAGCTATGTTGATTGATTTACTTTTGAAATTAAATATTTTGTTAGTATTTTTATTTTTCCCCTTTTTTATTGTTTTGCAATTTTATATGTTTTAAATTTAATATTTTGAAGTCAGTCAACTTCCAGTGTCTGTTACCTTTTGAATGTAGGCAGTCACCTTAATTATTTTTTGATAAATTGCATTGCTGTTGTGTGAGCTGTGTCTTTAATGGTGGTGTTGATTTTGTGTGAGTATATCATAAAAGTACAAAATGTCCCAATTTTTTATGGATCTTGCAAGGTACTTACGTACCATCAATTTGTGACTGCTGCTCTAGAACACACAAAGTTATTTGTATATTAGCATCACCATAACAAAATTGGTGCCACGCAAATCGTTCCTTGATTTCGAAGCAACAAAGATTCTAAAATTTTTTATATGAAAAAGAACCAATCTGTCCGATTTGGGTGGAAAATAGTGTGATTCACATGATGGCAATTTGGCTGCGGTGATGCTAATATGCAAGCATCTACACAACAAATAATAATTGTCAATGCGAAAAGCAGTCTGTGTCTATATATAAACCACTCTGTTATAAAGATAGACCCTTAATTTTTTTGATAACAATTGCTTATGCTTATTCAATTGTGAATTGCAAGAATTGTCAATCATTATCAACATCATACATATTTTTCTGCGAAAAATCCATGTTTATATATAAATTTTCCTTGCGTATTCTATTGAAAATATCTTTAGCCACACACACACATGTATGGTTTATATTTCTCCCCTAAATTTATTGTAGATGAAAAAAAGCAGCCACATTCAATATATGATTGCAAACAATGCACACATTTGATTTTGTTGTCACATGTTGCTCATGTCATTGATACTTCCCAGTGTTAATAACATTTTTAACATAGGCAATCACCTTAATTATTTTTTACTACATTGCATTGGTAATAAGCTTTTACTATAGAGTTGATTTTATGAGTGTATTTAATTTTTTCCCCATTGTTTTTCATTTAGTTTTTCTTCTTTATTTCTCAGATCACTCTTATCTGGAATTGAGCTCTGTCAATTAATTTTCATTTGAATTCAAATTATGTAGTAAAATTGAACTCTTCAGAGAGATTTGTTGAAGTGGAATGAAATATTCTGTTTCTCATTGCGTTGGAATTGAGCTATGTTGATTGATGTACATTTGAAGTTAAATATTTCATTAGGGAGAGTATTTCTTATTTTGCCCTTTCTTTTTGTTCCTGATTTTTCCTTTTTTCAATGTTTTGAAGTTTTATTTTTTTGTTTCAACTTTTTCCTTCTTTTTAAGGGCAGTCAATTGACTTCAGTACATAAAAATAATGCTTTGTAGGAAATCAAATTTAGGTCGTCGTACTCACTAGGCAAAAGTATTGAAATGAGTAATAGCATAGCAAATGAGAAAAACAGATCAAGACGCAGCAGAGCAATATGCAACCAGACTTGAGGATGAACGTTTGCAAGCACAGCATTTGCTTTTTGCAACATCAGGTCTGATGTGTTTGCAACAAAAGGAATACAATAGGTTACAAATTTCTGAAGGATGTCAATACGAAACAGCATTTAATCCTCAAGCAGGACTTGGTGGTGAGTAATCACACGATAACAGTCACATTGCATTCCAATTTTAGCTGGCAGAAGATTATTGGTTGAGCCAGCATGTTCTCATCAGCACAATTACTGAAATGTGTCATTATTTCAAGACTCTGAAATTTAAGGGAGAAAGAAAGGAATGTTTTGCACCACTGAAAGTATTAAACTGCCTCAACTTGCAGAACCACAAGAGTCATTAAAAACTTTGCTTGCCAGATATACTGCGGAGTCGAAACATTTCCTACATAACATTCAAATAATTCATGCTTCTAAATGACATTGTTTGAAAAATAGTTTGAAGCACACCTTTAACAGAGATACCTATAACAATTGTAAAACTAACTCTTTGCCCTTGAGGAATCTAGAGAAGTGCCATTTAAAAATTATCCTCGAGATTAAGGTCTCCACTATGGAGACATTGTAAAATTTTAGGTTCTAAAAAAGGATGAAAATAAACTATAATAAATCATTTTTGGGTTAAAAAGTTAAAAAATGAAACGGAAAGGGAAAAATTTTGTGTATATATATATTTTCCCCCCATCTGGTATAGTAGTTGTGATGCTGACTACTGTGTTTGGGGCCTGGGTTCAAATCCTGAGAAAGCATGGATTTTTGTAAATGTATAGTGCCTTTTTCGGATTAGGGTACCTGAATAGCCATGTGCAAGTTTTTCATGCTTGGGGGAGGGGAAAAGAGGTGGGGGGCCCTGAACACCCAAAATTTTTTTCCCCCAAAAATTTAACCGCCAAATTATATTGTCATCTGCATGATGTCAAAAAACTAGTAAAAGACGAACATCTTTTTAAACCCTATGCCCAATGAATTTCGGGGGGCCCCGATCTGACACCCAAGTGGAATTAGAAAAAATATTTTTAAGTTTTATTTTAAAACCCTACCCAAATGCAAATGTTTTAAAAGAAAAAAGGTGTTTTTTTTTTTTCTTTTTTCCACACTGAGCCACAGCAACGCGTGGCTGGGTACAGCTAGTCTTTGTATAAAGCCTTTTCTGATGACTCTCATTAAATTTAATTAAATCTTTATAAAACAACATTCCCATAGTTTTATTAATACGTTGATTAATTCCAGTATTCGTCAAAAACAATAAATAAAGGTTACTTTTTGTTGAGTCCTCTAGAACCGATCTTATTGATAGGAAGAAAAAAAAATTGATATTTTTTATTATCAACACATACGTCACTTATTGAAGAAAAAACACTTTTGTGTTTCAAATTTATCCTCGTCTTTAAACATAATTAACGCAACAAAGGTTTTTTTTCTCAGATATGATATGTATGAAAAATTATTTACGTATACAAAAATGGGAAAAAACATAAGAAATGATTTACTGGTAATGTAAACAGAATTTTTTCTAACGTATAACAAGTATGTTGTTTTTTTCAACTTTTATTACTTTAAATGTTTTTTTTTTTAATGAATTACTTTTTCCAAATTTTAATCAAGCTAAATATTTTATTTTTTACTGCATAAATATAAAGTTGGTTTTTGAATTTTAATTATGCTAGATATTTTTGTTTCTTTTTATGTAATAAATCATTTGTTTTCTGATGTCCAGAAAGCATTGGTTCCTTAAGTAATTTATAAATTGACTGTAATTTACAATTGACTTAATTCTCTCTTTTTTCTGATATATATAAAGTATAATAAAATAAGATACCAAGTGAAATAGTTGTACAACCTACAATGCCCAAGAAGAAGTACAAGAAGCATAACAAGTGTAGATACAGAAAGAGTCTTAAGACCCAAATGGAGACCTATTATGTGATTTCTAAAGATGTCGCATATAAGTATATATATATATACTTATATGAAGTATATATATATATACTTATAAGTATATATATATATATACTTATTTATAAGTATATATACATACAAAATACACATATATATAATAATAATTATATTATATATATATTTTATATATATATATATATATACTTATTTATAAGTATATATACTTACATTCTTTCTTCCATGCAATGAATATGCCTTATACTTTTTAAATAAATAATTCCCAAAAATACATTTTATTGATACTGATGCAAATTTGAATTCACACTGCTTTTCTTTGTTTTAAATTTTTTATTTGGGTGAAATTTTATTTAGTAATCCCAAAACATTTGTTCATATTTCTTTTTCACTCATTCTTTTGAGTATGGTTGTTGGACTTAAACACTGTGATCTAACGAAACACACACATTACACACCTTTTAGAAATAAATTGTTTTATGTCGTATATTTAACCGAAAAGAATATCAGATTTAATGTATTAGTTGTATAAATCTCACTTATTCAAAACCATAAAATTAAATTAATTTGTTTTTCTGCCTACAAATCCATATTTTTCAATGTCCCAAGCTAAGCCTATCAGATCTAATCATAAATCATAGTAATCTGAAACCGTTTATACTACATTTCAAACACACCTTGCATCAGAAAGGTTTATAAATTTTCTAAACTAGAGACTTTATCCGAAATATAATGCGGTCGGTCTTGAAAACAAAAGCAGTGGCCTTGTACGATAAAAAAAAAAGATTAAAAGAAGAAAAAAAAATCACATAATGCACAGCTTCGTCTAGAACAAAAGCATATTTTTTTTCCTCTCAAGTTTTTACTTTGAGAAAGTGGAGCAGCGCCACCTGTGATCATAAAAAAATAGAAAGCAAAAAATCTTTGGTATAAGAACAAGAACGCACATGGGACGATAAATTATTTTCTTCATCATATAAAGAAAAAAATGAGAAAAAACTGTATGTTGAACATAAGAAAGTGGCAGCCAATACGTCATACTAAATTATACGAGGGTTATTATGTCAGTAACTGCATTGCTGTAATTGGGAACTCAAAATTGATTTAAGATCTTAGAAGATAAGTAATTTTTAACACTCATCTTCTACATATATTTTTATTTTATTTTACGAGGCTTAAAAGAACATACTATAAGACGGGATTTATTTCATGCTATTGTGATACATAATGTAAAAGTGTATCTAAGAACTTTATTTTATTAAATTAAAAATTTTTTTATCCATAAAGTACTTTGATACATGGAAGTTATATTAATATTTATTACTAATATAAATTGCTTTGTCAAAGTTGTTGCGCACAAAATAAAATTTATCGAAGTAATTTTTATTATTTAATGATACAGAAATTTTTTATCGTATTATGTTTTTATTGCGAAATTGTTTATCTCACAGTATATCCACTCACACATTCTCTGGGTAAGGTTACATTTTAATTCAATAGTAAGAAGGAGTGAAATTTACTGACTGCCGATAATTTTACTTGCTTAAGAAGTTACGATTAATTTTATGATAAACATGTAAAAGATAAGCGGATATAAACAAGGTAAAATGTAATTCAGATTTTAATTGGTGGGAGATAATTATTTATAAAAAATTTGAAGGTCCTATAATAATAAACATGGTTTGAGTAAAATTAACATTTTGGTAAGTATTAGTTAGATTATACTTTTCTTTCAATGCGAATAAAACGAGAATTCCCTATAAATGTTATTTCTTCAAAAACCTAATTCTGTATTTACATGAACCCATTTTGCACGATTTTCATTTAGCATGAATTAAGGGGAGAATATTTAATACACCTTTTAACCAACATATTTTAATTTACCTTATCTACACAAATTCGAAAAAAATATTATTTCTATTTTTACAACGGCAACACCGGAGGGGAGTAATTTTTTTTTCTTCAAATGATGATTTACTTTTTATAATACATGCGAAATTTTTATTGAATAAAGTATTTACAATCCTAACATGAAAACTCAATATTTATTGCATTATTTTGATGATTTCTAGGGAAGCTGATCAATCTTTTCTGCCATCGAGGCAACATTTTTTTACACAAAACTTTTTTATATATCTTTTACGGGAACGTATATATTTTGTTGAAATAAAATAAGGTGTGCATTAAGATTTGCTTCATTGAATTTCATAAACCCAATTTTAAAAGATTTTACTGGAAACAGTGAATTTTTCAGTTAACTAGTTACAACAATATAGCTTAAGAATTTGGATCTTCAGAAAATCCAACTAAGTTTGCTTAAATATATTGTGTGAAATGTACGTTAAGTATTTACTTAAAATTTAAAAACACATTTGAATCACCCTGTGAAATATTTAAATGAAAACTGTCTTCAAGTAGTTTGAGAAAGAAATAAATCATTTAAATAATATAAAAACTACTTAAATATGCAAAATAAGTTTTTAATATGTTGAATAAATTAATGCAGTGTATTGAATTTCGTTTATAAATCATATTTTATATTGTTAATTCGTTACATCTTAAAAGAAAAAAAGTGTATGTATATATATATATATATACATTTTATTTTTAAAGAGGAACATTTTTTTTTTTGAAATTTTAAGAACAAAATTGATTACAAACAATTAACTCCACGTAGTATTTCTTAAAGAAATATTGGGTTGTTCGGAAAGTATAATTTTTTTCTGGCGGAGGATTTTATTTTATGTTTTCATTCCTAACTTCACACTTAAGCCACATAATCATTATGTGATTTGAGAGCTGATATAGCAAGCCTTACTTTTTAAAAAGTGCAATTGATTCTACACCGTAGTTTTGCTTTTTGTCCTTCCAAATATGAAGAGTGAAAAACAGCGTTTTGGGCATATTTTACTTTTTTTATTGTCGGAAAGACAAAAAATTGCTGTTGAAGCGAGAAAAAATTTAGTCGATGTTTATGAAGATGTATTGATAGAGCTCCAGTGCGAAAATTGGTTTACAAAATTTCGATCCGGCACGTTTGATGTTGAAGATGCTCCACGTTCTAGAAGGTCAGTTAAAGCTGATATACACAATATAGTCATTTATTGATGAAAACCGGCAAATGACAACCCGTGAGATTGCTCAGAGGTTAAATTTATAGAATTCAACTGTTAATGTCCACTTGGAAGGATTTCAAGTGTTTAACCTCAGTACTCTACATATGGGTTCCTCATGTTCTCTTGGAAATAAATTAGTGTCGTCGTTTGGATGTCTGAAATTTGCTTCTCAAACGTCAAGAAAATGATACAATTTTGTATTGCATCATCAGTAAGGACGTGAAATAGGTTGTCTGTAGCAATGTCAAACGCAAGAGAACACGGAGTAAAAAAAGATGAACCGGTTCAAAGCATTTCAAAAGTCAATATTCATCATTGAAAAAAAAATGGTACTTTTTGTTAGTGGGATTCCAAAAGAATAGGTTTTTTTTTTTTTGATTTTTTTGATTTTAGATTTTACGGGACAACACAATGATTGATTCTGAAGTATACTGTCATCAGTTGGACAAACTGAATGATATACTTAAGCAAAAAAATAAACCAAAAAACAATAAAGGCTAGAATTTTTCAAGATAAAAGGTGTAATGTGTTCCACCAAGATAATGTGATACCCCATACGAGTTTGATAACTCTACAAAAGCTTTTACAGCTTGAATGGAACATACTGTTCCACCCATCATATTCTCCAGATCTGGCACCTTCTGAGTATTATTTGTTCTGTCTTTAAAAACGCTTCTAGATGGTAACACTTTTATTTCAAATGAGAAGGTCAAAAATCACTTGGATTAGTTTCTTTGCCAGCAAAAAAACAAATATTATATGAGCGTGGAATTGTACTACTACAAGAAAGATGACAAAAGGTTTTAGACCAAAGTGGACAGACTATAATTTAATAAAACATTTATTCACTATATAAAAATTGTTTTTGATTTTCAAAAAAAAAAAAAATGAAATTACTTTTTGAACAACCCAATAGGTATACAGAATATTCTACATTTCAATAATGTTGTCGTCATTAGCTCTCTTTATTTCTAATTATTTCCCTCAATGTTAATTTAAAAGTTCATATAAGAATAGGCTGAAGACAAAAAAGCCATGGACTGTTATTAAATTTCTATAAACTAGAATATTAAATATATTCATTACTAGTATATTTTACCAGTACAATAAAACTTTCAATTATTAATGCATACAAGATGATTGAAATGTGTGCGTGTTTTTCAAATTTACTGGTATTTTATGTACTGCTTAGTTAAATTGCTGTATGCATCGAAGATTTTGTTGCCTGATGAAAACGTCACCGAATGCGTGAAAGAAATTTTTTCTTAAATGTCTCCCAGATCTTTTATAGTAGTTAAGCAAATATGTAATTTATATTATATCAGAAATAGTTATATTTTTGTCAACTCGGGAATTATTTTAATATTTTGTGAATCTTTTTTTATTTGCATAACATTTTACCATGTTCAAAGCAAAAACTTTTTTCTAAGAATATTTAAGTAAACCAGCTAAGAAAAATTTCGAAATGACATTTTCAAAACAAAAATGGGTACTTGCGTGTTATACCGTCGGCCAACTTTGCAAAATCAAAAAAAAAAAAAATACCATCAAACTAAAAATAAATTACAAATTGCTGCCATCCTCCACGCGCAGGCTTGAAAATAAATTCATACGTATTAGTTTCCATTATTTCCCGTTTTAACTCACCACAAACAAATTACTGAAGTTCTAAACTAATTAATTACTCTATTGCAAAAGGAAAAATAAACATGAACATTTGAAATAAATTAAATATATAATTACTTTACCGAGACTATAATTGCGATCAGAATCGCGATAAATGAATCTATAATGTAGATGACGCCACATAAATTCGCATAGTACTGGCCTAAAAATAAACGTGCAATTCAAGTATGAATAATGTTTTGTCATCTTGCTGAACCCCACAATTTTTTGGGTACCTTCAAATTACAATAAATTTTTGGAAATACCCCAAAGCGTTTACGTTTACTTCCGTAGAAAATAGATCCCAGCCTTTAAATAACTTCTTTAGCAGAATGTAAAAAAGAAAAAAAAATAGAGGTTATATAATATAAGATATATATATATATATATATATATATATATATATATATATATATATATATATATATATATATATATATATACTATATATATATATATATATATATATATATATATATATATATATATAGTATAATAAAATAAAAAGTGAAAATTTCTAAAACCTAACACAAGGCCACAGAAGAAAGACATTGGAGTTCACGAGACACAACAGATGTAGATACAAACAAAGTCTTTGGAGAAAACTGGAGACCTATTATGATTTCTAAAGCTGTCACTGAACTAGGCCACCGATTTAGGATTAAGCAATGCTTTATGGATATAGAAAAAATACTACAAAAGACACATAAGAATATATATATATATATATTACCAAGCTTATATTATCAGGATTTTTGTGCTGGGACATGCGCAAGTATAAAGCAGCTAATATGAAATGCTAATATTTCTGAGCAAGTGCAAACAAAATCCTTGTGTTTGAACACGCGTGGAAGAGTTTTTCCTTATTGGCTGCATATCGCGATTCTCTATTGGCGTATTTGATTGGCGGTATAATGTATAAGTACGCACAAAATTATTATGAATGCTTTTCCTTCTTAACTAAGATTTATACCAATAATATGACAAAATTTACAGTGAATTTAAAGCAAGATATGCACATTTGTAATGTGTTAAGGAAATAAGTAATAAAGGGAAAAAAACACATTATAAATTATATTATTAAACTAAACTTAGAAGAGAATTGAGAATAATATAATTCGTGAAATGTAGCCACCAACTTACTAATTTATAATGAATTACAGCTACAAAATTTAATAGCAGTTAACTTCTATTGGCACGTTTTGCTGGAGAGTGAACTTGAATGAACGTCACGCTCGGGTAGGTAACGCTCCTTCGGCTTTTTTGTCTCGAGTCGGAAATCCTGCTTGTACAAGGTCGTCCGCGACATACACCCCGCTAAAAAGTAAAGGAGGGACGTTTCCTGTTCCCCCGCCACTCCATTCCACCATTTGTCTCCCTGCCAATACGCCGTAAAAGTAAATTTAATAAAGTAAAAGTAATCCTAGTTGAAGCATGGAAATGAAACATGTGATATTTTTAAAAACTATTCTTAAAAAGGGAGAGAAATCCTTCACTAAATTTAAACAAAATAAAGAAAAAGGGCAAATTTTTATAGAACTAAGTAAATAGTATAATTATCATTAGCAATATTGCAGTGAATTTAAGAATAAAAATCTATTTTTGTAAGAGAGTCAGAATAGCAATGAATAAATAGTACTATTAATCACATTACTTAAATATACTTAGAATCTAAAAAGAAAATTAAAACAATTAAAAACTTAAAATAACAAAACTAAGTATACAGGTAATAAGAAAAAGTTGTATTAAATAATTTAAATACAAGATAGTAAAATATAATTAAAAAAATTTTATTGCAGCAGCACAGGATATATTTGTACAAAACTCCCATACAATGACAAAAGAACTAGTATAAGCCAGAGATTATATGATGTAAATCTTCTGGTCAAATCCCTTTTTTAAGTTTTTGACCTAGATTCCGCTCTTCTCAATCAACTACCTGTCATACTATTTATCCCTTTACTTAAATTATTCATGAATAGAATTGAATATTGTTAAATTACAACCAAAATTCACAAAGCCAGATCGGGTCTTATGAACAAATTACCTATGATTTTAAGTGGAAATTTTAAAGTAGATTTTTCAAAAGACAAGTTAAAATTTTAGTTGATTTTGTAAAAGCAAATTTCAATTTAACTATGTCAAATGATCCAAAAAGCCGAAAAGTATGGAACAACGTTTAAAAAGGGGGTTTTTTAAGTTTTAAATGAAATTTTGAACAAAAGGATTTATAACCATTTAGCTACCATAAACCTATCGTTTCCTTCTTGAATACTTAATTTACAAATATGACCAAAAATAATTTAAGAGTGAGACATGTGAAATTTTTTTTGGAAAAAATACTAATATTCCGTTTTTATTGACCAACTTTTTTGAGTAACATTAACAAATTTAAAGTTATTACTTCTATAGTATGGTCATAAGCACACACACTCTTTTTTTATTTCATTTTTTCAGTGTAATAATTTTTTTAATAATTATGGTTTTTTTGGCAGTCTCCAGTCTATTTACTCTTAACATTACCTTTTTTCCCTGTATTATGTTTTCTCAAACTGAACTAACTTCTTAATTAAATTAACTTCCTACATATACGTAAGAAAATGCTTTTATTGTCTTACAAGCAGAGGGCACGACTAAGGAAATTCATTTGGGGACGAGGCTTTGTGCAACTGTAGTACTGCTATAGGGTGTTCAAACCTCAATGTGTTATTCCGCCGAATAGCCCGTCAATTCCGAGAAAACAGCGTTCGAAATTCATACTAAGCTTATATACAAGCTATTTTCTCCCTGATACAACGTCGCCGTGGCACGATCACCAGCGTATCGGAGAACTATCTAATGGACCGGGGCTCGATTCACGCGAGTGACAACTTCGTTTTTATTTTTTTCCCTGCAATTTATTTTCGGAATTAAAAAATTTTATTTTTTTAAAAAAATAATTGATTTTTAAATGATATTCTATATAATTATAGTAACAATTTTACTTTTTTAAAACATAAAACAACTAATAGTTATGATAATAGTACTTATAAATAAAAAGTGAAAATAAATGAAATAATAATAAATTAAGTTAAGTATATATAAGTAAAAAGTTAACTTTTTCTTACATATTTTTTTTTATTACATACAAGAACCTGAGTGATAATTATCATAAAAAAAAATATCTTTATTCACAGATATCTTCACTATAAAATATTCAAACTATTTATATTATATGTGATCTATATCTAAAATAATATATATCGAAACACAACGAATTATTTTAAAAATCTAGAAATAAACTAACAAGGTTATATTGTAAATCAAAATCCGTTATCCTACTGATTTCTCATTTTATTCGAGCATTCTTTGTTTTTAAAAGAAAAACATCTGCGCTCTTTAAAAACAGCCGCCTTTCTCTAGAACAAATTCGTTTTGTTAAAAACGGAAGTAAAATTTTATGGCCATTTAGATATAAGAAATAATTTTAAAAATACAATTAATTAGATTTTAATGACAGAAGTAATTTCAGTTATACGATATATTAGTTGTTTTTGTGTTTTAAAAAAGTAAAATAGTAACTATAATTATATAGAATATCATTTAAAAATCAATGAATCTTTTTTAAAAAATAGAATTATTTAATTCTGAAAAATAAATTGGAGAGGAAAAAGTGAAAACGAAGTTGGCGCTCGCGCAAATCGAACCCCTGTCCATTGGATAGTACTCTGATACTCTGACAATCGTGCCACGGCGACGTTGTATCAGAGGAGAAAATAGCTTGTATATAAACTTAGTATGAATTTCGAACGCTGTTTTCTCGCACTTGACTGGCCATTCGACAGAATAACATTGGGGTTTGAATATCCTACAGCAGTACTACTGTTACACAAAGTCTCATCCCCAAATGAATTTCCTTCGTCGTGCCCTCTCCTTTTTGGTTGAAAGCCAAAAAAATTGTCAAAAACAAACTTTATGCAGATAAACTAAGAATAAAAAATAAATACTCTGGAAACACTATAACAAACTTTATGCAGATAAACTAAGAGTAAAAAATAAATACTCTGGAAACACTGTTACAGATAACTCTTTGTAACGTTATTTCAATGAAAATTTATTCGACTTTAAGTATTGTTCAGTCAATTATCACTTCTTTTCTTGTATATGTTAAAGAATGCTGCTTTTTTTGGTTCTACGTTTTGATTCAACATTTTTGAGGGAAAAATACAATTTTTAAGCTTAAAATTATTTTTGAGTCAACTCAATTTGTGTTTGAAAATGAGAAACTTTAAGATGATACTTAAAAGTTATTTATTTAATTTATACTTAAAAGTTGAACTAAATAATTTACTTAAGAATTACGCATTTAAATACACTGTCGAGCGAAAATATCATGAACATATCCAAACATTTTTCTATGAAATCGTCTGAAGGAAAGGGAAAGCACATGTTATTCAGAGGGAATGGTAATTAACTGTTACTAAAGAAGGTAAGGATTAATTCTTGCACTTAACTTTTGCCAGTGATGGGAGTTGCTGCTGATTTTACCGTGTTTGAAGGAAGAAAAATTGTAATGGCCCATAGACTTAGATCTCCGAAAGAGCATGACAGGTAGGTTGTTCACGGTCTGTCGCTTTTAGTATTTGTGCAATTTTAAAATGGCTATGAAAGCAGTAGTAGAAGCCTAGTTGTTGGACGTCAATGACCCATCAAAGAAAAAGAATGTCAGAGATTGTTCCGTTTAGTAATGAAAAATAGGCCCTGGATGGTAATTCAGCTGACAGCCCACTGTAGTGTAAATGCAAGTGTTTCGGATAAACGCGCAGTTCAGCGGACACTGTTGATAATAGATCTGTGTAGCAGACGTCCCAGTGGTATAAATCTGTTCATAAAGCATCATTGTTAACCCGGGGTCACTCGTGCCTGTTTTTGCTACAGTGGTTGCTTGTGGGGTGTAGAGAAAACCCCAAAATTTTAACTCGCGTATTTAAATATGAAAAAAAAGCCAATTTTGATACATATTTATAAAGTATAAGTTATCTTCTGTATCATACAAATAAAATTATTAAATTTATTGCATGCAAATGAGACAAACATTAAACTCAACATACAAAATTTTCATCTTAAAATACATAATTTTATATTTTTTCATAAAACACACGTAAAACGTATATATCAGTTATAAACATACTTTATAATGAATGATAAGGATAGTAGAAAAATAATATTTTAATCATTTTCCAAACATTCAGAGCAGGCTGTATACAAATGCTCAACTGCACGCTGGGAGTTCTCAAATCCCATGATAAACTTTTGAAGGTCATTACATTCCAATCGTCCCAGCGACAGTGATTGCCTGAGGCCTGAAGGTTCAATGACCTAAATTGTGCAGCTACAGAAAAACTCACGGTTCTGCGCATTCTTTTTAGAATCCTAGGAGGCTTTTCTTATTGCTGGGGTGTACAGAACATCCGGCGCGATCGATCGCGGGTTAACTACGCTTACAGTGGGCCAGGGAACATTGGAACTGGACCATAAAAAAAGGAGAAGAGAGTTTCCTGGTCGGATGAATCACGATTTTTCATTCATTACATCAATGGTCGTGTCAAAAGAGACCATCTTCATTGCAGTATTATGCTTCGGTGGAAGTTCTCATGGGAGGTTGTGGGAACCTTAGTTATAGTAGAGCATACTAGGAAATCATGTGGAACTATCGGAGTATAATTGTGGATCAGAGTTGACCCTTACACATAGTGTCTACCAGGACAATGCCTGTATCACAAGATTCTAATTGTGTTGGAGTGGTTTTAAGAGATAATAATGAATTTCAATTAATGTCGTGGTCACCTATCTTTCTGTATCTTAATACGATGAAGCATATTTGGGTTTTCATAGAAAAAATATTTAGTGAGCAAACACGTCCATGTCAAAATATCTCGACTTTACATGACCGCTGCTTAGACATTTGGTACAACCTTCCAGCCATCTAGCAGAAACTTGTGGCATCCATGGAAAGGCTAGTAGTAGTTATTTTACAGGTAAAAGAGAGAGCAATGATCATTTAGTAGATGTTCATAATGTTTTGGCATTTCAATGTAAATATTTGATGGGTTATAAAGTAACGCATTATATAAAACTAAAACTTCATTCTTCTTAAGATAAGAATACAATTTATAGAAATTATTTATACAAGGATTAAATATGAGTGTACATTTCAGGAAAATATTAGTTTTTCTTTAAAATTAATACAATGATTAATACTTTATATTCAATGGATTGTAAATACTATGTTCCAAAATAACTGATGTTTTAGTTACCCATACTACTGATCCTTCGACAAACTTAATGAGTTGGGAATTAAACTTAGAATGTTTTTTTACATTCTGTAAATCCCCTACCACTTAAAATCTTAAGAGAGAGTCGTTTCTATTTTTCTTACTAAGTTGAATCTATTCCTTAATTTAAATATTTTTACGTTCACATTAAACTTAATGCACCATTGCCGTATCTTCTACCCTTAAGTCGTCCCCGCCAAAACTCAATCTTATCTGTGATTTAAATACGAGTAAACCTATTTTTAACTTGAAGCGAGGAGATATACGTCACCATATGTAGCATTTATCAGCACGGATTGAATTATCTCGGTAGTTTCCATTGGAAGAAACATCGTGATAGAAAGGAGCTTAAAAATAAGGTAATTGCATTTCGGCGTGAGAAACAACTGTGTCTTTTTTTCCTACACTTTTATTTTTTTAACTTCTCACAGCAACAAATCCCTTATTCCAGTCTCGTTCCTAGTTCTCCTATCACTCCAATCCGTCCTTCTTTCCTTTCACTCACACCTAGTTTATCTCTAACACCGTAGCCCCTTCTTTGAAACGCTGCGTTTTTCCAAAAGCATTAATCTGCTGTGATAAATGTGAAATGGAAGAATCTTACGTCTCTGTAATGTAAAAAAAAACGTTATTTCAGAAATTTTTTTTTAATGTTGGTATTTTTTCTGTGACTTTTTCTAAGTTTTTTTTTTTTTTTTTTACCTTTTCTCAGAAGGCTTCAAGTTATTTTTTTTCCTTCGATCTTTGTTCTCCTATGGGACACTTTTTTGCCTTATCTATAGCCGGCCAATCTTTACTTTTTATCGTGTTCTATTAAGGCAAAAAAAATATATATATATATGTTGATTAAAGTATTAAAAATACATAGTTATTTGCGAAGCCGTCTGTTGCTATTGTAGATTATTGCGCGCACGATACAGAAAAACACGTAAATGTCCCACTTTGAAGTTATTTTTAAAAAAATTATCAGATTTATATTATTTCATTCTTATCCGGGTATTTCAGCACTTCTCTCTCTCTCTCTCTCTCTCTCTCTCTCTCTTCTCTCTCTCTCTCACACAACACACACACACACACACACATATATATATATATATATATATATACTGTGTGCGTGTGCAAAATGTAATATATGTATATATTTTTATATACACAATCTCATAAACGAACATGATCTCTTTAAGCGAAAGTGAATTAAGTTAAGTTACGATATGCAAATAACACAAATAAAACTCCCAATCAATGACATTCCGAGTGACAACATTATATTTCTAAGATGAGTCCAGGTAAATTGAGTTGTTTAGTAGACCCATATATATATATAGAGAGAGAGATTTTGTAGTATTCAATGATTCAGCATCAACGGAGCAGTCTTGACAGAAAATCCCTCAATGTAGCTCGTAAGGCCGCCTATGTAGACGGACCATGGGGATACACTTTTCTACACTTATAGATGTACTCAAATACTGTGCCAAGGCGAGTGAGTGAGGGAATATTAACGTTGCCCTGTTCAGATAGACGAGGTCTTTGGGCGACGGAACTCGTAATTTGTACCATGGTCAAGTGACTGAGATGACACCTGAGCTGGCACCCCCTCTTCTAACTACCACATCACACCAATGGGAGAACGTTTGAGCTCTCGAAAGATTTAACGTGCATTGCTTCCCTACACGGCAGGACTTTAGAGGTACTGGGCTCGAACTCGTGACAAGCAAGCCGCGATCCGATACCCTGTCAACTCGGCTACCACGGCCTCACTATGCCAACGCATGAGAGCATACAGTATGAGCTATCGCCTCATATGTGGATGATATACATATCGTCCTTTATTAACGCCCCATTATGTGTATACACACCCTATTAGTATGTATATGTAATTTTTTTTAATTTAATTCATATTGCAAAACTGTTGAAGAAAGTATTTATCTTCGGATATACTTTCACATAAATTATGTTTTTATGCATGAGTGATCCTGTGTGTTCCAAAATGCCATTTACAAACTATACGTGTTAGTTTTGTGAGACCATGATGCGCAAGTTCTACACTGGAATTCTTGAAGGAAATTAAGCAAAATGTGGTGCTTTAGCAACGATCCCAACACGCAATTAAAGGGTGTTTATAGCGACATTGACATGACTTCAAAACAAAACAAATTTAACAATACGATTTAGGGAAATAATCCTGTTTTCAGAAAATGTTGACAACTCCTTTCACCCATCGCACTACAGGCTTCTTAACGTCATGGATTATTTCAAATTTATTTCTTGGACATTTTATGATTTCATGGTGGCGAGATGTCAGATGTTGAGGATGTCTCGTTTACGATAAATATCATATATCCCTTCATGAAGAAAACCACGAAGGTACGCCATAATGGCTTTGCAACTGCCATTTCAACCATGATTATAGCTTCTGCCGACGTACTCTCGAATGGTAATGCTTCGTCCGACGTCTTAACTATTCGGATGTGACAGTGATTTTATTGTGTCCTCGTTTAAATACGTATAACACCAGAGCATGGTACAGCAAAATCACGTTCGGTTATTCTGGTAGTTGGTACCAGGTTCTCAAATTCTTGTAGCAATTTAAAAAGCAAGTTTTTTTTTTCTTCACATTCTCGTTTTACACATAACAACTTTTTTTTACGACATGATCATCGATTATTTGAAGCATGTATATTTTGTACCAAGCAGTTTCATTACAAAATGTTTTCAAAAAAAATAAAATTAATACACTTTCAAAAAGAAAAGTTTCGTTCCATTCCGTGGATATTTAAATTTGAATATTTGACTCGTAATTGAAGATACGGAGGAAATATATTCTAACTGCTGTCGAATTCTGACTGTCACATCCATCATGAAAAATGCACAAGAGTAAAATAAATTTCTCTTTCCATTTATATATATTTCTTAAATCTAAAAACCACTTTTTTAATTTATATTTTCCTATGTAATCAATAATGGCAGCTTAAGAAGAGCATTTATGTCTTCCAGAAACCATTGATGCGTAAAGTATAAACCTCTTTCAAACAATCTTAAGGCTGCAATTCAAATACATCATATGAATTGCACTGAAGAAAGGTTACTAATGGCAAAAACATTTATTCAAAAGGTTAAACGACCTTATGACTTGTATTACATGCTTGAAGGGTTTTGAGCATGTAAGAAAGGTTTGAAAATATTTTCAAGGATGATAAGAAATTTACTTCCTTTTTTTCACCAAGGAAACAATTTTTGTAGCTCTTTTATATTTAAAAATATTATCATTCACAATTATTTTAAGACTTTTATTTATATATTTTTCAACAATTTTTATGTGTCTTGAATTTGATAACATACAATAATAAAAATCTGTAATACGTTAATTTTAATTAAATTAAGCTTAACCATTTATTGTTATTATATATTGTTAATCGATAATTTACAATAAATTGAAAGAATTTCAACGTAGTAAGGAATAAAAATGAAAACTTTCATTAGACAGTCAATGTCGAAATTATACATTATGAGATTAATACACATAAATTTGTATCTATGCATAGCATTACTATTATTGCTTTCAAAGAATATATTTGTGTGACAAATAAATCTTTATTATGGCTACTATTAACCTACATAAAACGATTTTAGTACAACAATACTTCTAATAGCATAAATTATATATATATATATATATATATATATATATATATATATATATATATATATATATATATATATATATATATATATATATATATATATATATATATATATATATATATATATAGTTATAAACCTAACTAGTCAAAACAGTAAGAAATGTTAGCCACATTAGTAAAATAGCAAACTCTTGGTCTTAGGAATCAAGAATGCAGGTTTAAATATTTATACTACATATATGTGTACGTGTGGGGTATATATATATATTTATATACATATGTGTAGGTATATATATATATAGAGAGGAGTATATATATAGAGAGAGACACAGGTTTCCTTTTGAGAATATATTTATCATAGGTATTATTATTTTCAAGAATTCCAAATGCTTAATATATGGATTAAAATTGCAGAAACATTTATAAGCATGTTCTGCGATTCATATTCCTTTATTTTTTTTAGAATAGGAAACTTCTTCCTTTGATTGTTCTCTCTAATTTTCATGTTCCTCTTGCGATTAGTACAACTTGTGACATTTCAACTATTACATTGTAGTTATACTCAGGAGGAATTCTGAATCAAGGTATGCAAATAAAATATTTAAATAATTTTTCCACTGATCTGCGTCAACGAAACATTAAACTGATATATTCAATGCTCGAGAGAAATTTTAAAACGGATTATGCAAATAAAATGTATAAATTATTCTGTATCAATTTCATTATACGCAGAAGCATAAAACAAACTTTATCCCCTCCTTACGGAAATAATTTACAATGTGTCATTTCAGTAATAATTTATTATTTTAAATTCTGAAATATTGTTGCGGCATAAAAGAAATTGCCTTTGATTCGAAAAGAATAAAAGTATTTTATCTTTTAAATGCTTTTGATAGAAGATATAGTTTTTCAATTGCTTATTCCAGCGCGGATTATCAGTAGAGAATTATGTATATTTTCTGATGAATGAATTTAAAAATTTGTATTCGTTATTATGATATAACAAACATGGTATGTAATACATTTACATAATTATAATTTTAAAGGATTAAAATAAAGATTATTCTACGAATTTATCTAATTATTAATATTAAAAACAATTTAAGAGTAAAAACGTATTTTTCAATTGGAATAAAATAATTACGTGAAGTTCAGAGCAATGCAAATTCTTTAATTGAAAATGTGTACAATTTTACTGAATTATTCTCAATTGCTTTTATTTACATCGAAATGAATATTACACAAAAAAATATTAAATATCATTACATTTTTTTTATCTTTTTCACATTTTGAAAAATAAAAGTAGATGTCATTATTGCAGCAATAATGGATGCTGTCACAATCACAGTTTTTAAAGTTTATTTTTGCGAAAAAATTTGACAAGGGAAATTTCAGGTTTTAAAATTATTCCTTTTCGGCTTAGGATGTGACAGTGGTGTAATGATGACATTATCCTTTGTGTGAAAACACCTTGAAAAAATTCTATCACGAATTCTACAGGTATCAGAGAAAATTATTAAAAAACTTAGCTATCGAATACATTCATGTGGATTGTAATTCTTATAAAGAAATAAATTCCACATAACACACACATTCCCCAACTAATATTTCATTTTCTCTGAAGAAATAAATATCTATTAATGGTTTGGATTACAGAAGTTACATTCAGATGCAATTCTTGCTAACAAAATAGTTAATCTACAAAGAACTAAAAAAAAATCTAGATTACGTTCGGAAATGATTCATTAATCTTCTACAAAGGTCATCTAAGCATACAAGAAGAATCCAGACGAAATGAAGAAAAATGCAATTGTTTGCTACCATCTGCCATTACCCATGTTTTTCACATATCTCTTTGAGGTGATCTTGTGCTGAAAGAAAAAAAGAAATATTACATGAAAAATCTATTTTGTTAATACTTTATACATAATGGAAACATCTGAATGTAGAACGCTACAATAATTGGCTTTTGAGAAGTGGACAATTTTTAACCTTTATGAATGCTTGGAATAAGGATTGACATAAAAACTATCGCATTATTGATTGGTATTATACTGAAAAGTAAATAAATTTAGTGTATAAGAAATGATTGTATAAATTTTGCTAAGAAACCGAAGAGATTAGTTTACTGACACTTTAATATGGTACCTATTATTTCAACATGAAAATTTCATCAATTTTAAAAAAATTACGCTAGTATCAAAAACTTCATTTACAATGAACCTGTTTAGTTCATTTAACCCCCTTTCACGACTAAAGGAGGCATTTTCCCTCCCTTAAGGATCCGCAATTTTTGTATTTAATTATAACCTTATCTGCACTTTTCATACATAATGACGAAATAGAATGTATAGTGAACACAATTACGTAAACGGAGTCTTTAGGTGAAAAACAACATTGTCAAATCTATTTGCCCCAACGATAAAATATTCGTAGGCTGTACTCTAATTCTTGTTACTTATTTCAGTTTATTGAGTCGTGTAATAATACACTGCTGTGTTTTCACTCGTATTTTATGCTATTTGGAAAGCATAATACTTTGCAATATCGAAGTATATTTGAACAAATGAAATCAAATCCTGATAAAACTACATGTTGATTCAAATAAACTACACATTGTCATTCATTTTTCTTAGTATAATTTTTAATTATTTTTTAAACAAACTAAAATAAGAAGTTACGTACTGATATTTACTTTTAGAACCATATGGTTATGAAACAGTTAAAAAAATCTGAAAGCTAATGTAATGTATTATTTCCATAGCTTTAAGTTGACGAACCTGTCAACTTTTAAATGATTTGTATTATTTTCGTTTTAGTTATGTTATTTAAAAAGAGAAACTACTATCATTCTTGGACAGTATAAAAAATGAAATTATTAGATGGTAAAATAATTACAATACATGTCACTTAAGCAAATGCAATGAGCATATTTTTAGAGCCACATCATAAATTACAAAAGAAATAACACATTTAAATGTTGTTTATTTTATATTTTCTGAGATTTTTAATTTTGTATTTAAGTTACTTAAGCAAGTAATGAAAAAAATTATTTTTAATGATAATAAATCTGAGTTAAAGAGAAATATGTGTATAATATTATTACGTATTTACACGTTGAGCAAAATTTTCATAACAATTAAAAAATGTCATGTGCAAAAAATATTTCACAAAAAATTTTAAGTAACTCATTATTGATTTTATAACTTTCTTTTTTATTTCTAATGGCACAGATTATGAACAATTATTAACAGATCTCATCAATCTACCTAGTACATCACAGAAAGCTGGTATCTCTTTTGGTCGGTGCCATATTGGTGGAACCAATCGCTGCAAGTAATTTTGACGCTGAATTTCCTCCCTAGAGGAGGCATCTGAGCACTGACGTTGCGAACAAATACTAGGACTTGATTTTACTTAGAGCACCCCTAGGGATCTTTTACATGCCGTTTAATCATACGACATGGCCGCTGTCGATTTTTTGCATCATGAAAATCCACCGACATGGGCTGGGGTCGAACCCGCAACCTTGGGTACAGAAGGCCAGCGAAAAAGCAACCACGCCACCCAGCCGACTTGATTTTATAACTGAAAACTAGCATTTAAATGTTTTTGTCTCATAATTATGTATTAAAAATATGATTCTAAATAATTTCACTCCTTTTGTTAATATTATTTTATCATCATGAATGAAAACGCTAATTTAAGATTTAAAGTTTTAAAGTCCAGTTCGAATCTGTCAATGTTGTGTAATAGCATTTTTTTTTAAATATTTTTCTAACATCAGTACCACAATATGTTTTCTTATTACTTACAACAAAAAATAGTATTTAAGAAAATAAAAATATTTCAAACATTTATTTCAATTTAAAATAAAAATCTAACACTGATATAATTGTTTACAAACTACTTTAGTGAATAAAGTCACATATTTTTCAAAATTAGATGTCAAAAAGTAGTTAAAAACGTTTTCATTATCTTAATGAGAATGCAAATTTTTGAATTTTTTTTTGTTATGTGTAACACTATCAAGAGTACTATAAAATTAAGAAATATTTTAAGTGTTTTAAAGCCAAACATTACAAACAAAAATTAAAATTTCCATGCAATATATATGTTAAAATACGTACTTTAAAATTTAATGTAAGACTGTCGAAATATATTTTGAATAACTTCAGAAATTAGAGGAATTATGAAAAAACCTTTTCCTGGAAGTTTTGATTACATTGTCTTTTCATAGTTATGCCAGTGATATTTTGATAAATGATACACCTTCCATCACAGCAAAGCGTATAGTACGCCTTTATTCATTTGAATTTCTTTCGAAGTTTCAATGTTTCTATACACTTTAAAACAGTAACTGAGCATTCAAGTACGAATTGCGTTGAAAAGGTATATTCACCACTGCAAATTGAATTTAAAAGTGAGTTTTTATTTATTTTCCTGTAATTCATTTAAACGTACCGTTATAACTTATTTTAAAGATAGATTAATCACCTCATATATTGAATTAAAATTTTTAAATGTTTTTATAAAAATCCATTTTTTTAGGTCTGGTCAAAATTAAATAATTTTCTTATTCGCACAAGAGTTATTGGTTTGTCACTCTTATGTAAGGAAAATATTGAAATCAAGTAGATTTGCACGAAGCACAGCTGTATTACAACCTTAATTATTTGGCTAAAAATTATAGCAAATTTATCAATATTCATTGATGTGCTCAACGTGAATAAATCATTTTTTGAACTCTTACGAATACCAGAACTTATCCATGTACATTTATAAAACTGAAAATCGCATCTAGCCAAAATGCAACAATGCCACATATATGTAATTTTCATTCATAATTAATGAATTTATTATTTTTGTATATACTTTATCTTAGGATTAAAAATATAGAATGTTATTCAAATTTTAATTCATCCTCAACTTAAAATTTAACAATCCACAATATATATTAAGCTATGGCATTGCTTCTAAAACTTTCAATATTTGCCACCCAATTTTCGATCATAATTTTCTACGCCCCCCCTCCCTAGAATGGCAATGTATTGAATGCAATAATAAAGTACTTTGAAGCTAAAGCTACAATAAAACTTTTATCAAAATATCTACGGACTATCAAGATATGTTTTAAATTTGATATATGGTTTTGCATATGACAAGCCCATGAGAATCACTAGCAATTATTGAATTTAGTCTTAATCAAGTACAGATAAATTAATTCTCAAATACTATATACTGTACTGATACATTTATAAGTACATTATAAAGTGAATTTTGTTTCGTATTTTATGGGAACGTATTTTAATTTGCTTTCTTTCAGTAAATTAATAATTTTTGAAATCATATTTTATTTTCGACTTCTCGATATGCTCGAGCCCCCAAAAAGGGTTATCCGGCTCCCTAGTGGTTATGCTTCTCAGTTTAAGAAACCCTGAGCTATGGAAAATATGTTCTCAAACAGCGGGGCACACCTCCTAGGGGGCAAGATAATCCTACAGGTTGAGGAGGGGGAGAGAGCATATCGAAAAGTCAGAAATAAAAGATTATTTAAAAAAAAAAGGGTATTAGTTTACTGAATGGATGCAAAACAAAAAACTTTCTGGACTGTGAAAAGTAACGTACTTATTCTAACACTTAAAAGAAAATTAAAATATTTATTACTTAAAAGCAAAACATATACAAAATTACTACTTACATTGTGTTAATTTGTACGGTTTATAATTAAGATCATTATACATTCAGCATATTGTCATTGTATGGGGGCGCTGAAATTTGAGATTGGAAATAGCGTCAATAATATTGAAAGTTTGAGAAGATCTGTTGCAAGGAAATATATAAAAGATAAACCAATTTCTACTTTATGAAGGTCAGCATGTGATGGTAGTTAATTGTACAGCCTGAATTATGAATATCTTTCAGCAATTAAAATAAATATACTAAAATAGTTTATAATATTATTTTATTTTAAATATATGTAGATATATATATAGTTTATATGAAGGATCTGTTCAGATTTAATTTAACTTTAATTCAGCTTCAGTTTCTGAATTTTTTAGTACACTCTTTATTAATTTTTGGCTAGATAAAGTATATATCGAATAGATAAAAACACGATAAGTATCTACAAAAGGAAGATTTTAAGAGTTATTTTTGGAAAAATTCAGGAAAATGGAACATGGCAAAGTAGATCAAATTTAGAGGTCTATCAATCACATAAAGAATCTGACATCGTAAACTTCCTTAAAAATACAATGAATTAAATGGGCAGGTGACATTGTGAGAGTGAACGAAGACCGCACCACTAAGGAAGTCTTCAATGGTGAACCAATTGGCACACGAAGAAAGGACATGCCAAATCTTGAATGGATTAATGGCCTAGAAAAAGATAACTTTTGAGAACTAGAAATTGGAGAACACTAGCCGTAAGAAGGCTGGCCTGGAAAAGGCTTCTTGAGAAGGCCAAAGCCCACCCTGGCCTGTCGAGCCATTAAGGAAGGAAGGAAAGAATATTTAAAATATCGTTTTTTAAAGTGGAGGAAATATTGCTATATCAATATAATTGTTTTAATTTTAAATTGAATTTTAATAATAGTTTTTAAAATGTAATCGTATGAGTTAGTAAATGCCTATTTCTGATTAAGGTATCCATCTATGTTCGGAACCATGATTTTAAAAAGCGCATAAATGTATAATTGTATGATATTTTGTGTCACTTTGATTAGAATACATGTATAAAATTGTTTTAAGGACATTATGACAAAAAAAATATTTAAATACAATATTTTTGGGAAAAAATAACTTAGAATAATTTTCCCAAATGTTTTTTCTTTAAAAAGCTTCTATTGTATTAATATTTTGCCTGTATATAGCTCAAACCTCTGTACAGATATTCAACTATGATTTTTGAAAAATTTCACATTGTTTTCAGAGTTACAACCATTTGAAATATTTATCGGCGTACTTTCTTAAAATTTCTCCCTTATGTGTTCGTAAAACATGAATAAAACAACTTCCAAGTTATGCATTTCAAAAATTCTAGTTGAGCCTCTGTACAGAGGTCTGAGCTATATACAGGCAATATATTAATACAATAGAAGCATTTCTTACAAAAGGAGAACATTTGGAAAAAAGGTTATTGTAAGTTAATTTTTTGCCAAAATATTGTATTTAAATAAATTTTTTTTCATAATGGCCTTAAAGCAATTTTATACAAGTATTCTAATCTAAGTGACACTAAATATCATAAATATTATCCATTTACACGCTTTTGCAAAATCACGGTTCCGAACATAGTCGGATACCTTAATACAATTGTAGATTTTGAAATATATTTATAGACAGTTATATAGACAGTTAAAAGTGTAGTAAAACGTAATTTTTAAAATTATAGGTAATGCAATACTTTATAGCTTATTTAAGTACCATATTACTATCTCTTATAAGAAAATAAAAATCCTTGTATCCGAATTTGACATTAGTAGAATCGTCAGTCAGTGAAATGTTTAGAATCTAGGTGTGAATAAATATATTCTAAAACATATGACACGCGTTAAAATAAATTCAAAATTTCTTGTTTTTTGTAAGGGTTCAACCACCGCTGTCGACAGCATTAAAAAATGCTAAGAAAATATTTACCGATATACGGTGAATTCTTCCGTTGAATTTATCAACAACCGAAGTTAAAAAACGATGTGATTTCGACTAGATTGAAGCCATTTCGAGAGTGACAACTTTTCTGCGTAACTCAGTACAAATAAACGGAATGTCCTAGAGGACATTATATAAATCACATCGATCGAATCGTGATGCTGGAAAACCGAAGGGAAGAGGAGAACCCAAGTAGACCCAATATATCTTTTCCTTCCAACTTTTTTTTCTCTCGCTGCCCCCTTCATTTTATCTTGTTTCCTCAGAAGTAAGTGTTGGTCCGTCGCAACAGCCGCATTTAATGATCTCCAAAGCTGGTCATCGTCGGAAATGAAAACAGCGACCGACGAGGACATTAAGCGGTAAACGAAGCATTTTGGGTTAAATCTCCGCCTACCATAAGCTTTGTTAGACGGAGGGATGATGGTTAATGAAATATATCGGCAAATGTTGCATGCCAGCTTTAGTGTTCAGTCGATGGAGGCAATATTCCGGACGCACTTACAGCGAAAGCTGCTCATAATGGCCAAAGGATTTTGTTTTTGGATCGCTCAGGATTGCTAATGGGAACGTGCTACAGGGTAGTGACTCTTCTTGGCACGTTTTTTCTTTTCCTTTTTAAAATCTTGTCTCAATTATTATGCCGTTAGCTTGGGATAATTTCAAAAAATGCAATGTAATCATTTAAGGTATTCTTCAATATTATTATTTAATAGGTATTTAAGCATATTTTAATTTAAGCATATTTAAGCATTTTGTTAATATATTATATCATTCACACAAATGCCTCAAAAGATTGAAAATAAACAGAAAACCTATTTTGAAATTGTTTTGATAATATATTCGCAATGCGTCATAAGCAGTAGCGCATACAGAAATTTTCAAGGGGGGGGTTCAGGGGTCGAATGTTCACCATTTTTGTATCATGTTCCTTTTAATTTTGCTGACTTTCAGGAACAAAAAAAACAACTAATTATTGAATAAATAATTAGCATTAATTAAGAAAATTAATTATTAATAGCAAACACTTAATTAAATTTTACGTACTATATACTTAGAAGTATAATAAATTTGAAAAATAATCAACTGTTTTGGGGGGTGTTCGGGACACTACGCCCCCCCCTTTCCACCTTGTATGCGCCACTGGTCATAAGTCATAAGTTAGTTCATAATAACTAAGGCAAATATTAAGAGAGTGTGAATTATTTAGTTATTAGAAATGAATTATGCGGTAGAATACATTGACGCCATCATATCATGTCATTGTGATGTAATATAGAAATAATTGCATAAATTGTAATATATGTGTAATTAAAAGAAAATCACTTTTTGCTGCTGAATTGAATTGATTATTTTTTTTTTTATTTATTTTTTGCTTAAAAATAATGATGAAAAATCATGGTTTAATTTACAGCTCTGATTAATTTAATTTATATAATTGCAAAAATTGGCTCTTTGCATGGGGAATTTAAAGTAATAAACACTTTAATCCTTTCCAACATCAGGTAAGCAAATTAACTAGCAAAAACTAGTAGATAAAGTAATGAATATTAAGCAATAAAATGAAAATAAATTAAATATTTTGATTACATTTAAATTTTAACATATTAACACATCTAATTATTTGTATATTTAGAATTATGTATACCACATGATCTATTAAAAATCTACTAAGTGAAATCAGTTCACTCGAATTGAAAATTACTTTAATTTTTGTTATCAATAAATGTGCAAGTATGAACTATTTGTTTCAAACACATATTTTAGATGGATACTTTTTTTTTCGAAACATTATTTCATTTCTTTGAAAAATCGTATCCACCCCATTTTTCTTTCAATTAAAATTTAAAATGCTAAGTCAAACTACGTTACTCAAAGTTTATATTTTATTCACAATATACAATGTAATTTTCTAAAGGTTAAACAAAAGTGCGAAGTAATTCCTATAGTTTTATATAAAAGACAATATATATATATATATATATATATATATATATATATATATATTATTTATTGATAACTCAAGATTTAGACATAAGGCAAATGCGTAAACACTTTCCTGGTACTTTTTTGATTGTATATATGCATGTAAGTAACGTAAATGTGATGCATGAGAGATAGAAACATCTTTACCTTGCTTTTTTTTCTTTATGTAAAAGTAAAGCTTCAAAAGTAATATTTTTTAATCCACACTATACAGTATTTTTTTAAAAATCATTTATCTTGTAAGCATTCTAATCTCTCTCCACTCAACTTTTTAGAAAATGTAATAACAATGATTTATTTAAGTTGTGTGTAATGTGCTGAACAATATATAACTGTATATAGTATATTCATAAATATTTACTTTTCTATTCTGAAAATATTTGCTTAAATATATACAGTATATTTCTGAAAAAAATTTGATTTCAAATATGTAGCTCCGGTTTTCTCATTTCATCTACCACCAGATTTTTAAGAAATAAAACCCTCATTGCTGAAGTATCTGCCTTTTTATAATTAGGAACTATAAATATTTCAAATGTAAAATCTTTCTATAGACTATTATAATATTATGTATTCAAAAGCCTACTTCAAGGAAAATTAATTATTTTGCTTCTGCTTTACTGCTTCAAAGGGAAACGCAGTGAGGGAAAAAATGTTAAAATTATTGAACTTGTATTGTAAATCTTAAATTTAAATTAAATTTATTGTTGAAAATAGTGAATAATCATTATCAATTAATTAAAAGTGTAATGATTATGTAATAAAATTTACGACCAATTATGTATTTCATTTTAAAAGACTACAGTTCAATATTTTTTATTTCCTTTGGCCAGGGTTACAAAAGACTACTCAACACATAAGAAATTTAAGATATACGCAGAATATTAAGATCAAGAACATAATATTCGTGGTGAGAAAATCTATGAATGCAATAAGTTTCTTGCGTGACAGTGACAGTCACACAAAGAAGTGTCCCGTGTCTCAATCTATCTATTGCTGTAGGTCACAGAATGAGCCGAAAGAAGCTTTTACAATATCATTTCAATGAAGAAGTTTGAACCGACAGTCGTGTGCTCCGAAAAATTTACTCATTTTAAAATATTGTATTAAAAATTTGGTGGGGAATTCTTTGACAAAAAATCAAATGCAGTCGGACTTCTACTTAAAGAAGTCGCATAAAGCCTGGATAAAAAATCGTTATACAGAGGTTCAAATTTTAAATTAATACACTATACATTAAAAAAAGTAATTACTCACAACTTTTTAAAAATAAATATATGTTTATTTTATATATCTTACCCATCAAAAAAAAATATATATATGAAAGAAAAACTGCAAGAAAAACAAGAAAAAAGAATGTCTAATAATACACTGTATTTTCAAAGTTAAGAAAATAGTTTTATATTAAGGGGGTCACTTCACGCAGCATTTTCCCTATCTCCGTAATGTTAAAAATGACCAATTTTAAGGAACATTTTTAAAAAATTGGCAGGTTATACAGTCATGAATTTTTTTGTGTGCATTTATTGTATTGTTTTTATTAATTTAATGAGAGCATTTTTCAAAAAATTTTGATTATTTTTTTTTAAAAAAATTCATATGTGGAGTAACACGTCAAAATTTTTAAAACGGTGAAAATTCTTGTACATTTTAATCCATAAATAATATTTGAATAAAAGTTTTGACAGAATCTCTCATTAAAATATTTATTTGTATAGTGTTAACACATGTGCAAAGTTTCAAGCTATAAAATAAGTAGTTTTTCAAAAATGTTCCTTTTGTTGAAATTTACAGTTTTGAGAAATAGAGATTTAAAGAAAAAACTTACTATTAACTAATGCATACCAGAACTATAACTTGAATTGCTGGTGTCATCTGCAAGTTATCTTCTTGTCTACTTTTTTAATTGTTTGTTTTAATTCTAGCTTCTTTGGTTCACTGAAAAACTGCTTATTCTGTTTTTCTTAATGCATGCATGATCTACATCTTGCAACGCTCGACATTTGAAAAATCCAGGAGTTGAATGTTTAATACATCTAAAACTTTTAATTTAGTAATAACATTTTTGATTCTATAAAAAACATTGCCTCATGTACTCCAGTTTTTAAAGTTCACATATACAGTTTTGGAATTATAGACCAAATATTATTTACCTTTCACAAAAATTTTTTGATTTTTTATCAAACAAGCATCTAGAAAAAAGTCCAAGACTAGAGCCCTCTAAATACTTTTTTATGCAATTCCTAATTGCAATAGGTAAGTTTTGTTTATGCTTATATTGAAACCCACATATAAGCAAAAACCCAATCATACTTATATGTGTGTTTATGCTTATATATGTTATATCTACACCACAAGTCACCTCCCATGGGGCATAAACCGTGTCATAGATTCAAATCTGGGGAGATTTTATCAAAAATATAGCCTTAATAGCTTGCCTTATGGCTGACAAGTTTACTGAGTTGTTTTGAATAGCGAAAACGTAGTATCTTTGCAATTTATCTATTTCTGCATCTGTCAATCTATTACGCCATCCTAGAGATTTTTTGTCCTCGCTCTTTGCCTCTTAATTTTAATACCCTGAGTTGTGTCCCCAACCTTTTTTATCAACATGACCAACACATTCTGATTTTTTAATGTTGACATCTCTGTAAAGTTTAGATTCTAAAACTGCTTTGCATGTTTTAGAGTTCCCCATATAGTTCAAGTATTGTGCATATCGTAAATTGTGCAATGCCTTTGAGCGATGGAAAATACAAAGTGCACCTTCAACTTCCATTCCCGTATTATTTCCAACGTCATTTTCAGAACACTCATTTTCAATGTACATTTTTCGTTAAAATTACATGAGCATTTCCTCGATAATATTTTAGCGTCAACAATTTTCCAGTGTCCCCACTAACGCCATAACAATACCATTTACAGAGTATGGCCTTTTTGACAGGTACCATCGATAGCCACCGTAATTTGGACCTCCAATTATTTATTACTGCATTATTGTTTCGGCAGCAGCGAACGTCATAGACGCTTTGGCTACTGTCTATGTTGCGTTATTTAATTTATGCATGACTCAAAAACTTTTGGGTGGATGTGACAGATTCATAACTCCGCAAAATATTTTCGCAACTTCTTCTTTTAATATACCTCATAACATATAAAAAGCCTAGTGTTCACTTCATGTAATTGTTATCTTTTTTGATTAACTACTGCTTTAGTAAACTTAGTATTAGGGGAAAAGTTTTAATAACACCACAAAAATCACAACATATTAACAATTTGTAAACCAAACCCTGGATTTGGCAACCAAAATTTTTGTGAATACCTAATTTTACATTTTATTTATGTAAATAATGTTGTTTGAAAGCACAAGAAAACAGTACACAATGTCAGTCATTTCACAAAAACATTCAAATGAATTTAAAAAAGAAACATACTCTTTATTAAACTTACCTAACTTTACTTTCAAAATTGAATTATTTGTGTTGCAATTGTCTGACTTTATGCAACATTTAATTCTCGAAAGTTTCGGTTTTTTTACCTACTTTTCCCAAAATTTCGTTTTTTAAGTGTTTTATTATTAAACTGAGGCATATTTATAAAATCATTTTGATAAAACCGATTCTGCACAATAACAAAATTCGTTATATTTAAGCGCGTAAAACAGCATGTAAGCTACCCCAAAATAAACAGCTACAACTATTCACTTCACTTCTTTCCTGAATAAGCTGCTGATCAAAATGAGAATTCTTTTTAATCAATTTAAACTATTTGATATGGTTGAAAAGTAGCATGTGTGTTTTGTTTTGATTTGAAAGGGGCGTGGCAGTCAGCTGTTTGAGGGTTTGACAAATGTAAACAACTTTTTGAAAAAATATTAAAAATACTTCTAATTCAGCTAGAGCAAAAATTTAAATTGCATTAGGAAGAAAAAGAGTGGTATTTTATTTTGCAATCAAAATTGAAAAATCGATTTTTAATTCGATTTTCGTGAAGTGACCCCTTTAAATTAATGAATTTTAAGGACATTTTCTAATTTAAAGCAGACAAGTAATATTGAACTCAGGGACACGTTACAATTCCACTGAGTGTGAAAGGGGATATCGAAAATGTTTCTAGTGAACTGGACTATGGGGGTTAAAAGTTGCAGTTCTTGAATGAAACGTCCAGAACTTTATTGCTCTTGGCGAGTTAATTTCTGATAAAACCATTTCAAGATTTATGATTACCATAAAATGTGTTCAAAGAGAAAATAACTTGAAATGTATTCAGAAATACTTTAAAAACAGGAAGAAAAAAAATTGAATCATAAGATAAAAAGTCGCTATAGAGAGTTATTTTACGAAAAAAATCGTGAAATGTTCAAGGTTCCAGGAAAAAGTTCTCTACATAGAAAAATTCGCTATAGAGAGGTTCGTTATATAGAGATTCGACTGTATATCTATTTTGCTTTTTGCTGTTGATGTCGAATTTGTACGAATTGATATTTTTTTTTGTAACAGTTACGGTTAGTGATAACAGAAAACAGTGGAGTAGAGAGAATTGTGTGGATGAAACTAATTTGTAACTATCTTTCATATCTTGCAAGTGAAAAATGTTAGAAGAAAATATACTATTTCAAGACGATTGGGAGGTTGACTATTTTGTAGTGAAAAACAAACATGGATCAGTAATTGTTTGATTTGTCACGAAAGTGCTGTATTTAAAAAATACCAATAAACGGGAATCATTCAAAGACAATTTTCCTCTAAGATATCTTTCAAGAGGTAATGCATTGGATTTCTTGAATAATCTTTGGAACAACAACAAAGTGTTTTGTCAGTGGTAATATCACAGTGGTAACAGAGATATCCTATGAAGTTTGTTATATTACTGGTAATATGAAACCGTTTACTGAGAGAGATGCAGAAATTGTGAAGGAGCGTTTCTTAAACGCTTTTAATTTAATGTTAGTGACAACAAAAATATATAAAAAATAATAATTACAAAAAGCAAAACCGGAGTTATAATATTTTGATCAATTTTCATCATTTTAAATTTCCAATGTTATTTTGGTCTTAAAGCATTTCTCCTCTCCCCCGTCCCCCATTTATTCTAATTTTGCGGCCCGCGTGAAATAACTAACATGCATGCGGCCCAGCAGGAAAAAAGGTTGAGTACCCCTGCTCCAGGATGTTAGTAAAGGTGAGAGTACTATTTGAGTTCATAGCCAAAACCTCCACCTTTGCATCATAAAAGATAACTGCATTTACAAAATTGTTAGATGACAATGCAACTGCGGGGGGAGG